>VZQC01013763.1:2668147-2835453 GCA_009823505.1 Rhizomys pruinosus | reverse complement strand
GGCGTTGCACGACACGGGTGCACAAACTTGCATGCAGACAGTACATTGATACACATACAGAAATAAATAAATGCCGGGTGTGGTGGCGCATGCCTTTAATCCTACACTTAGGAGGCAGAGGCATGCGGATCTCTGTGAGTTCGAGGCCAGCCTGGTCTACAGAGTGAGTTCCAGGACAGCCAGAGCTACAGGGAGACCCTGTCTCAAAAAAAAAAAAAATGAAAACAAAACAAAACCAGAGAAAGACACAGAATAGTTACGGCAGAATGCATGATCTGGGATGGGTAGGGGTGGGGTGGGGGGAAGGGAAGGGGATATATGCCTGAACTGAATTGGAAAATGATGTATGAAATACACAAAGCATCAATAAAAAATGATGTTGCACAGCACTGTCTTCTGAGCCAAACAAATGGCATCTTCATGACTTCATCTGTGCGGGTGAGTGGGTGGATAGATGGGTGGATGGGTAGGTGGATGGATGGATGGGTGGATGGATGATTGGTGGATGGGTAGGTGGATGGATGATGGATGGATGGATATGTGGATGGATAGGTGGGTGGTGAGTGGATGGGTGGAGGGGTGGAGGGGTAGATGGATGAGTGAGATAGACCAGATGGAAGAAATATGGGTTAGTAATGTCAGCCAGGTTACTCAGACATCTGCTTGCAAAAGATCATCACGATTGGGTTTGTTGATGGAAAGAACAGTCATTGGACCCTTACCTCAGTGTCCAGCCATTCCTCCAAGCCAGTTGCATGCAATTATGTCCTAATAGAACATTGCCTCCTGGTCTTGAGGAAGATCTAGAGTAAATAGGCTGGGGAAGACTAGGGAGAAAGGCTCCACCCATGAGGCAGTGGCAAAGTCATCATCCATGCTGAATAAAGTCTTCTTAATGCAGTGTTGTGTCACACACCTATCTGTAACCCGTCACCCATGTTTGTACAGAAGCTCAATAAAGTCCTTGGTTTCCTGAGTGACTTTTGGTGTAATCAAATACTGGTTTGTCTCTAGGACCTTAGGATGGGGGTGAACATTGCTGAGCACCCCCAGGAAGAAACTCTCACAACAAATTATAAACATATTTGCTGTTGTTATTATGTCTCATGGCATTAAGAAAGAAACCCATTAAGTAAAAGACATTAGAAGGGTATGGAAATGGATATATGTTAATAAAGAAGGATTATATATGAAGATCAAGATGGCTGACTGATTCCAGAATGGAAAAAATTGGCAATGTTTATGCATGTTAAAAAGGATCTGAGTAGATTTCTTAAGGTATATGAAAGATGATATTTACAAATAATATATAATCTTAAAATTTTTAAGGTCAAAGTTCAGTCAAACCTTACTTAAATTAATGGAGCTATGATCCATTCTTGTTAACAATTAAAAGAACGAACTTAAAGAACAAAATATATGTGTAACTAAGGTTTATTGAACAGCATTTGTGCTTTTTTCTCAAGCTTTATCTACATAGTACATAATAATTAAAAGTACCAGACTGATGTAAGTGATCTTGGAAGTATCCTGGGAGACCTATACTAATGTGATTAGAAGGACTTATAGGGACACTATTTTACCCATTTCTCTCCCAGGGAAACTAAGTCCCAGGGAACTATAAGGCATCTCTCCAAATCTCCTTAAACTATGGTCACTGTCCTCTTGTTCAGGGAGGTCATGGAGACCTCACCAAATGGACTTGAATCAGTGTCCAGTCTACAAAGGGGAGAGGTCAACAATGTCCTCAGTGCTTCAGCAAGATTCCTGGTTTATCTCCACATAGATGGAACAACTGGTAAAAGGAAGGGCAATGGAGCCAGAGTTTCCTCTCAGCCCCAAGTGACTCCTGAGAACCAGATCCTCGACGACCTTGACAATAAAAAGAAATTGGTTAATTTGAGCTGATTGCATGGTCTGAAATACACAATGGGAAAGTATAACCAAATACTAAAGTGATTGATATGTTTCTTTCAGAGTTCAAGGAATTACACTTCCTAGACATTAGGCTTAAGTCTATATGAGATGTAATTGAAACAATTATTTCTTGCTAAGGATTTTCATCTTGATAAGAAAAATGTTGCCCAAATGTAAGACTTCAGACCTTGAAGTGGTGCCTATCTGCATAGAGGAGACACAGGCTCACTATCGTTTTAACCAAAATATTAAATAATGGCTATATTTCTTCTCTCTCCCTACCTAGAAGCCATTTGGGAGGGAACTTACAGTGTGATTCTAGCCACTCCAACAGCTATCAAAGTACCTGAAAACAGATCCTGAGTGCAACACTCTCAAGTCAAGTCTTAGGGAACAAAAGAATGAAAAGGAGCCCAACAGATGGATGCTCTTGGGAGCCCTAATCAAGAGATTCTAATGCACTTTAATTTGGACATTTGTAAATCCTCCCATTCTGCATTCTCCCAGTTACCTGCCAAGAACACGTGATCCTAACAACTGCTGCCTTTCTTCTCCCTTATGTGCCCTCTCATGGATTTCCCTCCTTCCCTTCAGCTAACAGTTAAGCACTTTGAGGGTCTTTTAGGCATACTGAAGGGGTACCCCAATTCCCTATTGGTAATTAGACTAACCTCTTCAGAGGGTAACACAGCAAGAATGGGAGGCAGAAGTTGGCTAGCTACTTTAGGGTAAAAAGACCCCAAAGAAAAGCAATGTTTCTTTCTTGGCTTAAAACCAAGAATGTCCTTGGGCTCTTGGCATCCTAGTCCATGCCAAAAGCCAGAGATGAAGAAGGTATATGGGGACTTCGTTCTGATCCCTAGAAGATTTTAAGGTTACCTCTTCAGAGGGGAACATGGGGAAATGTTACAGATGCCAAAATCTTTTATATGTCTCTCCTAACTGTGCTGTCCCTAATGTTTTGGGCTGTTGTAACATTTTAAGTTCATTTACTTTCCACAGTCCCTTTTATATTCCTCTAGAGTCAGGAGAAATGGGAAAACATTAGGTCCTGAATGCCCCTTGCCTGCACAATTGCCAGTCTCCAACTGCCTTCCCCAGAGGACACAACCTCAACCACAAGCCCCTTCCCAAAGGGAGAAGTATAAACACGGGAGTCTCTAAGAGAGGCTCTCTTCTTCTACCTTCTGGGCCATGAAAGGCACCCTGTCTGGTTGATTCTCTTCCTAATAATCCTGCTTGTTTTGTTCACGTCAGTTCCTTCATTGCTTTCCCTGCTTCCTATTTTCTTACGGTGTTGAAATTGGCACTTCCAGAAGAAGATATCCAGCAGAAACTGTGTTCCTAAAAGTACCAGGGAAGTGCCAAGCCATAAATCATGAGGGAAGGTTACCTGTGGTGCTGTGGAGCACACTGCAGAGCACATGAAATGGCCAACTTTCATTAAAAGGGCAAATAACCTAGGTACTCTCAAAACTAAAAGCAAGTTACCTGTACTCATTCTAGTAACATTATCAGAAAGCTTGAGGGTCAGCCATCTTCTTTATGCAGTGGTTCTACCAATGCTCTTCCCTAAAAATGAGGAAAATATTTGAAAGAGGAAAGCTTGGAATTTAAAGTCCTGTTAATAGGCAATGAACTTGCTCAGTCATTCTGAACCTGTTATGAAAATAAAAATGTTAAGACTGTATTTTTGCCAACAAATGCAACATTGCTGCCTCAGCCCCTTGACAAGGGAAATATTTCATTTGCAGAGGCCACATACACTAACCTGGTACTTAATCATATTTGACTTGCAATTGCTGCAGACCCTGATCTGGATATGAAATTCAGTGCTGGAAATCATTCTCTAATGCTGATGTAGTAATATTCATCAAAGCTACAATGGTAGAATTAAAACAAACTATAAATGCCTTGGAAAGACTTATGTCAAGAAGTCATAAACAAGTTTAGTTGTCCTAGAGATTGATGGAGAAGGAAAATAACTCATCAGCAAGTCGAGTGGGCAAAGGATTTGCCAAGCAGCTTGATGAAGACGTGGAAGGACATATTGAAGGCATCGAAAACTAATTCTTTAAATTTTACTTGTTTTTATGTGCTTAAGTGTTTTGACTGGATGTATGTAATGTACCATGTGCATGAAACACATATGGAGTCGGAAGAGGGTGTCAGATCCCCTAGAACTGGAGTTAGAGACAATCGTTGGCCACCATGTAGCTAACTTGGGTCGCCTGGAAAAGTAACCAGTGCTCTTAACCACTGAGCCATCTCTCCGGCCCATGAGAACTAATTATTTTTTTTTAATCTTTTTTTTTCTTGGTCTTTTGATCTTTTTATTTTTTATTGTTATTAAACTTTTTTCATTCATCATTTCTCAATTGAATTTAGTCACTTCCCTTTCCATGCCCCCCACCCCACCTGAGTTCTTGCACTCTTCCATACATGTCTTGCATCTTTTTCTGAGTCTTTCCAGAGTTTTTTTCCAGTTCTTTTGTTGTTGTTGGAGAACTAATTCTTTTTTAAAATATACTTATTTTTGTTTTATATGTGAGTGTATTGCCTGTATATATGTAAGTGTACCCATGTTGTGCAATGCCTGTGGAGGCCAGAAGAAAGCGTGGCTCCCCTGGAACTGGAGTTAGGCTCATTGCTAGCAGCCATGTGGGGCCTGGGAACCAAGTCCAGGTCCTGCAAGAGCAGCCAGGGCTCTTGCCTGCTGAGCCACATCTCCAGCCCCAAGGAGAACTAATTCTTAATGAGGAGGAATTGGAAGAACCTGTGATGTCATCTCTAGAGGAAGAGAAAAAGAAAATGATGTAGACCCAGCAATGTAGACATGTCAAAAATTCCAAAGTGTTTCAAAGGCATAAGCTGAATAGGACAAAATGGAACAGGAAACTCAACCAGATGATCATTGAAGATTACTACGACCTTTATAACATTTGGTGAATAACATTTAATTTGAAAATTTCCAAAATGGGTGGAAAACAAAGCTCTGAATTATCAAAGCCTTGAACCATTGACACTGTTCTGGACATCGAACCATCAACATTGTCTCAGCTTGATCCAGAATATACCAAAATGATGATCTCCCCTCTCACATGTACTGCAAAGCATTGTTCACCTCCATTCATCTGATTACATTGTGCCATACACACTGATACTCCAACAGTGATTTCTTGTACAGAGAGTAGAGTGACAGTCACATAACCTTGATCATAATGCCAACATTCTACTTTTTAATCAGATATGGTTGATTTTTTATTGTGCTTAGCATAAACTTTATCATGTAAGTAGTTGAAGAAACATAGTATATACATAGTGTTCTGTAGGAACCTTAGTTAAAGCCATCTTCTGGAAGTTTAGAAAAGTGTCCTCTTCACTCAAGGAGGGACCGACTGCTGGAGTGCAGATTTGTTCCAGAATTTAATGAGAAACCTTGCAGTTAGACAGGGGCAGTGACCTGATTAGCTTTGCCTTTTAAGAATCAGTTACTGTGGTGGCAGCAAAGTATAGGATGGCCTAGAAATAGACATGTATCAGGACCAGCAGTTCGGACACTCCCGAAGCCACACATGGTGGAGCAGCCTTTATTTCTAGCACTTGGGTGGCTGAGGCAGGAAGATTCACAAGTTCAAGGCCAGACTGGTCTCTATAGTGATACTTGTTTTCAAGAAACCAAGGGCTAGGTTTGTACTCAGTGAGAGTGGTTTCCCAGTGTATACAAAGTCCTGAGTTTGATCATCAGCACTGAATGAGTAAATAGAAAATAGATAGATAGATTGATAGATAGATGATTGATTGATAGATAGATGATAGATAGATAGATAGATAGATAGATAGATAGATAGATAGATAGATAGATAGATAAATCTCACTTCTAAGATCCTTGAAGGATGCTTGTCAGAACAGAGACCACTAGTGGTATGACAGGAAAACAATGGACAGAAGGCTGGGAGAAGAGACTCCCTTAGATGATAGAGTCAGTTCTTACATCAAAGGCGTTTTAAAGGTGAAGTGGCCATGTTGAGGAAGTTGAAGTCCATTTCATGTACTGGTTTCACCCCCTTCTACCATTTCATCCCTGTCCCTTTCTCCTTCCTCCTTCTTTCCTTTCATATACCAGGCTAGCCTTACACTTCCCATGTTGCCCGGGGGTCTCTGACCCCAGCCTCCAGGCCAACCCCCATTCCCACTGCTGGCATTAGATTTGCGTCCTTTTGCTCTGAGCAATGGAGAGTATCATTTTTTAGACATATAACTCACATACTTGTTACTCTGTATGTAAATCGTCCAGTATAACCAACATTGTGAGGTTTTGCTACATCAGTTTATACCAATTCACATCACACTTTTGACCGTTGCACTATTCCTGAGTAAACTCTTCAGTGTTGTCTTTGATAATTTTTTCCCAAACTCTGTTCTAAAAAAAGAGGCTGTAATGGAAATGCTTTCACGTGCATCCTTGCAACTTAGTATATTCTTTCCTGGAATAGTTGTTGGGAAGTGGAATCTCTGGTTCCCATCCTTTTTTGTGTCAGCAGTTTTCTTACTGTGTGCCCTCAGCTCTTGGTATTCGACAGTGTACATGAATTCCCCTCAGCCCACACACTTACTAATGATGGATTTCATAAAGATTATTTTCTGGTTGATACTCAATACATTATGGCTTTAATTCTCACGTGTATGATTCTGGATGAGATCATACATAGTTTGATTGCCTTTTGTGTGTTTTCTAAGAACTGGTTTTTATTTTTTACTTGATAGTCTATTGTGCTGTATTTTTTATGGATTCATGGGAGTTAAACATATTTTATCTCCTAATCCTTCATGAGGATTATGCCACCAATATCTTCTTTAGCCTCTTGCTTATCTTTTGTTTATGATGTGTTATTAACTTTTATAGATTCACATTTGTCAATCATTTCCTTCATGGGTGATGGTTGTTACGGTTTCAGAAAAGACTGCTTGACTCCCATTTTCACAGGCATAGGGACCGCATTTCCTCCCATTTTTAGTTTTTAAGGATTGGAATTGAAGTGTCAGTGGAAATTCATTAAGAATAAGCTCAACATCAGTTGAATGAGTGGAATTCAAATCCTACACTGGAAACAATGACCGAGGTTCCCCAGAATGGAGGGGATGTTTGACTTGGTCTTTGTGCATTTCATACAACATTTCTCAATCCAGTTTAGACTAATTCCCCCCTTCCATCCCCTCTACGCCACCTTAGCTCATGCATTCTGCCATACATGTCTTGCATCTTTTTCTCAATCTTTACTGTATTTGGTAGAAGTTTACTGTCTCAGTCGGTTCTTTGACCCAGTCCTTTGTTGTTGTTCCCTCCAATTTGTATTGCTCCAACAAAACACATTTTGGAATTAACTTATAGTTTATTTTCAAAAGTCATAATTTTGATTTGGTCTTTTTGAGGCAGGGTCTCCTTGTAGCCCCAGCTGTCCTGGTACTTGCTATGTAGACCAAGCTGGCCTTGAACACACAGAAATCTGCCTGCCTCTGCCTCCCAAGTACTGGGATTGAAGTCATGTTTGAAAGTAGAGGTCACAGAGTGTAAAGAGGACATGTGGTGTGACAGAGGAGTGGGGCAGTGACTCAGGTTCAGCAGCAGCAACTTTGACAAAGTAATAATTAAGCCAGGGTGCTTAATTCTATTATGGTTGTACACTGGCTTGATAAGCATCTGATGTATTCATGGAGGAGAAGTGGGGGCCCTTATAAAAAGGAAAGAGCCCCCTCCTCTGATATATCCCCCAGAGAAGTTGAAAACATTAAGTACGATGACAGTAGTGATTATCTGATGGATGAGGAATAAAGCTGGGGCCTGGGAGATACAAAATCTGCTGGAGTCTCTCTGAGCAGATGTGGTAAGCTGATGGGGTAAACTGAGAGAGGCCAGGTGAGCAGCAGGCATGATCTCTAGGTATGGTAGCATTGACTGACGGCCTCGTGGCAGTCCCACTTGGCTACTCTAACTGTTCTACCATGATTGGTGTGAGGACATGATCCAGCGAGTTCACATCCTGGCTAACAAAAGAAAAACACTCAGGTGTTGCAGACAAAGTAAAATTTATTGAGACAGACAGAAATGCACCTACTTGGGACTACAGTTAAGCATTTGCTATTAACCAAAGAGTTGTGTTCACATTCCAGATAAGTCTACATGGAAAAGCATTCAGAATACTAGATTTTCTACAGCACTATTTCACCTACGATAGGGACAACAAACTGACACTCTGGATTTGATGGGCTTTTGTTACAAGGCTACACATTTAACAGGGACAGACATCAGTGACTGAGAAAAAGGTATAAAAAGACTGAAACCACCCACTGTAGAAAGGGCTATTGGATGTCACTGTACAGTGTGGTCAAGATTAAACCAAACCCAGTGCCAATGGCATTGTGGAAAGAGCAGAGGGAAGACCTGGACAGACATGTCATTTCCTGTGAGGACAGGAAGTTGGCATAAAGGAGAAACTGAGACAAAACTTGAAACTCCATGTGAAGTCATCCCTATGCCGAGAGTATTTCTAGAAACCAAAGACATTAATGTGGCAGCCATGGTGGAAGAAAATTCTAGGATTTAAGATGGATACCACAGTAATGGTATTAAATAACTGTTTAAGAATAGCAGTATATACTATTTTTTTTTTTACAAAGTTAGTGAGGATTCAACTCAATACTTCTCTTAAGTAAGGAATTAGTTACCACAATTAGTATTTTTCTTAAACAAAAACCAATATTGTACATACCTGGTAATGGGAACTAAAGGGACCCTTCCAAAAAGGAGGAGACAAAAGCTCTATTTCTAAGGATAGGGAGATTCAAAATCCAATCGTAAAGAACTAGTAGAAAGGACTGGGAATCTTTAAAAGCCTACTGCTGTTGAGCCATCAAGCGGCATGGTGCGGTACTGATACTGCTCCACTGATGCAGGTTCCAGTCCTAGGAGGGTTTTTGATTTAATATTTTAATGAATCCAAATATCTTCTTAGAATCTCTCTGAAAATAGCATCTCATTACCTTCCTGGGAGTCGCCTATTTGAGCACTCTCCTTGATAATTAAGTTAATGCTAAGGATCTGTAAGTGTCATCTTAATTTGACACTTGTCATAAGATAATTAGACAAAATCAGTGGTTTACTCCATTCTAAGAAGTATCACTAAGAGAAATCAATTTGTCGATTTTAATTTTTTTCTCTTGAGCATTTTTTTCAAGCTCAAAGGAAATAATCAATCGTTTGTTGTTGTTGATGGTCTAAACTGAGATTTTTCAAAATGACTTCTTTTTTTCATCCATTATAATTTAGCTGTGATTAAGCACCTGTTTTTCTAAATTATCAGCCTAATTTTGGGTGAGGAAAAAAATACCATGGAAATGAGAATGACAGAGTTGAGATCCCAGGATGGAGCTGCTCAATGGTTTGGGGAGGAGAGGTGCACACAGATCCTCCACACTCTGTTGTAGCAGGTCACAGGGTGAAGGGTGCCACAGGAGTGAAAGATGACATCTACATTCATTTCTCATCCAAAAACAACTGTAGGGCCAATGTAACCTTGTCCATCCCGTTCAAGAATGGAAAATGCAAATTTTAGGTAGATTACAACATACAAAAGGTCAGTTGGGGTTGGAGAGTGGTTTCACCTCTGTGATCCAGGTTTGACCAAGTACGCTTGTTGCCTGACTTGAAGGATCTGTCTTGTACACTGGCTGAAATGGGGAAGGCAAGCAGTAAAGGAAGAGGGTGTCTGGGGGGCTGTGGACAGTTAGGGTTAACTGGCCAGGTAGGAAGCAAGCAGGGCAGAGCCTGGGGGCTGGTCCTGAGCTGATAGGGCTGTTATGAAGACTACTCTTTGGTACTTGTGTGAAAAAAATTTGAAAGAATGTAGAGGTGTGTCCCTACTGAATTTTGAACTATGCTTTGCTGATGAGCTCAGGGAGGAAATCTAGTGATTTAACTTGCTTCAGTCTCATCTTGACAGTTGGAAAAAGGGGACATGGGTGACTAGCTGACCAACTCCTCTTGCTGCTATGAGGTCTTTCTAGGCCTCTATTTTTTTTTTAAATATGGGTGAGAAATAGAAACTTCTAGAGCTTTTGTACTCTCATCATGATTTGTGGATAGAAAGGAGACAAAAGCAAAACATTAAGAATCCTAAATTTTCTTTTAAGGATCACCATGGTACTGTCTTCTTAGAGAAGAGGGGCTTGGTGTGCATGCCTTAAAAAAAGCCCTTGAGTAGGTAAGGAAGGAGGGGGTCCTGCCACAGACGGAACTGCTGCAGCCTGAAGGGAACTTTGAGCTGAAATGAAAAAAAAATGGCTTGTGAAGCCGCCCAAGCGGGAGTCACATGGCTTCTGCGAGAAAAAAGATTTAGGCAAAGGAAGGCTTATCCAAATCAAAGAGGCTTCCAATAACCCTGTTCCCATGCAGAGAAGAAACCTTCCCAGCCTGCAGGCTACAAGTGTCAACTGTTGGTGTGAAACAGGGCTCTGATACGAATTTCTTATCCCATAAATTGAGTTCCAGGTCTGGAGAAGTTGACAGCTGTGTTACACATGCGTTTTCAGTGCATATCCAGAACTTTTCTGAGTGGCATTTATCTAAGGTGTGCACACCCAGTGTCTTCTGCATACATGTACCTGTTTGTGTATGGGCAAGGAGAAATATCCAGACCTTAATTTTTAAGAAAGAGAATGGATTCCCTAAAGGGACCTTTGTCTGAATTAAGGCCGTCATTTGTAGGAAGCCAGATAGTGATGTGAAAGATTAATTTTAATAGTAAACACCCGAAGTGGAGGGGGCAGAAGGACAAAGTACAGTGTGGTGTGTTTCCCACATCTACAGGACACAAGAAAAGCACTTCGACACCATGAGGCTGGGAACCATGCTGGGGGGACCACCAATGTGGTAATCAGAGAGGGTCTTTGACATTTGAGCGGGTGGGGGGCTCCCCACGCTGTTAGATTCCACACAAATCACATGCTTGTTGCAAAAACCTCACAGGAGGGAGGGAGGCACTAACTAACCAGCCATTCTCACATCCAATGAAAACAAAAACAAGAAATCAAAACATCCGTTCTCCCACACAACAGTATGCAAAATCAGAATGCTCTGGGAACAGGCAGCTGTCTTCGAGACCTTAGGCCAGGTAGAGAGAGCGACAGTAGAGAAGAGAGACCTCGGTGCCTCGGAGTCTTAGATACAAATGCAGGAATAGGAAGTGACTTGCAATTCTGTGCCACACGCGTGTCCTCTTCCTCATGGGCACTACCATATGTACCCGGCCTCGTCCTCTTTGTCATCATCCTCATCCTCATCGTCTTCCGTCACAGCCCGGGTATGCACCCTGAGCTTTCCCTCTTTGTCCTTTGTCCCCAGCTCTCGTTCATCCTCTAAGTCATCCAGAAGAACCACAGAGCCGCCGCTGCCGAAGTCCCCGGAGGTTTCCTGCTCCTCTTCTGACACAGGGAGGAAAAGCTTAGGTTAATTTCTGCTTCCCTCCAGGTCTATGGTGGAGGTTCCCTTGCCTGTGACTCGAATTGTATGGTTAAAAGCAGGGCATTTATTTTTCTGAACATGGGGGTGACCCTGCCCAGCTGGAACCAGTCTCTAGGACAGGGCCTTCAGGCTGCTCTGGTGGGAACTCTAGAATCAGACCCACCCCACCCCCTTCTCCCTTGTCAGGAAGGTTAGAGTGTAAGAAGAGACGGCAGCCTCAGTTGTGCCCTTGACAGTTCCCTGACTCAGAAACTGTTGCCACCCAATGATAGCGGTGAGTTCCTGTCACTAGCAAAGCCAGCTGTGCTTCAGCTCCCCCGTAAGTCCACCACAGCCAGAGCTGCCTCTTGGAATTTTTCGGCCATGATCCCCTCACAGAGAGGGCTCTTGAGTCACCCTGTCTTTGTGGGGCTGCTGCAGAAGGCCTTACTCACCACAGCTTACAGCACCCTGTTTCCTGGAGCCAGCCAACTCGTTGCCATATTTATCGACACACCAGCACTGCCCCGTGCTGCCATGGCACTGGGTGGCTTTGTAATAGCCTTCGTCGTTACACCGAGGTATGAATGCTCCTGTGGAAACAAAAGAGCCAACAAATCAGAGAAGCACCGGGCCTCAGAGTAAAAAGCATTCAAGACAGGCAAGTGGCTCATGGGTAAGGCTGAATATTTGTTGCAGGGCCAGTGGAAAGAATGGGGCTGGTTGGTTATCACTTTCTTAAGATGATTGGGACCTTAGCCTTGAGGAGCATAAATGTGTTGGACCATAAGGAGCTCAGTTTTCATATATATATATATTCACAGAATCTCTTATCTGCACAAG
The DNA here is from genome assembly GCA_009823505.1 of Rhizomys pruinosus. NCBI lineage: Eukaryota > Metazoa > Chordata > Mammalia > Rodentia > Spalacidae > Rhizomys > Rhizomys pruinosus. The sequence continues at coordinate 2,823,194 of VZQC01013763.1, read as the reverse complement.
TCTGAGATATGTACTATTGCTACCCCTGAGTAAGCAAGAAACTGAATACAGGAAAATTCAATAATATGCCAAAGAAACCTGCTAATAAATCTGCAGTCCACCTTTGTATCGTTCAGTCTGACTCTGAAAAGTGTTCCTCAGACTTTTGTGATGAAAAACCTGGTTTTGATGTTTTAATTTAGAGCTTGTCATGAACCAATAGTTGGCACACCCACATGCAGTGACTGTAAAGTTAATATAACATGGATTTCTGTACTTAGGGGTGACCCACAACAAGAGATTTTGTGACCTGCAAGTCTATGGAGCACAGTGTTGCAGCCAGCCACTGAGCCATCTTGATTACAGTCAGGGGCTTTCCTCAACAGCACCAACTGTGTTGGGGGTAATAGCCTCACTTCCTGTTTTCAGATGAAAATAGTGATAAACTGTAGTTAACATACCCAAGGCTAGACAGGATTCCTTCTAGTCTTGCATTAATGGCTTCTTAAATCAGAGATGGATGCTACTGTTAATAATTACTGTTTTAAGCACTTGAGAAAATTATATGGTTCTCACCTTTCATATGCTTTTTCATTTAAATAAATTTGATTAAGTGTTATTAAAACTATGTTATATGTGTGTGTGTGTATAATATTAGTAAACTTTGTCTTTGCTTTCTTGGAGTAAACAGTACTTGGTCGCCCTTTGTTACTGGAATGCTATTAATTCATGTTTTTCTGTACTGCATACATTTTCTTTCTTTTTTCTTGAGACAGGGTTTCTCCCTGTAGCCCTATCTGGCCTGGAACCAGCTATATAGACCAGGCTGGCCTTAAACTCATAGAGATCCACCTGCTTCTGTTGGTATTAAAGGTGTGTGCCACCATATCTAGCTAATTCCATACATTTTCTGTAAAGAAAATATAACTTCTTCCTTGAAGGGTTCACTCATAAAACTGTTCTGGGTCTGCCTTTTGGTGGGAGGTGGAGAATAGCATTTTGATGAATGTCATGGTTGTGCTCGATTGTGCTCTGTTTGTGATCAAAACCTGGTAACGCTCATCATTAATCTTATCAGCTTGATTAGATTGCAATGCATAAAGCACGTCTTTGGGAGGTGTCTGTGAGGGCCTGGTCCAAATGAAGGGCTCATAACTTCATGGCCTCAAAATACAGTGGCACTGTCAGGAGTGAGGTGGGATAGAGACAGGGATGACTAAGGGGGAACCTCTCTCCAGAGTTTAATTAAACTTTCTTGGCAGCTGAGAGTCAAGAATTCCACATTTTCTGTAAAGATTTTCTACAAGACACAATATTTCTTTATGTTGAAATTTTCAAAGAAGAATGTTAAAATAGCAATGGATTTGCTGAAGGCTGTAGCCTACATGGGTCTGAGAATGGCCTATCTCCTTCCTCAAGTATTTCCCAGAAATCTCACAAACAAGACTCTTCCCAGGAAATTCATGATCTCAGATTTTACCTCAGATGGAATCCTGGCGTGCCTCAGATACCACCTATGCTATCATTTAGACTCCTTAGCAGCTCTTTGACAATGTAGCTTTATAAATAACCTGCCAAAATTGTAAATGTGGCTATTGTAAAGAAAGGTAAGCACTCCCCTCATCTGAAAAGCCCACATCAATATTCTTGAGTGTAGTCTATCTCTGAGTATTCTCTCACTCTCTTAACCCTCAGGTTTAGGTCTATATTTCTAAATGTCTTTTTAATAAACTCCAGTTTTGCTATATACAGGCTAGTTCTGAAATTCCTTTCTGTGGTAAAATCAGAGGTCTGGCTATACCTGAGTGGAGGTCTCTAGAGGGAAGGGGAGTTCCTGTCAACCACACTGGGCTGCATGTCCTCCTATCCCACTGCCAACAGGGGCAGGGAAAAGGTAGGGGGTTGGGATCCTTGGAATAAGTATGTCCTTGGAGGCATGTAAATCCCTTCCTCCAAAATGTGCCCAGCCCACCCTGCCTGTCCTGATACCCCAAAGCTATGACCCTAAGTAAACATTTCCTCCTTTAAGCTGTTGTCTCAGAGGTCTTGTCAGTGATGAGAAAAGTAACAAATACACTATTTAATCCACATTTTTCATAATTGTTATAAATTTTATTTCTGGTTCTCATAATGTAGTCCAAGGACCAGAAGTATAATTTGGAGAATCCTGAGGAATAAGCATTTTCTGGACCCCATTTCAAAATTGCTGAGACCAGTCAGTTTGGGGAGGCAGAAGCTCAGTGTTCCCCTGTACTGAGCACGCGCTTTCAAGCTTGTGGCAGTATTAGAGCCTTCTGCCCCAGACTGGAAAGCTTTCTCTATTTCATTAGTTTGTTGAAAGAATACTCATTTCTAATGTGCTGTTGGTGGTGCTATTTTTTATTTCTTTATTGTTTTCTTCTTTAATCATCTCGGTTGATTGTTTTTTCTCGTGGTTTTTGGATTGTGAAACTCTAGTTTTGATCATTAGTTTTCATAATGGCATTTGCAATTTTGTGTGTTCCTCTAGGCTTTGATTCGTTTCTATAGAGGTTTGTGCAAATGCCTCCACATTTTCATTCAGTGTAAAATTCCTTTAGGTTTTATTTACTTTTCTTCTCTGACATCTCCTTTTCTCACTTCTTCTACTGTATTTGGGCTGAGGGATTTGAGATGACATTCCCATCTCAAATGTGCTTCTTCTGTGGGACTGCCCATGGCAGATATTACATGCTAACCTGCAGGAATGAATATGTAAATATGAGAAGCAATTAATCATATGTTCAATTTTATAACTTTTTTATCTACCTGAACTATTTGTGCAATTTTATCATCTTTAGTTTATTAATGACTACACTGAATGCTGGCCAATCAGCGCAGGTCACATTTCTGTACTATGATATCTTTTGCTTTAAAAAGCACAGTGTTTGCCAGGGTCAGATGTTAACATGTGATTAAAAGGAGCATCTTCCTCCTTTTAATACCAGCTTTCTGTACAACTGTTTCAGGTTAACTTTAAAAATACCAATCAGTAGTCTCTACCTCATCATACGTGAGTCTGGCCCATGTCCATTGACCGTGATTACACATCGATGGTCTCACTTGAGCCACCCACTGCCTCTTCCTGCTTGTTAAGGCTCCTGTTTCCTACCTCCTGTAGAAATCACCAGTTTTTCCTTTGTCCATTGTCTTTCTTTCAGGTTTAAAAACTGTCCTATTTCTGATATTCCAGTAGTTACCCTTGAGTTTTCCACAGAGCAGCCCAGTTTTTCCTAGTGAGATTTAAAGTTGGTCTGTATTACTTTTCTCACTGGATAAACCACAAATTTAACACATTCTAGCACTTTCCCCCATTGTCCTCAACAACTATAATTTTCATTCTAGCTTGCTATTAAAAACTATATTTTGTTTTTTTCAGACAGAATTTTACTAGCCTAGAACTTTCTATGTGGACTAGTCTGGTCTCTAAATCACAGAGGTCCACCTCCCTCTGCCTCCTGAGTGTTGGGATTAAAAGTGGGTGCTACCACATCCTCTAATTAAAACTTTATTAAAGGCTATATTTATTTAGATTTAGTGGTATTCTTTTTGAACTTTATTATTTTTATTTTATGTGTATGAGTGTACTGCCTGCATGTATGTAAGTGCACCTGTGTTGCACACTGCCACAGAGGTCAGAAGATGGCACTGGATTCCCCAGAACTGGAGTTATGGATGGTTGTTAGCTGCCATGTGGATGCTGGGAACCAAACCATGTCCTCTGCAAGAACAGCAAATGCTCTTAAGTGCTGAGTCATCTTCCCAGACTGGCCACTGTGTTTTTTTAATTTAACTTTTATTTTATGGAATGATATGCCCCTCCAAAAAAGAATGACATTATGACATTGGAAGACAGATTTCTACAGCTATGAACCATGAACACAGACACAGCTGATTGTAGTCACCTGCTAGTCACCTATTTCTTGATGCCCAGGTTCTATGAGGTCAAATGAGACAAGGAGTACAAAGGTGTCCTAACACTGTAGTCACCACTTAGACAGATGGCTGGTACCCAGTGCTCAGTGACCTCACTCTCTTCCCTGGGAACTCAAGCCAATATCCATGATCCCCACTTTTCAGAGATAAGGGAAGGAAATAAAAAAAACAGATTCTGTCCATAGCCCACACAATGAAAAGGCAGGGAGATTTGTAAACAGAGTTTTTTCAAAGACCAACAGGGAAGAGAACAAGCAGAGAACGCTGGGAAGGCGGGTCTTCTCCCCAGCAGTCCTCAGAAACGGCAGCACTTAACAGACCAAAACATAACTAAAATTGGGCTGAGTCTCCAGGCTGGTAAGAAGCAGGCATGCCAAGTCTATAATTTAATAAGATTACTGCTTATTATAAGTAGGTAGTAATTATAACTGATTATAATTTATTGTTGCTTGTTTCATTTATTTATTTGAGTCTGAATATCCCTGAATACACAGTTTTTATATTGGGAGATTTCCCCCATGAAGAAGAAAATTCGTAAGGAAACAAATGGCATTTTTTATGAGTAAACTCTGAATTTCGGAGATTCATGGTAGCCAATTGGCACATTTGCACTGAGGAAGACAAAGTGTCTGTCTCAAACGATATACCCACCTCTCACTCACTAATGAATAAGACAATAGCAAAACAACTTTTCTCCTGTGTTCCTAATTCTCTTGAAAAATACTATAGAATTGCATAGCATCACCTAGGTCTTAGGTTTATCACTCAAACCTAAAATGTCACCTTAAAAAGGAACATAAGTAGTCAGGGAAAGTCCTTGGATTAGATAAAACCATTGGAGGAAGTATCCAGCCACTTGGCCTTCAGCCTGATAGATGTCTTTGTATATAGAAGAACAAAGAGCTCAAAATCACAACTTTGGAGACCTTTTAGAAATCAAAAGTATGAGCCCAGTGTGGTGGCACACACCTTTAGTCCCAGCTCTTGGCAGGTAGATCTCTGTGACATCAAGGCCAGCCTGGTCTACATAGCAAATTGCAGGTCAGCTGGGGGTTATAGCTGTTTGTCTCAAAAAATAAAAATAAAAAAAATATTAGGCAAGCCATGGAAATAAATTCAAAAGAGGAGGAGAGGTTGTGCACTATGAAGTGACTCCAAAATTCAGAAGATAAACTGCCAGCATTCACAGATAGCCTGCATTTGGCAAGCTGTAGGAGAACTTGCCCACTTCCTTCAAGTGAAGAGCTTAACTTTTGAACTTGCAGGCTGCTTAGGGATTGCACCTGATTCTGAATGCTTAACAATAATAATTCTGAATTACTGTGTTGCAGCTGTCAGCTCTTTTTAAAAAGCAAGGAAGATGGCTGTTTTCATCAAATAAAGGCTTGCCAGTGTCACAGTGATGGCCTGGCACGAATATCACCATTTCCCCTAGAGGAGAGACAACCAAAGGGATGAATATACACTCTGTAAACTACTTCTTTCTTAAAGACAGAGGAGAAAGAAGCAGTGCCTAAATAGCCTGAACACTTCCATCTAAAGACAGGGAGGGAGCCACCCAAGAGGTCCACGCCCTTCAACTCTATCTGACAAATTCTGGAGGTTTTCTTTTTCTTTGAATGGCCAACTTACTTGGTCCGGGGGATAGAAGGAATGGTCTAATTGGTAGGCCTTTCACTTTGAGAGTGAGAAAATACTCGTGTGCTCCATTCAGTGGCTAAATCCAGAACTTACTATAGCCCAGGATCAGAGGGAATTAGCAGCAGAGAAGGTGCTATACTAGACTTCAAGCCCAGCAGAGCTGTCTGCTAGTCATGGCCTGATCTCTGGCCTCTCTTGCTGGTGCAGTGCATGGAGGTTCGGGTATCTTCTGTGTATGAAGAGCTCAGGCTGGGGGAAAATGACGGATTTCTTCCACAAGACGCTGTCCCTAATTGAATAACCACTGCAGTGCTGAACATTACAGGAAATGTGGATGGTTTAATTAGTCGTTCAAATGAGTGGCAAGGAATTGTACTCACCCAACAGGCTTTTCCCCTTGCTCAGCTTCTGAATTTTGTTCATTTCATTCTGGCAAGGGAGACCTAAAATAATAATTGATGGAAGTCAGTTTCCAGATGGTATGGAATATAATCTCTAATGATTGACTTCACTCTTGATATGAAATGCAGAAAATGACACACCTGGGAGTGGGAGGCTCCAGATGCTGTTACCGTGCAACGAAACAAATCCAGGCCATTCGTGCTACTAATTTAAAAAAGCCTTATTTCACAAGGTGCTTAAAATAGCATGTGGAAGCTACTTACGTAATACAGGAAATTTTCTTCCTACCTCCGACCCAGGCAAATACCAGGTGATTTGCTCATGGAATTTTATATTATATCAGCAAAGGAAGCATACAGCAAGGGATTCTGGGAGCTGAAAACTGGGACTGCAGCTTATTAAAGGGCAAGAGCTTTGAATCTAGAGTCCAGCTAATCAGGGGTGACAAACGCTTGACTGACTTCAGGCCCCGCTGCAGAGAGGAAATGGGCACAAGGTGGAGGGACCACCAGGGAGACAGTGCAGAAGGAGACTCCACATGGGGTGTTCCCACTTACTCCTGAGTACTTGGGATGCCTGGAACCTCGTATCTGCTTTCAGCCACTGAGGCATCAGTTATGCTGTACATACTGTGTATACCAGCAGAAAGCCACTGGTTTACAAATAAAGGGAGTCCCGTGGGTTGGTAGAGTGGATGGTAGGATATGGACCTTTTGGTTTCACTAGGGAAGAATTAACTTCAAGCAAAGTGACCTCACTAGTTCATTAGGATTTGACCACAAGTTGTTTTTCAGTCCTGTGTCTCTGGGAGGTCCTGGTATGGTCAGGGTCCATGAGGCACAGGTAAGGTGTTCTGGACCCTTACCTTTGATTTACACCACTTCCTTCTACAGGAACTACTTCTGTCTTTTATCTTGTGGATTTCTCAAAACCACCTGACCTTGCTGCTTGTTCTAGAGAAAGAGTGGCTGCAATATATGTATTTTCTTCAGATTTCATTTAGGAAAAATTGAAACAAATTCCACTGTGATTGTGAAAAGTAGAATTCACTATGACTAATCACTGCCATTTATAGTTATTAAAGTGCTAGAATGTGCCAGGCGATGTTCTAGACCTTTATGTCTTAATCTTTACAATGACCATGTAAGTCACGTACCAGTACCAATATTACCTATATTTTGTAATCAGAAATTCTCATCTTTGTAACCATGTAGAAAGAGGAGAAGTAGGTGTATAAAAGACTGCTTCCAAAGGAAAGGAAAATCAAAGTCATTCCAACCAACACTATGCCAGATTGTTTAGAGTGGAGCAAGTTTCTAATTATTAGAAACTTCATTTAAATTGTTCTAGAGCAGTTTGGGGTCTGGAGCTCAGTGGTTAAGAGCACTGACTTCTCTTACAGAGGACCTGAGTTCAGTTCCCATGACCCACACAGCAGCAAACAACCATCTATAAGCCCTCTTCTGACCTATGTGGATATTGCACAACACAGGAAAACTTACATACATGCACGCAATACATTCATACACATAAAATGAAAAAGTAATAGTAAATAAAATATTTTAAATTGTTCTATACTTATTAATCTGACTGAAATCTACTCAAACTCTGAAAAGAACAAGACAAAACCTCTAAGTGAAAAGTTCACAATGGACCAGACAACACTTACCACAGGTTTATTCAAGACAAGGATTCTAATGAAAAGTAGATTGTCATAGACTAACATTCAGGGCACAGGTGTACAGACTCAAAGATGAAAATGACAAAGAAAGAAGAGTGGCAAATAAGGTAATGGGGGCTGACTCCAAAGCCACGAAATTTATATCAAATATCCTTGTTGCTATGAGCTTGAGAAAAACTAGCCAGACAGAACAGAACAGGCTTCAAGACACACTGAAATGCAGAAAGATTCCTGAAAATGATCGTTTAAAAAAAGACTTAATTCTAGAGTTCAAAGAAGCATAACACATCACAATGAACAAAACTAAGACAGATTCTAGGAAATTAAGGTGCTTGAAGAGCAGAGAAAGAACCCGTGTTTATTGCTGTGATTAAAATACCATGACTGAAAGCAACTTCAGGGAGAAAGGGTTTATTTTTATGTTATGGGTCCAGGGGGACAGGTCCATCACAGGGTGGGGGTGAGGCATGGCATGCTGGCAGGAAGAGGAAGCTGGCCATTCACATTTCTGTGGCACACAGGAGGCAGAGAATGGGGCAGGCAGTAGAGTGCGACCGTAGACCCTCAAAGTCCACCTCCAGTAACTTTCTTTTCCCAACAAGGCTGAGCCCCCTAAAGGCTCCATAATCTCCCTGAATAGTGCCATCAACTGGGGATCATGTGTTCATATGCATGAGTCTGTGGGGCATTTCTCATTCAAACCACAACATGCTCTGGCTTACGGGTACAGTGGTTATACCACTCATAAAGAGAAAATAAATGACAATGGTTTGGATTAAAAAATGGCCAGAAATATTTTCAAACATTTAGACTATTTCACAAAAAAGTAATTCTCATGAGAATTTTTAGAAAAAAACTTACAAAAGTGAAGCACCCATAAAACTGGCTAGCAATACCAGACTAACTCAACAATCCTCTCAATGTGAAGTTTTGAAGAGGACTCTCAAAAGTGTTACTTGAGTCAAAGAGATCCACAGAATGTTAACTATATAGAAAAAATCTACACACTAATCAGCAAAAGTGAGCATATTAACAGCATGTAAAGTCTAAGCTTATCAATGCTTGGGAGAAAAAGCTGTGCCTGAACTTGTACAACATGGCCTATGAATTTCAAATATAGCATCCTTGTTGTCTCTAAACCTTTTAGTGAAATAACACAGTAAATTAGATACTGGGCAAGTAAAAATCATGAGGGAAGAAAGGGTTGAGAACCTATTTTATTTTATTTTATTTTTGGTCTTTTTTGAGACAGGGTCTCCCTGTAGCCCTAGCTGTTCTGGAACTCACTCTGTAGACCAGGCTGGCCTTGAACTCATAGAGATCCGCCTGCCTCTGCCTCCCAAGTGCTAGGATTAAGGGTGTGTGCTACCACGCCCGGCTTTTGAGAACCTAATTTAATAAAGGAAAATTTAATAAAAATAAAGGAACTGACTTACTAGAGAAAGTGAGAGAAACCATTTTGGTCAAGTAATCCTGGCTGCCCTATCTTTCCATAGGGAGCCCCCGGCAGAGCTCTGACTACTCTGTCAGGGGCTGATGCAGGGGCTTCTCCAGAGAGATTGCCACAGCCAGGTCACCAGCACTGACTCTTGCATAAGGCAGAAAGCCTAGCCTGGCACCAACCTTACAGTGAAATACTAAGCCAGGGTCTGTACTTCATGGAACCCGAGCTAAAATCACACGGTTTTATAGTCATTCTGAGATTATCATTAGCCTTACAAATATCTTATGCTAAAGTAAAAAATAAAACCAATGAAAAACACACACAAAAACCTGCTATTTAGTTAATGTTAGCTAATGTAGCTGGCAGAAAGAAATAAGATATAAAATGATCACTGTGTACATGATAGAGCTCCAAGAGAGCCAAGCAGGACAATTTCCAACCAAAATGAGAGTTTAGTGCACTGCTTAGAAAGGAAGCTGAGCCCACAAGAACTGCTCATGAGGGAGCAGGACGGGAAACAGGCTTAATTTGCAACAGCACCGAGGAGAGAAAGTGATGAGAAAACTGAACCCTGCAACTCGAGCAGTGGCTAGACAGCCCCTTTCTAAGAGAAAAGGACGCAACATTATACAGCAGAATGGAATTGTTAAGAAACTGGACAGATTCTAAAGTTAGGAGGAAGAAAACATGAATATCCAGAAAATTCTGAGACAAATCCAATGGCAAGGGACTTCAGACCTATGAGACTGTGAGCCACACTGTCAGTCAACTCTGATTTCAGGGGGATAGAATTTATTTGTGAATGGGTAATGTAAATAGGACTGAGTATTCAGGAATAAATACAAGATAGACCTACATATTAGACAGGCAATTGATAGAAGAAAGATTAGTCAATAATGACAAAGGCAATTAAATAATGGTTGGGGTAGGGTTGAGGCCTTCCAGGACTGCCCATACAGATGCACACTAGAGATGCAATGTCTAAATAAACAACAACAAGAAAAAAAAATCAAAGTTATACGAGAACTTTGCTTTATCAGATTAAGGTGAAAATGCCCTTCCAAGTGTGGTGCAACTTTATGATGTAACATATGAAGAAGAAAGGAACATTAAGCCATGTCAAAGTTGAAAATTTCTCCCTAGCAAAACCTGAACAAAATCAAAGTCAGAAAAAAAAATTGCAATGTCATTAGGAAAGCTCCAAATTCCTTAATATACAAAGAGTTTCCTATTAAAAAAACAACAACCCAGAAACTCGAATCTAATAGAAAAAAAGTACAAAGAACATGCAGCTATTTCAAGGGAATCTAAGTGTCTCGAGATAAGCAAAGATGCCAAGCCTCATCCAAGACAAATGAAATAAAGGCTGTTGGGGGACAGAAAATCTTTTTCTCTTGGTTTGCCCATAATCATTAAGGATGATAATGCCACAAAGAAACAGATATTCTGTGTTTTCTGTCACCAAAAATATCTAATATGACTCCTTTGGATGGCAGATTGCCAGTGGTGCTCAGGTTTAAAGATGTAAACACTGGAAATACTGCTTGTAGGAATTATCAGATAATCGTATGAAATTATCTGGCAGCCACATGAAAATACTCTTTGCTAAGTGCTCTTTGGAGGCTCTACATTTTTGCTATGTGTAGTACATATGCATAAATGTTACACAATTTAGTATTGTTAGTAGCTACCCACCTAGACCTCTGACCCTTTGGGCATACCCTCTAGGAGGCCAAGACGGAAGTAAAGCCAGATAGGAAGGTTCCCCATAGGAAGTCAGAGCTCGGTCCCTGGATTCCTGAACACATTCCTGTCCCTAGAGAGAATCTCACTGTAGGCTGACTCTCTTGTTTGACTTTGGGTGACCCTGATATCTTTTTACCTATCCCCCAGATCTTACACCTTTCATTTATTGTAGTTTATGACCAAAATATCTTATTTAAGGGGAATTTGTGAATTTGAGAATTTTCTGGGTTTGGTCTTTTTCGAGACCAAGTCTCCCTGTAGTTCCAGTTGTCCTGGAACTTGCTACATAGACCAGGCTGGACTTGATCTCACAGAGATTCACCTGTCTCTGCCTCCAGATCCAAGGTGTGCACCATCATACCTGGTGATACTCTTAGACACAGCGTGGTAGAAGACTCTTCCAAAGAAAGGAACTATTCAAATAAGAGACTTTCATTACACTCTTAGTTTTCTGAAATGCCATATTAAAAGCAGAAGTAAGCCATTGGGCCTGCTGTTCCAAGGGGTGAACTACTCATGTGCTAGCCATTTCTTTCTGTGCACCGATCTCTTGCGTCCTCTCTGATATGTGTGACTTGGTTCTCCCTGGCCTTCATGGCCGCCTGGCCTCTGAACTCATCTTACCTCCTGGCTTCTGAAAGCAGTAGCACCACTCATTGTTGGAAAGTTTTCCATCCTTAAAAGAGTCACAGGAGTTGAAGAGAGGCTTGATGCAGGGCTCATACTTGTCTAGGTAGATGGCATTGATCTCCGAGTGGTCTAGCAAGAGGTCGTAGTTCATGTCCAACTTGTTGAACATCCAGCCAAGGGAGTCCTTGCAGATGGGCAGGATGCTGGTGTCAAACCCTGTCAAGGAAAGGGACGCTTCAGCCACCTCAGGCCTGGACCAGACCCTGTTACTCCCCAACTTTGTTCCCAAAGGGGACAGGGAGCAGCACCACTTCCTCTTCCCTTCAGGCCATTTCCTCTATTGATGAGATGTAAATGTGCTAAAACAGAATTCAGTATTTGAGGAAAATATGTTCTGAACAGAATTTATTCCCTATGCTAATTGATCTGTGGTATAAATAAGTGTTTATTTCCTAATCTCTCTCTCTCTCTCTCTCTCTCTCTCTCTCTCTCTCTCTTCCTAAACCTTAACAAGTGATGTCTGAAGGGAAAAATACACACCCCTTTAGAGCTATAACTTATAATACCAAACCTCGAGCTTTTACTTTTAGAGAAAAAGTAGAAAATCATAGCAAAAGAAAAATATAGTTTTTTTAAAAATCACAGCAGTGGAATAAACCTTCAGCATAATCCAGAGACTCCGACTTTATCCCAGAGGACTGGGAAGCCCAAACAGCCTGTTGCTGGAGGGCAGAGCACCCAGGTACGCCCTCTGCCCCAATTCTTTTCTGCAATCCCCCACGGAGCTACATGAGATAGAATCCAAATCAACTCGGACAATAATTTCTTTCTTATTTCCCCAGGGAAGGGGAAGTAGTTTTCTTAAAGGAGTCTTTGTTTCCACAATGGAGACTGCAAGCACTTGAATGCTAACACTCAGCTCCACAGTCTGGACACTGACAGCACCGTAGACAAACCCCAGCAAAGGCAGGCCCCAAACCTAAAGCTCATCTTTCTTCCAGAGCCCAAAGCATGATGCGATTTCAGCTTGTTCTATAAAATGAATTTCAAGGACTGGTTTTATTTCCTAGGATACTGGAGATAAAACCATTCACTTTTGTGTCCCTACGTAGAGCAGACTCTTCTAAGCACCATATGCTTAATCATCTCAGTAAATCCTAGTACTGCATCTACCTTACAGCTGAAGGAATATCAAGATTACGCGATTGCAGAATGGGGCAGAAGCCAGCAGCCCAGTCCCGATCCCATCTTCATATCCCTTCTCCCAGTTTCCTCTCTCAGCCATCTTTGATTTGCCTGTCCTGAAAGCATCCACTTGGCTTGGGGTGTCATGTCTGGGGATAGTTGTACAGGAACTGCTGAATAGGCCTCATGAGAATGACTGTTCACTCCAGTGCACAGAGTGGTCCTCAGGTGTCTATGTGCATCATGAGGAACTAATGCTTAGTGAGCCAGGTATAAGACAAAGCAGCATCTTTATGCAAAGTCTGTACAAAAGCCTACAAAAATGAGTTAAGCAATCTCCTCTGAGCTTTCTGGAAATGGCGAACTTCTCTCACCATCATGCTTGTTAATCCTATCAGAAGCTCCCTGAGGGAAGACCATCTCATTCTCTTTAGTAACCTCAGCATGATAGGTACATTGTACCAGTGAAATTATTTGTTGGGCATTTTCTAGCTACTTTTAAGCTTACCTTTTCAAACAAAAACTTTGCATATTTAAATTTCGCTGTCATGGAATATAACATGGCCCCTTTGACTGTCATGATTGTCAACCAAAAGAAATACCAGGCTGTGGGGCATGGTCAAAAGGTCAAGCTCACTTCACCCTATTTACCACTTTTGGAAAAGGACACCTGTTCCTGGCATCTGCAGCTGTCAGAGACAGAGGACGGAGTCTGGAACAAGGCTCAAGAGCTTCCCCTTCAGCAGGCATCATGTGACAAATGTGTCCCTCCTTTCTCTGGCCTTGAGAACTCTGGAGCTTTGTTCCTTTATACTCCCCAGCTCCAGTGATTCAAGGCATCAAAGCAAAGGAGATTTTAGGGGAAAAGAATTCTTTCTCAGGGTCTCCAGCTGACTACAGACTGGGTCTCTGGGGAATGAGTGGAGGCTTTGAGGAATAGTCTTATTAACCTGCTTTCTCTTTACAGGTTATTCAGAAAGTTCCTAGAGGATCCAGAGAAGGTCCTTTAGACCCCCAGGAATTAGCTGTCCAGAAAGTCCCAAGATACCTCTAATAGGAATGAAAAACAAAAACAAAACAAAACAAAAACCCTAAACCAAACAAAAACCCATTTTACCTCACCCTCCTGTAGACATAGCTACCAGGACTAAAGAAGCAACTGCTACTTGGCTATTAAGGTAAAGGATTCAAGCTATTTAATAATTATTCCCCAGGTCAGGATTCTTCATGGTTTTGGTTTTGAGATGGCAGCTGCCTGTGTGGCTTGGGCTGTCCTGGACCCTCCATTCACATGATCTTCCTCCCATAGACTCCCAAGTATGTGGGAAACCACACACACCACAGTGGACTAGAGACTGAATGCTGGCCAACTGCATGGCAAGAGTTCTTACCTCCTGTCTGCAAACCACTTTCAGATTCCAACCAAACAAGGGTGGGGGCAGAGACTGGGTAAATACTTCACTTTAAACCACAACAATGTGTTTTCGTACTTTGTCCAAATAATATCAGAATGATACTGCAGAGCAGAGTAGGTTGTAACAAAACTACCTGGATTTAAAGGATCACGTGGATCAGTAATCTATTTTGGGCCAGTTGGCACAATGGCGACCTTGGAGCTCAAAGTACAGAGTGTACAAATGTATGTGGCCTCTGTGGGAACTTGAATGTTAATGAAGAAGCAGTGGGAACAGCTGTCTTGGAGTTTCTGGGGAGAGCAAAACGCAGCCAGACTAGTATAGGCAAAAGCATATTATCAGAGACATTTGCTACAGCCAGGCTAGTATAGGCAAAAGCATATTATCAGAGACATTTGCTACAGCATTGCTTACATTAGCCAAGCCTAACAACAACCTAAATGTCCTCAATTAAAGGCCTACTAAAGTTGTTACAGCCATGATTAAGATCCTATTTGGCTAGTGCAAGAGACCACTCAATAATATGAAAGGACAAAGGTATTTCTCAAAGTTTACATTTCTAAATGGTCTATCAAGGTATACCGTATACAAACTTGGCCATATATGTGTATATATATGTCATATATACACATATACACATGCTTTCATAATGGCACTATGTTAAATTGTCAAATTGCTAGTATTACATATATATGTATATATGACATTTCCTCCAATATACTAGGTTTTCTAAATGTCTATATTAAGCATGGTGTTTTGGGAATCAGACTTTAAGAAGTTACATTTTTATTCTAAATCATCACCTTTTCATTTATTTTTTTTTTTTTTTTTGGTCTTTTTGAGACAGGGTCTCCCTGTAGCTCTGGCTGTCCTGGAACTCACTCTGTAGACCAGGCTGCCTTTTCATATTTTAATGTTTTCAAAAACTGGACATATTTTAAATCAGTGTGTAGAATTTTAATTCATTTTTTAACCAAAATATGTTACTGTTTAATCAATGGTATAGTAACTGAAGACATGTGGTATTTATAGTGAAATAGTGAGAGTGGGCTTACTGCCTTGGGCTGTAGCAGAGCTGGTGGGCTTGATGACTCTGTTGGCATCTTCATGAAGAGCCCCAAACCAGTCCTTCAGCCGGGAAGCCAGGTTCCTGAGTTCCTTGTCTGTGCAGGCTACAGGGAAACAGACAGAACAGACGGTGAGGGCCTGGGCTTTCTCCCCTGAGTGGACAAAGCCACTGACCAAGCTGCATGCAAAGCAAACCTTACCAGGACACTCTGAAAACATCCCAAAGGATGTGATCGTAAGTAGAAAGTGGGCCCAGGAGAGAACCTTGATTTCCAACACGCTCGAATCGAGGCTTGGACTGTTTCTGCATCAAAGCAAACTATAGATACCTCACATTCCTACAACAGCCTCAAAGACCAACACAGAGCCTTTTTGCCAACCACGTAAAACTTGCTATTGCAGCTTTGCCATAGAACAGGATACTGTGCGCTGTACTCACCCTGAGAAGTTAGCTAACTCATGTTCCTGGGGAGAGACGTCTAGGAGCAGCTGACTCCTCATTCTGCACTAGCACAAGCTTTGGCTGTGAGCTTGACCCGCTTTGCTACCGGCCCTTCCACATCTCATTCCTACTCTCCTGTTTCTGACAGAAGATATCTTTCCACCTCACCCCATTTACAAATATGCAGTTCATCCTTTTTAGGGTATGGCAGAGTGGTCAGGGCAGACAGACACTGCTAAGAACAAAAAGGAAACCCAAAAAGATGGGCAGAAGGCTGGAAAGGAAGCAGGTGCAAGCTATTTGAAAGTGTGTAGAAGGCTGAGATGAGAGGGGAAACCTCAGAGAGACAGACGGAGAGGTGGAGCTGACTTCTGAATATTCACTCAACCTCCTTCAGGGCCTGCCTTCATTCTGAGCATGGGAATCCTGGCAAGGGGTGCAGGCAGTAAGCTGCTATTGAGACTGAAAAAGTGACCATATGTTTGTGGCCTTTAACAACTGCAGAGAACATAAAACCACGAAGCCTAAAGGGGATAAGGACCCGATACCTACAACTGTTACCCTGTCCAAATTCTAAAGCTCTAGGAGAGCAAGCATGGAAAGAAGTGGAAAAAAAAAAAATCACCATTTGAATGCAGAGTTCCGTCTGAGTATTTCAGAGTGTTGAGCTGAAAGCTTAGAACCCAATGATGCCCCAGGCAGCAATGGTGGAGACAGCCTCACCTCAACTCCACGCCAACCTCCAAATAGCACAGTCCTTGAATGAACTGACATGTTCAGCCCCATCTGGCTGCCTAGAAAGGCCAGGGTGAGTCCTCTGTAGAAGTGCATACTACCCTGAAGATGCTTTCCTCATTTTTATACTTAATGTATCCTCGGCAGCCAAGCCTGTACTTCCTTAGCGAGGCTGGGAGCAGGTAAGGTCTTTCTCTACCCTCCGAGCTGGTGAGGAAGTGCAGCCCAGGCTGCCTCTACGCAGCATTGGCCCTGCTGCCTTCATTTCATCTAGGACACAAAATGCAACTTCCGCACAGCACTGACTGAATGTGTCCAGTTGTTGATAGCAAGTTGCCGATGTTCTCAAGACACTACTTTGCCTTACTATATTTTAAGACGCCCACTAGGAATGAAGAAATGTCTCATCAGGCAGTAGAACATAACCCCGTGGGGTTATCCTGCCTAAGTGAATCTCAGACCTACCGATCTTTAATCTCCTGGGACCTTAGCTTCTTGTCTATAAACTCAGGATACTAGGGTCATTAAGTGACCATAAATCAGACTATGTCTGAAGTTCTTAATAAAGTGCATGGTCTATAGCCATTATGAAGGATATGCTAGATATGGGTTCTATTATTTCATAATTATCAAATTCAAGATTTATAGGTTGTATTAGAGCAAGTATTACACCATTAAGAAATCCTATGAGACAAAAGCTCTTAAAGCTAGTTGTGACTACATGCAAAATAAGTAAAAATGGATTCTCATGTAATCCTATCCAAATAAACTAACACTAAATGCATTTAAAACCTAACTCCTCACTGGGCGTGGTGGCTGGTGGCGCATGCCTTTAATCCTAGCACTTGGGAGGCAGAGGCAGGCAGATCTTTGTGAGTTCAAGGCCAGCCTGGTTTACACAGCGAATTCCAGGACAGCTGGGGATACAGGGAGACCCTGTCTCGAAAGACCAAAAAAAAAACAAAAAACCTAACTCCTCAGTTATATGTCTCACAGCAAATGCTCATTAGCCATGCTTGTCATTGACCTCACACCGGTACAGAATATTCCCAGCACAGCAAACTGGCACGCTGGTGAGCACTGGGTGAAGCTCGCTCTCCTTTTGCAATTTCTAACTTTGTGGAGGTTCGTCATGATAACTATATCTGAATCTTTGCCTCTTCCCCTCCCCTACAGAAAGAAAGATAATAAGCTCCCAGAAGCCACCACCCAATATTTCATGCTAAACTACGCTCCTCAATAGGTAGGGAAGACATTATTGCTAAAGGCGGAATTCTTGCTTTTGCCCAGGTATCAACTCTGATTCCAGAAGCAAGCTCACGCCAGCCCACTAAAGGGCCCCAACTCAGAGCCTCTATGGATCAGGCCTACACTTTTCTGACCCTGCTCAGCTCTAAACAGTAATGTGATTATCTGAGAACAGGATGTGGACTCTGTAGTCAATCTCACATTTGAAAATGGAAAATTAATAACATCTTTTTTCTCTCTTGCCACCCCCACACACTATTCTAAATGTTCTCCGAGGAGGGAGAATTGCCACATCAGCTTGCAGAAGAATCTCACACTGCAAGACAAATTAGTTAGTTATGTTTAACTAAGTCCTGAGACCTGTGGGTAACCTGGATTTCACAAGCCCACTGGATTTCCTCCAGGGTTCCCAGAGCACGGAGGCTGGGGATGGCTGAAGGGACTGGGCACCACAATCTTGATAGAGTGAGTGTGTCATTCAAAGATGGGTCCAGGAGCAGGGAGCCATGGCATGGAGAGAAAGAGAGAGAGGAGAGAGACAGAGATCAGAGAACAGAAATGGAGAGAGGAGACCCTCACTTACTAGGCCCTGTCCACTCCCAGTACCCTCAACTGAGTGGTCTTTGTGAGGAGAAAGCTAGGCACAGTCTGCTTGGAAGTTGATATATTCTAGAGGAAAAATTAATCAAAGATGACAGCCTTCAGAGAGCTATTTGTTCAGATTTGGCACTTGAGCCATAGCACAGGCTGGCTGCAGGAGAAAAATGCTTGCTTCTTAAGCTGTCTATCACTACCCTGGATGGCAGTACTAACTGGGATTCATGCTTTTGGAAATTGAGACCCCGATGGCTATTTATTAGGGGAAAGTAATGTTTGAGAAAAGAAAGCTGCAAACCATATCCACCTGCCCTTCCTGCAGGCTGCCCTAGGGTGTCACAGGGGACAGACAGGTCCTGCTGGCCTGCAGGCTGCCCTAGGGTGTCACAGGGGACAGACAGGTCCTGCTGGCCTGCAGGCTGCCCTAGGGTGTCACAGGGGACAGACAGGTCCTGATGGCCTCCCCATAGCTCCTCGTGGGAGAATCGGGTACTCAGGCCACCAGACTCAGTCTTCCGGGGGAGCATCTAGTAAAATCATGATGGCCAGCACCCTGGTCTGTTTTGCTGCACTGCCAACCTGAGTGAGTGCCAGCAAGATTTCTGATAGTCAGTTCCTTTCCCTCCTGGCCATTATCCTGGGCTTCAGCCTCCATATCTTCCACCGCACTGTTATGTCCTCATGTGCCATCTTGTTTATACAGGTCGCTATGTATCCTTCTTACACGACTCACTGCTTTCACAGGTCTGGAGGTTGGCACAATCTCTGGGATCCACTGACGACCCTTTTGCAAGTGAGTGACAA
Source organism: Rhizomys pruinosus (assembly GCA_009823505.1). NCBI lineage: Eukaryota > Metazoa > Chordata > Mammalia > Rodentia > Spalacidae > Rhizomys > Rhizomys pruinosus. The sequence goes on along the minus strand of VZQC01013763.1, from coordinate 2,804,223 downwards.
AGTGGCACCTCCAGATACCTCCCCGCAGGGCAGACATCTGCAAGTAGCCTTGGATTTCGTTAGTTCCCCATCATCCCAGTCAGTTGGCCACGGAGAGTTTGCCTTTCTTGCCACCTCCACTGCCTTTCTTATAGTTTAACCCACTGCCATGCCTCCCACCAAGACAGAGACAGAAGAGACTCTTCTCCCATCTGGCTCTCTGTGACCACGCATCCATCCCACTGCCACAGCGGTCTTTCCAAATAGACACTGGATCAGGTCACTTTCCTGTCTGGCCTTTTCCAAAGCTCCTGGTTGTTCTGTAGGTTCAGTCTAAAGCCTGGAGGCTCCACCCCGAGGACCCCGGATCTCTCCCTTCCGTTGTCTTCCCCGTGGGCCACATGTTCTGGCCTTCCACCCTTCCACCTGGACACCTGCAGCTGCTGCCTTGCCCGTGAGTCTCTCACATCTCAGGTTTGTGGTTCTTTCTTTTCTGAGTATTTCCAACCCAGTGTGATCTCCCCATTGGTCATAAGAGCATAAAGCGACACTGTCGGCCCAGCCCTCAGCATCAAGTACCGCCCATTGCTAACTTGAAGAACATTCTGTCCATATCTATTGTATCTGTTGTGACTTGCATAACCCTCTTGCTGCATTTTGTAAACTGTAGTTTTTCCATCTGTAAAATGGCAAAAATGCAGCTTAGCTCATAGGATCACTGCATGGAGTAAGATGAGACAGCAGTAAACATAGCTCACAGCTACTAGCATGTGGCAGGAATCATATCCCAACTGTCTGCATGATATGTTAGAATTTTATTGTTATGCATTATTTTTCAGCCTGAGGAGATAGCGATAATATAAAGAATAACATCTCCCCTTATTTATTTTATAGCCGGGTCAATAGAGGACCAAGAGATTCAAGATGCAATTTCTGTCTGCCAAGTTCGGCAATGGGGGGAATAGTCTAATTTTCTCACACCTATATTCCGGGCCTTAACAGAGCTGATATGCAGCAGTTGTTCAAAATAGATTTATGAAAAGAAAGCATGAATAATAGGTTGAACACATTGGTAAGAAACTTCCAGTTCAAATACTACTATCTTGGCAGGGCTGATCTTGTGTGTATGTATATGTGTGTGTGTGTGTGTGTGTGTGTGCGCGCGCGCGCGCGCATGTGGGGGGTCTGTCTCCTTGGATAGGCTAGGGTTGTGGGTAGCCAGACTAATAGATGCAATTAATATACTCGCTCAGGCCCTCACCTGTAATGGAAGCTCTGCCAATGACACAGGCAGCAGCTGGCCCAGCAATTCAGGATGGAGGAGGTAACAACTGAGGCTCTCGCCTTTATTAGCTTTGGTGTGAGAACAGTGGCCTTTTGGGAGGATGGCAGAACAGCCTGCTGCTTGTCACATGTGCTGCCACTGGGGCTTCATTAGGGAAAAGTATGGTGCCACTGCACATTATTCTACAATGTGGAGAAAAGACAGCTCCCTCCCGCAGGAAGCCACAGCATGCAGATGGGGAAGGGCCCAGGTAATTTGGTGGTCTCTCAGTGGCCTTCTGTCTGTTTAGAAAACATGACCAAAATGCAATGAGCAAATGTAATAAGGCACATGCAGTCTCACAGAAGGCGTGCAGCCCAAGAGAGCCATTGTGGCAGCTTCTCGCCTCCCCATCTGAGGCACGGAGCTCTAAATTGTATGCAATATGCTGAATCCGAAGGCATTCAGGTCAAAGTGCAGCACGGGTGACCCTGCTAGCAAAGAGAATAGATATGCAGCAGTCGGAACTAGAGATGACCACTGCTTTCAGCATCTCTGCAGCATGAGGGAACAGGAAGAGGGTGCTGGTCCACCAGGATTGGCTTGGGGGACAGTTAGACTGTCAGGGTAGCAGGTACTAGGGAGGGACAGGTTTTGCTTCTGCCTCAGATCAGCATGTCCAGCCTGGCTCTGCCCACCCCTGGGTCTGATGGCCAACGCTCCCCTGCCTGTCTACCCTCCCATAAGCAGTGCTAAGGCCTAATGGAAAGTGGACAGTGAAGCTTCAAAATAGGGGCCCCTCTTGACAAAAAGTCAGCAGGAGCTGTAACAGTCAAGCTTGTTGAAAAGTGTTCCCAGAGGCTTAACCCACATCCCGTGCTGGTCTCTGTTTACTAATAAGTTTGGAAGCTGAAATGATAGGACAGCTCTTCCAAAGGGCTAGAAAAGGATATAGGCACAGAGAATACTGAGGAAGGACATAAAAAATGGAAGTGGTGGGGCTGGGGAAATAGCTCTGCAGTTAAGAGAACGTGCTGTTCTTGCAGAGGACCAACATGTCAGCTAACAACCATCCATAAATCCAGTTCCAGGGGATCTGATGCCCTCTTCTGACCACTATGGGCATTGCATGTAGGTGCACTTGCCTACATGTGGGCAATGAATTCATGCCACTTGTACTTCTTATTTTACTTTATGAGAATACAAACTCTTCATTCAAAGCTAGCATTAACATCTACCTGAGGGACAGATGGAGGCAAGTGTGACTAAGTGCGTCCCTGTGTTAGCAACCCTAACTGAAGCTGTATCTTGAACACCCAACTGGGGATGTGTGAAAATGGCAAATCTGACATTACACAAGCACCTCCAAGGGAATCCCTGTAAACTTCTGCCAGGGAACCAATTACAGGTCTACTCTTGAATGTATGAACTTTTTCAGCTAAAAAGCCCAAGGTAAAAAGTATTCCACCTGTCACACAGTCCTACCTCCCCGTCTCAGCCTCGTGGATGCTTAGCTCAGGGCTCTGCAGAAGCTAATATGAAAACAATCAGAATTTAATTTAAACTTTAGTGCCACCGAAGGTGATTAAAGAGTTGGGCCAGACTCCAGTCCTCTCTGGGAGCAAGCAGGAGGCCTCTCTGCAATGGAGACCTGGTGCTGGTGCTTTCTCAGTAATCTCCCTCAGCCCTCCTAGGTGCTGTTGTGAATAATTACTTAATCAGAGCAGCTCTGAATCAATGCGCACGGAGTGTTTGCAATTAGCAGCATCTGTAAAAGGTCCAGCTGAGCCTTCTTTGGGGTAGAGATTAGACGCTGGGATAATACTTCCCAGAGCCAGGATTTGAGCATAGGCAAGGGTACCTTTGCCAGGCCCAGCCTCTTCCCTCCACCATCATTGCTGGGAGGGACTCCAGATTCCTCTTCTTCCACAGGGACTGTGTCCCTTCCATTGTTGACTAGCGGGTGCTCGGCAGGAGGTCCACTGAGAGAGCAGGGTGCAGTAAGGAGGCTGAAGAGGGGATGCTGGGAGCTTGAAAGAGAGAGAGTGGGCCTGCCTTTCCCTTAGGAAGCTGCGCTCGCTGGACAAGCCGGTACCCAAGGAGGGGAGGGTTGAGTTGCTTGTTCAGTTTCGGCAGCAATAATCCAAGGCATTCTGCTTTCCAAGGCTATACCAGGAAAGCAGGAGAGAGCTTTGGAGATGGATCTCAGCCTAGAGTCCAGCAGGGATCAGGACATATCAGTCTCCCTTTCCTCAGCAGAATGAGGATGATGACAGAGCTAGCTAGCAGGATCATGCAAAAGATTAGAGTGGAGTGGACTTAAGCTCTCATCGCCAGGCCTACCACACAGTCTACACGCAGCGGCATGATGATTGACCACATAGAAAATTTCAAACTCAAACTCTACACATGGTATTTGCGCTTAAAATCACTCTATGAAGCCAACTAGCAAGACAGCATTTTCTTCTGTTGTCTTTAGCGAGCTTTGGTGGTCCCTGCCAGGTCCCACAGGTGGTGAATGCCAGCCCTGAGAATCACATCCAGGTCTCTAAACCACACACCTGTGTCGCAATCCAGGTTTCCCAACAAGGCCTGCATCTGCCCTTCCCCACAGTCCCCTCTGACACAGCAGGATCTTGCATTTGAGCAGTAGGCTTGGGACTAAGCTCCCCTCGGAATTCAGAGTCTCCACTCTCAGTGCACCAGTTATTCTCAGGTAACTGGGAGCTCTTCTCCATGGGGACAATGAAGGTATGGGTCACAATCTCATCTGAAGCTGTGGTTCAACCCAGTAGGAAGTTCCCACCACCTCCTGTCCCAGGGATGTTAGGAGCTGGTAGCAACCGCACCTGAGAGGCTAATATATAAAACTCTGAGCCACGTGTATTGAAATGACAGAAAACAGAGGGGTGGGGGGGTCCAGTAAGAGCTTTCTAGAGCACACATGGGGAACCCTGCTTCTTGCTTTCTAAAGCACACATGGTGTGCTGGATAGCTTTAGTGTCAACTTGACACACCTGGGTTGAGGGAGCCTCAGTTGGGGAATTGGCTCCATTGGATTGGCCTGTGGCCACATCTGTGGAGTATTGTCTTGATGGTCGAGCAGTGTGGGAGGGCCCAGCCCACAAGAGTGGTGCCACCTTGGGCAGGTTGTTGTGTACGGTATAAGATGGCAGACTGGGCATGAGCCAGGAGAGCAACCCAGTGAAAAGCAAGCCAGTGAACAGCATTCCTCCATGGCTTGTACTTCAGCTTCTGCTTCCAGGTTCCTGCCCTGAGTTCCTGCCTTGGGCTCCCTAAGTGATGAACTGTGACTCAGGAGATGTAAGCTGAATAAACCCTTTCCTCCCCAAGTTGCTCTGGGTCAGAGTGTTTTGTCACAGCAATGGAAGACAAACTAGAACACATAGGGAACCCTGCTTCTTGGTTTCTAAAGCACACATGGGGAACCTTCTTGCTTTCTAAAGCACACATGGGGAACCCTGCTTCTTATTGACGCTCACTTGACAGAGCAGGTTATGCCTGCTTAAAATTAAACTGTGTTACACACAGATGTAGTTTTTACTTTTCAGTGCCTAAAACATCAATATATATGCATGTTCTCTTATCCTTAGAGAAGGTATCATTTTATGGGGAAAAGGTATCATTTATAGGGAAAAAAATGGAAGAAAGGAATGAGGGCCCTGTTATTCATGGCTTGCTAATAAAATCCTTAAAAAGCAGTCTCTGGAAGAGCTTAAAATACTGACATTAAACTTGGATGATGAGTTAAACTAATTAAAGGTACAACCTGCAAGCAAAGATGGATAAATTTCCCTATTAAAGCCATTAAGACTATTCCTGGTAACCTGATTTGAGGAGACTTTATGTTCCCCTTGATCCTAATGATAATCCTTCATCTGGAAAAAGAAACACATTTAGAACTTGCACGACATTTGTAAACGTGCATTAGTGAGTAACACTCGTTTTTTTCCCCCTGAATAACCTAGCTCAAGAAGGTTAGGCAGTTGAAATAAGCTTTTAAAGCCTCTGATAAAATCCACAGCTTTTTGCACACTCCAGGGGAAAAAATTATTGAATATGCAAAATATTGGTTAGAAATGCCAAGTGTGGCTTTAATTGTATTTCCTAGCTAGTGGGTCAGCATTTGCCCGTACAGAGACCTGGCACAGATCAACAGTAATTGTAGAAAACAAAATATAACCAGCAGTTTCACTGAAGAATTTCAGGACCAACCAGATGTCTTGGGGCTCCACTAATCAAAACTAAGCTGAAGAAATAACGACTGTGTTCCCACTTGACACCAGCAATGGTAGGTGCTCCCAAAGTGCGAAGAGGCTCCCCCCGGGCTTTGAGAGTGGCAGGGTGACACAGCCCAGGGAAGAAGGGGGTGGGGGGGAGGGCGCTAATCCCTTCTTGGGCCATCAGACCACAGAAAGGCAGAAAGGCATTCTGCCTTCTGTCATTGTGTGAACTCCAGGAGGCAGCCACAGTTGGGGAAGGCTTCCAGGGGACAGAACTTGAGCTGAACCAGGAGTTAGGAAAGGGGGAGAATGATGTGGGTGGGTCTTAGAAACAGGAAGCCATTTTGAATGAAGGAATTATTGAGGATTATTTCTATTTAAGACTAGTATCCAAACATACCCATGTTGACATGATCCAATATGTTTCTAAGTCATAAATGTACATAAAAAATCTGTGGATATCTATTTAAGAGACTCTGCCATATCACACACTATGCACTCACCTATCTGTCCTACAAGAAGTAACCTATGCCATAAAACTGACTGTCCTTGGGTGATCCTAAAAATGTAAGTGGCTTTAGGGACAGAAATGCATTTTCCACCCAGGACTACAGAGTGAGACCCTGTCACAAAACAAAACAAAAAGACAAAACTGAAAGTCCATTCCCAAGGGTCAGATTAACCTGCTCAAATTCAATGCAAATCTAGGTGTTACCGATTTAGTTTTATATTTCATGCTTTTCAGTGTCTAAAGCAACAACACATGCACGTCCATCTTTACCAAGAGATAAACCTACACTTGTTTAATGGCACAGAAAAACACAAGGGAAGATCACCAACGGCAAACTAGGATCTGAGATTTTTACCTTGACAACACTAGGAAGCCGAAGGCCCTGAGAACGTATGAATGGCCCCTTTGTTTAGGAGTGGGAGGACCCTGGGAAGTTAGATTCATAAACAGTTTCTTGGGGGGGGGGGGGAATGGGCCAAATGCAGAGTTCTCCCACCTCTCCCAGTTCCCTCCCTGTCCCCAGTTTAGAGGGGATGGGGATGTGCTTTTATGCAATGATTGGAATAGCACCACTTTGTCTGGTTGGAGAGGGAGGTTCAGTATTATCTCCAGTGGTTCAGAGCCTAGGGCAAGAGGGAGGACTGGAGCTAGGACTGGAGCTGGGATTAAGAACCAAGGGAAGAGTCTGTGAAATGGCTGGGCCTGTTCTATTCGCTTTCATCTGTCTGGTGGACAAACTGGTGAATCATCAAGATAAATAAAGCAGGATCTAAGGAGGCCATGCCTGGGACTGTGGAGGGAACCTCCACCTACTGGAAATGCCTCCAGGCCGAGTGTTTGACTCATTAATCCTCTCTCCTTTCAGGCCCTGCAATTCCCTCTCTGTCTGCCCTTCCCCTCTTCAGGGTGTGAATGCACAGTGATTCTGCCTGAGAAGCAGCTGCCACTCCATCTTCCATAGACCTCCTCAGGACACAGAGAGGACCTTGTAACTGACACAGACTTTAAATATGGGCCACTATTACTCCCATTCCTAGTAAAACTGCTATATCTGATCAAAGTTGCCTGTCTAGAGATCTAGTCTTTAACAAGGTCGGGGAGGGGCACAGCTAGCAGCATCTATCCTCCCCTCCCCTTCCCTCCTGAATACACAGATAATAAACAGTATGTATGTCAGAGTCTATATATCACTAAAACTAGAGGAGACACTTCAGGCTTGAAAGGCACAGCAGAAACCACACAGATGGAAGTGAAGAGTGGGCAATGAGAAGGGTGGCAGGCCACCAGCAACAACAAAACAAAATGGCAGCAATATGTTTCCCAAAGGCAGAGGGGGGTTCCCCTGAAGTGGCACACCAAACGTCCTGCTGAGCAAGATCTAGAGGAAAGACAGGGTATGTACAGATGAAATAGAAGTGACTAGGAAGAAACAGCACTGAGAAAAAGAGGAAAGTGCCCTACGAGTGGCAGGGCTCTGGAAATCCCTGCAAAATAGTCTGTTGTGTAGACAAGAGGCTTGCTGCAAAGCACAACTTGTATGTAGCAAGAGAACTAAAGATGCAGTGAACAGAGTGATGGAGAAGTGCTCTCAGACACTATCTGTTTCACAGACACGGAAAAGAATGAAGGAGCCATGCTTGTAGTAAGCCTTCTGTCACTACTGGTAAGTTCCCTCCTCAAGACTCCATTCTGAGTACACAGACAACTCAAACCTGACTTCTTCCAATAGCAGCACTTTATTTTTAATTCTAAAGGAGGTAGCACTGTTGGTTTTAAAAATTAACAGAGATAAAAATTTTGTGGAAAAAAAGATAAATATAGAACATGGAGTGGAAAACATGGAAATGTGCAAGTAAAATAACACAAATTCAAGTGAAAAAAACTCCTTTATCTAAAAGAAAGTAAGGGAGAAGAAAGCTTCTTCTATAAGAGATGAGACAGTGGAAGAAAAGAAATCAGAGTCGGAAGAAGCAGACGGTGAACAGGCAATAGGACACCGGAAAGAGGGAAGGATGTTAGGAGGAGAAGAGAAAGGCAGGACAAGAAAGGCATCACGACAGGTGAGAGAGTAAGGAACAGCTCTGGAGAAAGATGCACAGAAGACGACCCACCACGCAGGAAAATGACACCCGAAAAGACAGATGCAAATGATGGAAGAGGGTTGATCAAAAGTACTGTTCTTTTTTTTTGGTCTTTTCGAAGAGACAGGGTCTCCCTATAGCCCCAGCTGTCCTGGAACTCACTGTGTAGACCAGGCTGGCCTTGAACTCACAAAGATCTGCCTGCCTCTGCCTCCCAAGTGCTAGGATTAAAGGCGTGTGCCACCATGCCTGGCTAAAACCACCGTTCTTTACATCATCCCTGGCCTGGAACTTGTTGTGTAGACCAGGCTGGCCTTGAACTCACAAAGATCTGCCTGCCTCTGCCTCCCAAGTGCTAGGATTAAAGGCGTGTGCCACCATGCCTGGCTAAAACCACCGTTCTTTACATCATCCCTGAAATAAAGAAAAATTCAATCTATATGTTGATGAGGCACCATATGAGCAAAGGAAATTGACTTAGAATGGTCAATATGAAGATTCAGCCCAATCAAATTACTAGATTTTCAAAATTAAGACATGTCAATATGGGAGCAAAGTCACTTCCTCATAGCCTGAGAAGGAACAAGCCCTCCTAGATTCCAGCACAGCAATGCTCAAAGCTGGAAGGCGAGGCAGAAATACCTAAAGTTACTCCAGAGAAACATAACAAACCGAGGATTTTATACCTATCTGAATGCTCTTGCAAGAATAAGCAACACTGAAAGCAGGCTTTGAACAAACAGTAACTTAAGAGATTGCTGTCTCCACGAGTTCTTCAAAGGATGACCCACTAGCCAACTGTGAAAATGACCTGGAAAAATGCATTTCCCACAGATCAGCAAGTAACGAGAAGGCAAATGTTAGCTACTCTAACAACTATGAAGTTATCAAGGGAAAAGGAGGCAAAAGAGAAAGGTAGGCTCTGTTTATGGGTTGCTGCACATACAATAATTGAGGCTCAGATAAAAGGGATTAAAAGATGGCAAATCAAATCAAATTAATGCATGTTGTTCAATAAAGGGAAACCCTAGAAGGATAAATGCAATATCGAGTAACAGAAGAAAAGGAGGAAAGTTTTAAACATTTGGTAGTAAGGGAAAGAAATATTCCTGTAATATCAGTTATTCAGGAAGGTAAGGCAGGAGAATCACAAGTTTAACACCTGCTGAGGCAACATAGGAAGTTCACTACTGACCTAGGAAACTTTAGAAGACACTATTTCAAAATGAAGCAAGAGAAAAAACATTCCTAAATATCAGACTAATTACACACATTCCTCCCAACACACGAAGAGAATGCATAGCTGGAAAAATACATAAAGGGAAACAAGCAGCCAAAGAGTTGGCATAACTAAACTTAACTTTCTATTTCAATAAAGTAATAAATGTAAATGAGCTAAAATTCATCTCTCAAAAGAATAAAATTATATTTTCTCATTGGGTCACAAAGAAAAATCTAACTGCATATTGACTACAGAAGGTTTTTTTTTAATTTTTTTTATTAATTTTATTTATTTCTGTATGTGTACGAATGTATTGTCTGCATGCAAGTCTGTGCACCCGTGTCGTGCAATGCCGCGGAGGTCAGAAGTGGGTGTCGGATTCCCCTGGAGCTGGAGTTCTCCTGGAGTTGGAGTTTCAGACAGTTCTCCAGCCGCCATGTGGGTGCTGGGGATCGAACCCAGGTCCTCTGCAAGAGCGGTCGGCGCTCTTAACCGCTAGGCCATCTCTCCAGCCCTGACTACAGAAGATTTAAGAGTGTTGAAGGAATCCAAAATGGCTTCTAAATGTTTTCATTATAAATATCCACTTTTAGACTCATATCTACACACACACACACACACACACACACACGCACACACGCACACACACATTTGCAGTAAAACATACTAGGATGTACATGGCAGCACTGTCTGAAATAGAAAAACCTGGAAACACTTCAAGTACCCAGGCTTAAATCAATTATAACATATCCATCCAGTTTAAATCAAAACATCTGATTTTGTTGTTTGGGTTTTTTTTTTTTTTTTTTTGAGACAGGGTCTCTCTATAGTCCCAGGTGGCCTGGAACTTGCTATGCAAACCAGGCTGGCCTCAATTTAAGGCATGTACCACCACATTTAGCTTTTACAATTAGTTTTATAGTGTGCAAGAATCTTCAAAATGTATGAAGTTGAAGCACAGTGTGTATCATATTCTACTCTCTATAGTGAAGGGAGGGGCTAAGGATCCATATGCATTTGTTTCTATATGCATCAAGGATCTATATTCCATTCAAGGATGCATAAAAATCAGTACTAATACTTTTATATGCATCAAGGATCTATACCCCATTCAAGGATACACAAAAATCAGTACTAATACTTCTATATGCATCAAGGATCTATATCCCATTCAAGGATGCATAAAAATCAGTACTAATACTTCTATATGCATCAAGGATCTATATCTCATTCAAGGATACATAAAAATCAGTACTAATATTTCTATATGCATCAAGAACCCATTCAAGGATGCATAAAAATCAGTACTAATACTCCTATATGCATCAAGGACCCATTCAAGGATGCATAAAATCAGAAATAATACTATATGCATCAAGGACCCATTCAAGGATACATAAAAATCAGTACTAATACTTCTATATGCATCAAGGATCTATATCCCATTCAAGGATGCATAAAAATCAGTACTACTATGTGCATCAAGAACCCATTCAAGGATGCATAAAAATCAGTACTAATACTTCTATGTGCATCAAGGACCCATTCAAGGATGTATAAAAATCAGTACTAATACTCCTATGTGCATCAAGATCCCATTCAGGGATGCATAAAAATCAGTACTAATACTTTCTTTGGGGAAGGAGTTAGGTGTTGGACCAGCTAGAGAATTCTACATTCTTTTGAATGACTTTTGGGTGTAATGTGAATACACAGAGCTTCGTGAAGTCTGCTTCTCTGTTTGTCTGGCTCACTAATTCACATGCTCCCAGAATAGAGAGACTGTATGTAATAATACTCATGCAGTTGTCTCTTTGGCACTGAGCTCGAGAATGAAGTCACAATGGTGGCTGGTTGGGGGTTCACTGAAGAGTGAATTAATGAATGAACAAATGCAATGCAGAACAACATGTCAGAGATAGAAGGAAACTCAAGCTATGGAACATCAGGGCTTGTTACCTGCACACATCCATCAGTTTTTGTGTCACATGCTAACATTTTTCTTTTGACCCCAAAGGGGAAAAATAATCCCAAATGTAGGATTTTTTAATCAACACAGTCTGTATGCTGTTCTCCCTTCTGACCTAGGACCTGGGGCAGGTCTAAATTCAATTCCAGCACTCCCTAAGCCAGAGACTCTGGGGGATCGAGATGATTAAGACACAGTCCTTGCCTGGTACCTGGTATTCAGTCTGCCCTCTCCTAATTTGTAAAAGAAGAGTGCTTTCCTCACACTGAATTGGTGGAATATTAACAAGGGAGTCTGTAGAACTTTCCCAGAATGTTCCTTTATGGAGACCCAGGGCTCAGATCAGATTATGCACAGCTGAGGTGTCTCCTTCAACAGGTACCTGGAGGCACCCTGGAGGCATCCCCACAGCCTGTGCATGCAGTCCCCCCTTTCTGAGCTACATCACAATCTGCTGTTGCTTCTTGACTGTTTATCAGAGCAGCCAGGACATTTACTAGTCACATCTATTTACCACTAGATCTCAACAGAGCACCTGGTCCAAAAGGAGGCATCAATAGGTGTGCAGAAGGAAAGTAGAAAGAAAAACGTGAACTCTCTTGAGTGAAATGAAAACACTGTTGCCATTACTCTAAAGGCTCTAAGAAGACATCTGGTGAACTGCCCAAAGAACGAAGGGAGCAGCCTGCTCCTCCAAGAGTAAAACACAGAGCTAAAGTCAGGGGAGCAGCTTCCCAGTGGTCTGAGGCTACAGGAGAGCAGAGAGAAACACACAGGGATGAAGATGCAATACCTCAGACTGCCTAACGGTGGCCTGTTATCAGAACTGAACGGCTTATTTGCAAATGGCAAAGCCTAGATTTTTGCCAAATTTAATAAAAGATTTGAACCCCAGACCAAAGGATTCATATCTATGCCCCTTGTTCTGCCTGTTTTGAACCATGTAGAAAAAGGATGCCCTGATCCTTTGACCACAGACACCACCACACTGACTACCTAGGCCTGAGCAAAAGAATTACCAGCTTTGACTGAGATTTGATCTCCCATGCTGAAGCTAGATCTACAGGTTTACAGACTGATGCTAACACCAGCTCTAACACTTTAACCTCGCCCTGGGCTGACAACAGCCTGGGGTTGAGGTAGAGGAATCCAGACAATCTTCTTCGCCATTGCCTACTGTGATTGCATGATGCTTAAACTCTTCACACACCTGGTTTATTTCAGTACTGGCTTCTCATTCCTGTCTGGATAGTTACCACTATGTAATTTAGTTTGTCTGTGTCTCTGCAAGCTTATTTGGAAACCATGGACGGCTGCTTACAGAAAATTAAGCTTCATTTTCTTTAAGCATCTAGCCAATAGTGCAGGCAGGAGATGGTGATTTGAAGATAACTGGCTTATGCATATGTAAACATGATGCATTTAGCAAATTATGTAGACTTCACACTTCAGAGCATTGAAGAAAACAAAGGTGTCTTCCAAGGAAGCTTTAGTGCAATGGAACCATTCTGAAAGGAATATAGAATTATTGGTTTGTAGAAGAGTCGGGCTAGGATATGAATGGAAAATAACAGTTTATAGTGTGAAGCATGGACATAAACAAGAATCTGAACAGGTCTAATTTTAAGTGGTATTGTGGCAGCACTCTAAGAGCACTGAGGAATTATAGCCTAGACGTGTTTTGAGATTGAATTCATCATGAGAAGAGGTTGTACAATTCAGATTCAGTTCCACTGCGACTCCTCACTCTTCATACCATTTCATAGAACATGTTTTTCTTCTTGGGCTTAGAAAATTCTAAGCCTGCTCTAAGCTAAAAAAATCATTGCAATAGTTAACACATCCCTGCAATCTAATACAAGCCGTTTCAATTCTCCTCCAGATTCTGTTAGCTCGGTCCCTTCTCATCTTTCACCAGCAATAAATGACACTGAACATGTAATTAAAAATATCTCCCGGAGCTGGAGAGATGGCTCAGCGGTTAAGAGCACTGACTGCTCTTGCAGAGGGAGGACCCGGGTTTGATTCCCAGCACCCACATGGCGGCTAAGAACCATCTTGAACTCCAGTTCCAGGGGAATCCAATGCCCTACGCTCTTCTGACCTCTGCAGCATTGCACGACACGGGTGCACCAACCTACATGCAGACAGTACACTCATACACATAAAAATAATAAATAAATTAAAAAAAAATATCTCCTGTAAAGACAACCTTTACAAGCCAATCCATAGGCTTTTAAATTTCTAGACAGATCAGGTTGGAGAGCGAGCTTGAGCTTGTTCTCATCCACAAGCTACAGGGGAGGTGGCTCGTTTGTGGGCAGGGTAGCAGTGCATCGGAGGGTAGCTGGCCTTGCTCAACTCTGAGTTGCTGATGGCAGGGATCCAGGTGGTACCAGGGCAGCTCGCCTGTTCTGTTCCCCAGTACTGATGCTACCAATGCCAAAGGCCTCAAGAGCTTCCATGTATGGAACACCACCTACTGCAAGGAGCCATGGGTTCCATGTATGGAACACCAACTAGTGCCAGGAGATATTGCTTCCATGTATGGAACACCAACTAGTGCCAGGAGCCATGGCTTCCATGTATGGAACACCACCTACTGCCAGGAGCCATGGCTTCCATGTATGGAACACCAACTACTGCCAGGAGCCATGGCTTCCATGTATGGAACACCGACTACTGCCAGGAGCCATGGCTTCCATGTATGGAACACCACCTACTGCCAGGAGCCATGACTTCATTCTCACCACTTAATTCTAGTGATAGTCCCTCTCCTTTTAGTTACTTTTCTGTTGCTGTAATAAAACACCATGACCAAGGCAACTTATCAAAGGGAGAAGGAAGAGTTTCTTGCCTTATGGTTCTAGAGGGATGAGAGTCCATCATGGTGAGGAAGCATGGAGGGAGGCAGCCAGGGCAGAAAGCTGAAGGCTCACATCTTCAAGCAGGAATAGGAAGCAGAGAGAGACAAACTGAAGTAGGCAAGGCTACTGGGCCTACAGAAGTCACCTTCGTCTTGGGATGAAGAGCTTCCCCTCTCGCCTACTTTCTTCTCAAGAATACAAATTAGTACACACACACACACACACACACACACACACACACAGAACTCAAAGCGAGAAACTTACCCAGCAAAGCAGGACTTGTTACCATTCCCATTTTATTGCTGTGCAGACTAACAATTAGAGATTCGGCAAAATGTTAATAGCAGGGCAGTGTTTGAAGCAAGGCCATCTTACTCCAGGAGGCAGACAGCAGGTCAGACAACAGTTAACCCAAGAGATACCCAAATACTGGGAATTCAACCCTGTAATAGATTTTAATTATTTATTTTTATTTTATGTGTGTACTTTGCTTGTATGCATGTTAAGTATACTCATGCATGCAATGCCTACAGAGGCCAGAAGAGGGCATCAGATTCCCCTTGGAACTGGAGTTATAGATGGTTGTCAGCTGCCATGTGAGCCCTGGAAACTGAATTCAGGTCCTCTGCAAAAGCAGCCAGTATTCTTAAACTACTGAGCCATCTCTCCAGCTCCTTGTAGCAGATTTTATACAAAGAAAAAATCCCTACCCAGAAACAAATGTCCAACATTCAGGATTGAACAATTGATTGCTTACAAATATGTTGAAAAAGAGAAGCTGTTAACCAGTATGACAAAGAAAGATACTGACATGGAGGTGTTTGCCAGGACAGCTGGGGCTACAGGGAGACCCTGTCTTGAAAAGACCAAAAAAAAAAAAGTCCTAAAGCCAAATAACCATAATGACAGGCACAGCAAACTACCTCTATTGGTGCAGTAATGGCACTGTTATCTGGGGGTATCAATAGCTATATAATTAGACTTAAAGCCCACTGACTGGGAGTGAACTCATGGGTGGCACTTTAACCATAGCCAAATACACATGGCTGGAGAGGTCATAGAGGAAATCCTATCTGTGTCATATCTCTAGACAAATGAAATTTCTTACCGAATCCTTATATTTACAGACAAGTATATAGTATATCACTTATCAAAGAAGATTATTTTTGCAATAGATGGAGGCTACTACAGAGTTCCACAGCTGGTCACACATAGGGAATATATATCTGACAGATGGAGAGATGCCCACCCCCAGGTGACATATCTACACTGAAATCTCACCTAAGGCTCACATGGTGGAGCAGGGGATGGAGAGAATACTAGTGCATTCATCAACTCTCATCGGTGAAGCTTCCTTATACAATAGAATGAAATGCACACAGAAGGCCACAACAGGGTAGGTTTTCAAGAATAGAAGACTGCAGAGTGTGTGTCCTCGGATGGGACTCCTGTATTAAACCTCACCAACCCAGGGGCCTCTGCGTAAGAGGGAGGTGGAATGATTATAGGAGCCAGGTTGGTCCACGAACATAGGGAGACAGAGACTTTCAGCCACTGGAAGCTTGCTCGTGTGAACTTGGGGCAGATGACAATGTCAAGCACAAGACCCATAACAACTCAGTCAGACAAGGGCCCCTGCAGAGTGGCATGAGGGAAGTGAGTGGTGGGCCAGCCCTAGCCTGAGAACTGCTGGAACCTGACTATGGCTGTGTGAGGGAGAGCAGACCCTCCTTAAGACCTTTAGATAGGCTGGCTAGACTCTAGCAGATGAGCTTGCACCAAAGGATATCTAGGTAAAATGCTTGACCAAATGGGACTTGCCCTGTATGGCAGAATGCGTGAGGCTTGGTGGGGGGTTGTAGGAACATGGAGTGGGAGGGAATCTAAATTTGATTTAAGAACTATTGTATGGTATATACAAAAGCTCAATAAAAGATATTCCAAAGAAGTCACAGAAAAAATAGAAAAGTAGCAGCTTACAAAAGTATGTCTGGTTCGACTTCCACGTGTAACCTGTGATGGGGAGCGTGGATGTGAGGCCGGACCTGAAGGAGAGTGGGCTGGCAACATCACAGGCTCAGGCTGCTGGGAGGGGGAGAGGCTGGCCACTGCTCCCCCTTCTTGTCTTATTGATGTGTTTCAATTGTCAGTTAGCACTGTATCAATTATTTCATAACTTTTTTAAAAACTTGGAAGGAAGAGGAAACAGTAGAAGCGCAGGAACAAGAACAACATCTCAGGTCTCAGAGTCTGCAGAGCACGGACTCCTAGGAAAGTGCTTCCTGGTGAACGGCTTCTGGCAGCTTTCCCTATTGTTTTGGAAACTCACACTCTAGGTTCTTATTAAAAGAGTGACTACTGAAATTTGTTTTAAGTCCAAACTTTCCTAATTTTTATAACCACAGTATTATTCATGATTGGTACTTTGCAGCCCCGAGGAACAAAGTTGGAGAAATGTGAGACTCAAAAACACTTTTCATCCATATGTGTCATCCATATGTGTCATCCATACGTGTCGTCCATACGTGTCATCAATATGTGCTATCCATATGTGTCATTCAAACACCAATCTACTATCCAGGAACTTGCTTCTTTCAATACCTGCAAAACAAGTGATGTTTTCCTTTCTGTATCTCTTGTAAATACTCTTAGATTGTAAATCCAAGAAGCACTATGTTCCAGACATAGGATGCTGGATTCTGACTTTGTGAAGTAGGAAACACTTCTCATTTTCCATTGCAGCTGGTGATAACATCACCCAGAGTGTTGTCACTCAGAGCTGTGCTCTTCTTTGAGAGTTTGCTTGTCAGCCATGTCACAGAGACTGAAGAGTATTCAGGTGGCTGGGACAGCCGGGCTAGGCCCGCCAGGCTGGGAATGGATACCACTGGACCAATGTGGCAGGGCAGGCCCATTAGTACCTGGTTGGCCCTTTCTTCCCTGGCCATGTACGAAGTAGGGGATACAAACTAAAGACATTCAAATTCATCCTTGCTAGTACATGAGTGGGGGCCCTGATGTGTTGCAATTTGGGGTCTTCCTAGAAACTCACTTAGATTTACCAAAACAGCTAGCTAAGAGTGCTGTGCCCTAATCATAAGCATCCAAAATATGAGAAAAGAAAAAGAGACCTTTCAATATGTAAGATCTGTTAGGAACAGAGCTTTGCATCAATATACCTGAGCTATCACCTGTAATCACCCATAATAGAGTATGTACATAGCTAAGATTTAGTAATCCAATTTCTTGTCTCAAGGAATATCAGAATCTTGACGAGCAGAAATTCCTGAGGGTCAGGATACATCGTCTTTTATTTAGTTTGTTTTGTGCTTATAATCCTGTGTAATGATGTGAAAACCCCAATGACTCTGACAGAAATTACCCACTTACCTGACAATTGTTATTGTATATGCAGCAAGGGCCTTGTGAGGAAGGTTGGTAGGGTGACCGAAGGCCAGGTTCGTGCTCAGGTGACAGAACTGCTCCTGGAGTTAGGCTGAGCAAATTCAAGTCTCTCTGGCTGAAAATGACTTGCGGAAGCCCCATTTTCCTACTTTCACCAAGAGGCTGAAGCAGCCATAGAGAATTGAGAGATGGTTGTCACATCACTGCTGGGAAGCAGATGCCAGTCTGCTCTGTAAGGAGCACGGCTGAGAATCAGACACTCACAGTCACAGCCACGCTCCAGTACATTTCCCTCATCCTCTCCTCTCCTTCCAGCAACCTCTTCCAGCATCTCATGAGGCACAACAGAGTCCTCCTAAGGTCCTGCACCTGAGGATGTTAACCAGATGTCTATGTGGAAAAGGAAATGGGGTCTGCTGTGTGCACACATACAAAATATAGTGGTCTAACCGGCAGGCCTGCTTGTCCTGTACACTCCATCCTCGTGAGATGGCAGGCTTGTTCTGGGCTGTACGAGTCAGCAGATCCTGGAGCCAGAGGGCGAATGGGAAGGAGGGGCTCAGAATGGTTTCTAAAGCCATCCAGGCCAGGGCACCATTTCCAAAGGCCTTGACACTTAAGTGCTGGGCAGCGACCTAATGACAGATGGTTTTAAAGGGAATGCCATCATCACCAAGGGCTATGGAGAAAAAGAAGAGAATATTCCATGTTTTGGACACAGTGCAGAGCCATGAAGATACTCTGAAATGGCTAAAGACAGATTGTTCAGTTGAGCTGCTGAAAGGGAGGGGCTCTAGGGTTGCTAGGGCTGCAGAACTAGGATGCAAATGCTTCTCCAGAACAAAACCACCTTCATTGCAAAACCAGACCAGCAGCATACCTGCACACACACACACACACACACACACACACACACACACACACACACACACACTCAAGGTGGGAGCACAGTGAGAAGTCACTAGGATACTGTTCTCTGGCACACTACTAAGAATCCTTTGCAAAATAAAGAACAGAAGAGACACAATTGTGAGTTCAAATTCAAATAGTAATTCCAAAATAAGTAGACTTACTTAAATCTGGAAAATGGGCTCATACTGAAAACGGAAGCCAGATTACTAGACTTAGGAAAATCAGACAGACATGCTTTATGCAAGTGGTGTCAGCCAGCTTTAAACACAAAGGAGTTGTCTACTACTTACAGTGTGGATGACAAGGCATTGATAGGTTTTCTGGGTTTGCAGAAGGAAAACAACCAACCCAAATTTGAAGAGCAAGGTCAAGAAAAGACTTTCCAGACACCCAACATGGCTAGGACTGAAAACAGTTCCCTCTTTTTTTTTCTTTTTTGGTCTTTTTGAGACAGGGTCTCCCTGTAGCCCCAGCTGGCCTTGAACTCACAAAGATCCGCCTGCCTTTGCCTCCCAAGTGCTAGGATTAAAGGTGTGCACCACCATGCCCAAGTTCCCTCTCTTTTAAGAAGGAAGTACTCAGAGACAGGAGCCATATAGGACTGTGCATTCCAGGCCATGAGAGACGGGCCTGAGCACAGTGCAATGGGGGCCCGGTAAGACCCAGAGACCAAGGATGATGGGGGCTCTCTTTGAGGAGCAGGAACTGAGCCAGTCCTGTGTTTGCAAGCAGGTCTGCTGTGCTGCAGGCCACACCTCTCCGACTGACCAGTCAGTCCCTGAGGGACCCATCAGTCTGTGCTTAAGTTTTCTCCCTATCCTTGCATGTGTGTGCATCTATGCATGGAGATGCGTGCATGTGTGTGCCTCTATGCATGGAGATGTGTGCATGTGTGTGCATCTATGCATGGAGTGCATGTGTGTGCATCTATGCATGGAGATGCATGCATGTGTGCACATCTATGCATGGAGATGCATGCATGTGTGTGCCTCTATGCATGGAGACGCATGCATGTGTGCGCATCTATGCATGGAGACACATGCATGTGTGCATCTCTGCATGGATACACGTGCATGTGTGTGCGCATCTATGCATGGAGACACATGCATGTGTGTGCATTTATGCATGGATACACGTGCATGTGTGCGCATCTATGCATGGAGACACATGCATGTGTGTGCATCTATGCATGGAGATGCATGCATGTGTGTATGCATCTATGCATGGAGATGCATGCATGTGTGTGCGCATCTATACATGGAGACACATGCATGTGTGTACGCATCTATGCATGGAGATGCATGCATGTGTGTGCGCATCTATACATGGAGACGCATGCATGTAGAAGCCAGAAGGCAATGTCAGGTGTCTTATTCTTGAGAGTTTCTCACTGAACTGGAGCTCAACATTTCAGGTAGATCGTCTAGCTACCTGTCTCTACCCCACACCCTGTGGTAGGGTTACAGATACAGGCCATGTATGTGGCTTCTACATGGGTATTAGAGATCTGAACTCAGGTCCTCCTCATGTCAGTACAGCAAGCACTTTATCCACTGAGCCATCTCCCAGTTCCACCTTCACATTCTTCCTATTGGTCTTATGGTTTGAATATACCTTGCTCTCCTAGAGACTAGTAGCTTGACCCTCGATGTAAAATGTTTGAAACCAGCCTCTGAGAGGCGAGTGGATCAGATGGCTCTGACCTCTTCAATGGGGCTAATCCATCAATACAGTTATAACCAAATAGGTTTGAGATAGGGCTTTGTTATCACAGCAAACTCTTTCTCTTTGCTCCATAGATAGCATGAGGCAAACAGCCTTGCTCACCCATGACACTTTGCCTTACCACAGGCCCAGAAACATGGGGCCAAATGACTCCAGACAGAGACTTCTGAAACCGTGAACCAATCCCTGACTTCCTCAGGGATTCCGTGACAACAATGAAAAGCTGACCACCGCAGTTGGCTTTCCTGGATAGAAGAAAGAACAGGCTAAAAGGGGAACCTCACAGCCCTGATGCCCCAAGTGAGGGCTGTGCTGGACACGCTCAAGGCTTTCTGCTGCTTCTCTGGGGAGGAAATCAGTCAGCACAGGCCATGGGAGGCAACACCCATGACGTGCTTTACACCTAGTTCTTTGTCAAACTGTAGGGCTTCTGAGGGTAGTGGTGGCATGAAAGTCCTGTCCTTTTTAAAAAAAAAAACATTTATTTTTATTTTGTGTGTGTGAGTATATTGCCTGCAGTGCCTGTGGAAGTCAGAAGGCATAGGATCCCCTGGAACTGGAATTATGGATGGTTGTTAGCTATCATGTGGGTGCTGGACTCGAACCTGGGTCTTCTGAAAGAGCAGTCCAGTCGGTGCTCTTAACCACTGAGCCATCTCTCCAGCCCTTGTCTTTTTAATCCTTTGGTGTGGCAGTCACTCCCTGCTTCCTTGTTCTTGGTGACCAAAAACACTAGGAGTCCCAGACTGCTGCACCTCATTTCTTTTCTGAGCCAAATCTCCAGAGAAACATTTAAATGACTTAAATAGCCACCAAAGAAAGCTAGGATGAAATATTTTGAGATATATGAGTCCCAACACTGTAGAAGTAATAACTTAATGAATGCATTAAGGAACATCACAATGGAATTATTCAACCAATAACACCATTACATTTCTTAATTTCAAAGAAAAATTGCAAAAAGGTAAAGCGTCACCTCACACATCCATGTCAGTCTCATAGGGATTAAAAGTAAAAATAATTAACAGCACCAACTGTTTGATGATGAATAGAGACGCATTCCCTACACCGCAAAGCAATGAAAGAAGTTACAAGCCCAGGCATGTAATCCCAGCACTTAAGAGGCTAAGGAAGAAAAAAATTCCATGAGTTTAAGGCTAGCCTGGGCTACCTAGAATGAGACTCTGGTGTCAAAAGAAAAAAGTCTCTAATAATGATATGACTGTAGCACACATGAACTCAGAGCAGCTGTGACAACTGGCACAAGACCGAGCCAACATCAGCGACAGAGGGGCTGTGGCTGTCCCACCCCTCACTGAGGAGCTACCCACAATTAATGGCTTCTGGGGGAGAGGGAGTCACAGTGGGGACCAGGACAACCAACTGCAAGCCCATCACAACAACTCAAAACTGAAAAATTGTCCAAACTGCAATACAATCTGAAGTGCTCCAAAGCCGAGAGGCAAGCTTTTCACTTTTGTGTTAACCAAGGCCAGTGTGGCCCTGAGGGGACATTTGACAATGCCTAGAGGCAGCTTGGTTGTCACAACTGAAAGAATACTACTGGCCATTAGCTGGGGGAGGTTCAGGACACTGCCAAGCACCCTGCAGGGCACAGGGACTGGATGCAATGTACAGGTAGTGCCCCCACAAAAAACCCAGCCTGCAGAGAAAAGGCTTCATTCTTGGTAGGTCACGACTAACTGAACGATGGTCACTAAGTTGACAGGAAAAATGATGGTCCCAGCCCAGAGCTGCTGGGATGTCTCCCAATGTGACCTGTGTAAGTCTGTATCTGGAAGATAGATGTGCTGTGCTCCTCACCCTTTCCTCTCTTTTGTCTACCTCCTGAAGTATATCAGATAGCAATACCAAATAATAATAGCCTGAGAAAGGGACATGCTAGGCTTTAAATGTACAGATGTGAAAATTTTGATGTGCAATTTATAGGAGAGTGGCTCACAAGGCAAACCACTCCAATTCCGTCAGTTAAAAAATATCTAAGAGTTTATTGCAGGTCTCTTCACAATAGCAAAGAGCTGGAACCAACCCAAATGCCCCTCAATAGACGAGTGGATGACAAAAATGTGGTACATCTACACAATGGAATACTATTCAGCGGTAAAGAAAGATGGTGTTCTAGTTTGTCTTCCATTGCTGTGACAAAACACTCTGGCCGACACCAACTTGGGGAGGAAAGGGCTTATTCAGCTTACATCTCCCAGGTCACAGTTCATCCCTTAGGGAGCCCAAGGCAGGAACTTAGGGCAGGAACCTGGAGTCAGGAGCTGAAGCACAAGCCATGGAGGAATGCTGTTCACTGGCTTGCTCCCCTGACTCATACCCAGCCTGCCTTCTTATACTTGTACACGCCCAGGGTGGCACCACTCATTGTGGGCCGGGCCCTCCCAAACTGCTCGACCATCAAGACAATACTCCACAGATGTGGCCACAGGCCAATCCAATGGAGCCAATTCCCCAATTGAGGCTCCCTCAACCCAGGTGTGTCAAGTTGACAGTAAAGCTATCCAGCACAGATGGCATTATGAACTTTGCAAGTAAATGGATGGAGCTTGAAGCCATTATGCTGAGTGAAGTAACACAGTCCCAGAAAGACAAAGGGAGAATGGTTTCCCTCATTTGTGGATGCTAACACCAAATCCCCCAGATGAAAGGCAAGCTGAACAACATTATGGTTATATTTCTGTTTATCTGAAAGCAACCATGTTGTTATAATATGAATCTCTCAATGGGCTCTAAAATCCACCTACCAATTATTTTCAGACTCTATAAATATTGTATATGGGTAGAGAGTATATATCCATATTTTAGAGTAATATAAAATTAATGGAGGAAAATGTGAGTTCCTAAGCATAAAAAAATACTGAGAGAAAGATGCAGGACAGTTATGTCAGAATGCATGATCTGGGGTGGGGTGGGGGGAAGGGAAAGGGGAATATGCCTGAACTGAATTGAAAAATGATGTCTGAAATACACAAAGCATCAATAAAAAAAAGCAAAAAAGTATCTAAGAGTATGCTGTCTCTTCTCTATCATCTCATGTTGGTCTGAAACTTAGATTAGAAGTATATTTCATTTATTCTTTCTCTTTGTGTCATTAAGATGCATATTAGACAGGGGATGGAGACATGGTTCAGTGGTTAAGAGCAATGGCTGTTCTTACAGAGGACACAGGTTCAGTTCCCAGCACCCACATGGCAACTAATAACTCCAGTTCCAGGGGATCTGAGGACCTCTTCTGATCTCTGTGGGCATAGGATGACACAGGTGCACTTACATACATGCAGGGAACACACTCATACACATAAAATAAGATAATAAATAAAATATAGAAATATTAAAGACATATATTAGAATTTTTGGATAGATAGATATAATAGATAGATAGATAGATAGATAGATAGATAGATAGATAGATAGGATAGATAATATATCTCTGGAACTCGCTATGTAGATCAGGCTGGCCTCAAACTCACAGGCCTACCTCTGCTTCCCAAGTGCTGGGATTAAAAGTGTGTGCTGCTGGGCATGGTGGCACACGCCTTTAATAGTAGCACTCAAGAGGCAAAGGCAGGTGGATCTCTGTGAGTTCAAAGCCAGCCTGGTCTACAGAGTGAGCTCCAGGCCAGCTGAGACTAAAGGGAGACCCTGTCTCAAAAAGACCCCCCCCCAAAAAAGAGTGTGTGTCATTATGCCCAGCAATTTACCTTGTTTATTTACTCATTTCCTGTTTTCAAAACGTATATGAAATCATTTTTGATTGAAAAACTTAAAACATGAAGTTATTATGTGTGATATTAAAATTCAGGTGAAAAACAGTTTTTAAAAAGGCAGTGTCACAAAAAAAAAAAAGGAAAAAGGCAGTGTCAATAGTCGTAATATATAAAGAGCTATTTCAAATCAATAGGAAGACCATTAAGAATGTAATTGAAAAATCGACAATGCTCTAAAGCAAGAATTATAAATGGCCAGTAAACACAGACATAAAAGGTACTTGACTTCACTAGTAATTAAAAATGGAAATGGAAATAATAATGAAATATACCAGTATACTTATAAAATTAGAAGATAGTAAAAAAAATAACTGCTATTCATATATTGCTGGGGTTGGGTATGAGTATAAATGATCCACCTTCTTGGAAACAATTTCAACTTTGAGTCATTTATAAAACAAAAACTTATGATCTCAACTTCTGGAAAAGAACTGTAATTTCTTGCTGTGTCCTTCCAGAGAGTTTAAAGGTGTTAAATGAGAGTGCATCTTATATTACTTTGCACATAAAGTTGGGAGCTTTGCTCTGACTCAGGACCCATCCTGAGCCTGCTCCTAGCCTTCCATTCCCTCTGAAAGCAAGCTATCTCCTGGTTATAGGCACATGTGGAAGCTCTTGCATAACCAAGTCCTTATTATTGGCCACTTGGTTTGGGTCTTTTGTCTTTCATAAACAATGCAGTTAAGAACATCATGATGCTTCAATCTTTCCTGCACTCTGATGGCTGTGATTTGCTTGGATTATACTTGACTGATGGGAAAATAAACACATTGTAACAGAATTGAAAAAAAGAAACATTGTACCAATAAGTTCTCTTTATGGAGCTTTCCAAAGGTTACATCTGAGACAGAAGGAAAGGGTCCCAAACACAAAATTTGCTGAAGTGTAAAAGGGGAAGGGGAAAGAAAAAGGCAAATACAGACTTAAAGTAGCAACTACAAAAGATGAAAAATGCAAACCATAAAACAATAATAGGGGGCTGGAGAGATGGCTCAGGGGTAAAGAGCACCGACTACTCTTGCAGAAGACCTGGGTTCGATTCCCAGCACCCACGTGGCAGCTAACAACCGTCTGTAAATCCACTTCCAGGGGAATCCAACACTCTCTTCTGACTTCCACATGCATTATACAACATGGGTGCACTTACATACAGACAATATGCTCATACACATAAAATAAAAATAAATAAAATATTTTAAAATAATAAGAGAAATGTAAAAATATCAATTTCAAGATCATGTAAGGGTTGCCATGTGAGTTAGTGCTTAAGTGTTCTAAAGTCTTTCCTGCCTTATCTGGGAGGAGGGTAAAGTTTAGGTGCTAACTGTCAATATAGCATATAAAAATTCCTGAATTAGTACAGCAATAGAGTGAATAATTTTGAATTTGATGACAAAAATAAAATAAAATAAAATAAGGTGCTGGAGAGATGACTCAGCAATTAAAAGCACTTGCTGCTCTTGTGGAAGATGCAGGTTGCGTTCCCAGTACCCACCAGCTCACAACCACCTGTAACTCCAGTTCCATGAGATCCAATGCCCGCTTCTGGCTTTCATGGTCCCCAAGCACCCATGTGAGATAGATAGATAGATAGATAGATAGATAAAAAAAAAAAAAAAAGATAGATAGATAGATAGATAGAGATAGAGATAGAGATAGAGATAGAGATAGAGATATATACACATATATGCAGGCAAATACTCATACACACGAAATAATAAATCCTATAAAATAATCCAAAACAAGTAAAAAAAAGCAAGAATCTCAAAAGTCCACTTTTATAAAACAGCAAATATTAATAGAAAAGTAGATTTGTGATAAATATTTGTGGGGTGAATATGGTAACAGAATGAAAACCAAAATCTAGTTATTTACTATTTACAAATATATTATAAAAAGATGAAAACCAAAATGCTACACACATACTAAGAGAGTTGCTATTGCCACATGATGAGAATATCAGGCTTTGAGTATCAAAATTCTGAATCACTAAAATCTGAAGCAAAATGAAAATAAACAGAAAAACAATAAGAGGTTCACATCGTTGTGAAGCAGTTTTCCTCAACATGCATGTACTAACTAATCCTGGTGTTCTGCACATAAATGTATCAAAAAACACTATGGAGCCCCTAGAAGAAAATAGAGTACTGTTGCATAATCTCAAGTTAGGGAATGATTTTTCAACTCACAAAGCCAGAAAAATTGAAGGGTGTGAAATTAACCATTTCTGTGCATTAAAAGATGGTTCAAAGAGAAGATAAAGCACTGGCAACTAAAGTGGGTGGACAGAGCTGCAAGGAACACATAAATGAAGTCAAGTCAGGGATACAGTGGAGGCAGAACACTCCAATAAACATGAAGAAGACAGATCAATACATAAATCAATAAGCTCCTTGGATAATAACTTAGTAAGGGAACCAGAAGACCAATGAGTTCAAGAAAAGATGCTCATAAGTACCATCAGTAATCAAAACAAGATAGCAGTTCAGAATAAATATTAGACTGACAAAAATTGAAACAAGGACCAAAACCAGAAACTCAGTTTTTGTAAAGAACGTGAAATAACAAAGACTTTCATATGTATTAAAGCATAAGATGGAAAAATCCCTGTAGTAACAATCTGGCATTCTAACAAAGTTGGAAACAAGCATTGATCGACAATTCCATTCCTGTGTGGGCAACGCCTTGAAAAAAGTCTGCACATGTACATTAGGAGACTTTTATTGTAGACACTATTTATGATAGAAAACACTGGAAAAGTAAATGTCCATCAAAAGTATAGTACTGTAGTGTTTACAGTGCTAAAATGTGCCTTAACAGTGAATGTTACTAAAATCCAGTGCATGCAATAACACAGATAAATCTTGAGACTATAGCACTGCATGAAAGAGACAGTATGATCCAGCTATGAAGGTGTTCTGAAAGTAGTAAAAATAAACATGTATCCCAGAGGAATGCAGATGCAGGCCCTGGCATAAAGAAAATTAATGGATCATTAAACACAGAAGTTGGGATAAGGCTTATCTTGAAGTGGGGAGGAGAGGGAATGCGATCAAGAACAGGTAAAAGACAGCTTCAAAGTCAATAGAAACATCTTTTAATTTGCTGGTATTGTTTATATTGTTAATATCTGTTCCATATACAAGTGTCATGACTAAAAAAGATCAGTGATTCAGCTAAATAGTCCTAACGATTAAAAATAAAAAATATCACAGCCAGAGATATTTATTCCTTAAGATTGGTCTGGTTGTCACCCAATTCACAATAATATTGGTTGGTTAGGATGAGGGAATGTCCCTTTGTGGACTATAAAAATGATAAAATGGAATGCAGGTACACTCAACATAGAATTACGCTAAATTATTCATGGTCTGCTTGGGACAAAGAAGAAAATGTTTACTGCTGATTGATACAGCTCAAAATGCATAAATGATTTTCATTTGATGCACAGATTTCTGTGTCGTCACAGATTTCTCGGTGACATCAGCAAGGCTTGATACAGATGTGTCAGCTCGTGAAGCAAGAATGTTCTTGGAAAAACCGATATAGCAGATCGCATTTTCCAAATCCAAACATTCTCTTCCTTGTAGCATGACTTGGATCCCCTTGCACAGAGTTGTGGGCATCCCTATTTCCTCTACCTGAACTTAGAGCTCTGTGTTGGGAAGTGAGATGCTCAGTGTTGAGTGAAGATCCTTAAAGGGCTCTATTACCTTTCTCTACTCTTCCCTTCCTCCTAGACCCTAGTTCATCACCCCACCCCCCAACACTTGGTCTTAGAATCCAACTATCAAATAAGAAAGCTTGAGTGAAGCCATAAGTAGGTATTTCAGCCAACAGCCCTAGCTGACATACTAGCTGATAGCCAGGATTGATGGCAAACTCATAAGGAAGGAGGCTTTCAACAGGACTATCTGACTGAATCCACACAGGAGATCTCAGATGCACAATGACCAGACAGGCCCAGTCGGCCCTAGGTGTGGGTAACCAGTAAATACCACCATGACTGGGCAGTCTGTTCCTCAGTGAGTGATAATGGAACTATGATTCTAAGCTCCTTAGGGTAAGTGAAGAAAAAATGATGTAGAAGGTCAAACTCCTATCAGAGACCTAGTATGTAAATGTAGCCCTGGGACTAACTAGCTAGTTAAGAGCTGAAATATAATAATAATAATAATAATAATAATAATAATAATAATAACAGCTCCCAGTGCTATTAAAAGAATTAAATTAAATGTGTTAACATATATAGTTCTTAGAACTTTGGTACTAAGGAAGCTTTCGTAATCATGGAGACTGCTTGGTCAGTAGGTGGAGGGCAGGTACTTCTTTAGATGATTGAAAAAGAAGACTTTGATAAAAAGAGAAGGGCTAGCTTCATTATCAGCAATGCACCTCTCAAAAAGCTAGGAGACAGGTTTGTTTCAGAGGACTGCGTGCCTCTACCCTGACATTCTGCCAAAAAAAAAAAAAAAATCAGATAGCTATTACTTGACACCCACTAGGGACTGACTTGAAGGTAGGGTGTTGCAGACTATGAATGCTGTTTTATAATCCTATAATCCACAAATAAATGTGCTCCAAAAGGAATCGGTATGAAAGTGTGACTTATAAACCAGACAGGAACCAGAAGGAGAGTCTATAAAATGATCAAGTTGTACCACTGATGGTGACAAGGTGCCACGAGGCAGGCACACTTTTATCTGCAGTGCAGGACCCAGACAATTTCTACCCTAATTATCACAGGGGAAAAGACTGCCAATGTTCTGTCATCCTAAGTGATGCTCAGTCCCCATTCTTCAACATTTCTGTTCTCAGAGGAATGAGAATGGAGGCGATTTAGCCCCTGGATAGGAGGCTCCCCTCAAATGCACTGAGCCTCTACATTAAGACATGCTTTATGGCACAGTGTAGATAAACGGAGTAACAGTCATATGACTACAGCAGGTGAAACTGCATCTACTTAGCTACTATCAATACAGTATCAATACAGTATTCCTTAACACTTTCATTCTTTGCTATTTCAGAAAGTCTACATAAGATTTTTTTCCTTTTTAGTCAGACCTGCAACCTAACAGCTTGTACTTTCTATTCAGTCATTTTATATTAATAAGATAGCTTTTTTCTGAAATTAAAGTGCCAACCAGTTCCTTAAATGACAAGGAAAGAAGCTTTAGCTTTTGAACAGCAAGATTCACCAGCATAGGCACCACTTCCCTGATAAGGCTAGCACAGAATGGAGAATGCGGCTGAGGGTGACAGGTGTAATTAAAATTATGTTCGACTGCTGATCTGCCAGACAGATAAATTCCATAAGCACTAAATTGAATCAGTTTACTGAAAAAAAGTTACAATTGACTGCTCATTTCTTGTTAAATACATCATTGATTTAAAGCTAGGATCCTGGAACTTTGCTACCATTAATGAAACCTCACTGGCTTTGGAAATAAAAAGGGGACCAACCTTTGACCCATCACAATGCTTAAGGATTCCTGCAGAGCATGGGAGGAAACACCTGTTCATGATCTACACTCCTGTGCCCAGCAGTTTGAACACTTAGTGATGAAAATACATTTCTAGCTGTGGGAAGCAATCCCAAGAAAGGGGGCCTCCTGCTACATAAATAAAGCCAGGCAGGGACATAAGAAGACGGCCTAGCCACTGAGCTCATGATACCTCACACTTCTCTGCTAGCAGCTGAGATAAGATTTAGCAGGTCTGCTTGTGTACATGCACCCCAAAGTACCAGAATCCGATCTCAAAGAGACGGCAGCACCCTCATGATCACTGCTGTTGACAGCAGCCACGATGTGGGAGCAAACCAAATGTCCACTGACAAATGAATGGATGCAGAAAACAGGATTTTACCCAGCCTTTAAGAAGAGCTTTCCACAATGTGGCAACATGGATTAGCCTTACAGACATTATGCTGTGTGAAATAAGCCAGACGCAGAAAGAGAAGCACTATGCTACTCCACTTCTAGTTACTTAAAGGATCAAAGGGTAGACTAATGGCTTCCAGGTGCTGGGGGAAGAAGATTAAACTGAAAATAAAACTATAATTGCAAGCTAATATGGTCTAGATAAATAAGCTCTAGAGATCTAGCCTATAATGTAACTCTGGTAATTATACATATTGTACATATGCACAATGGAGTCATTACATGTATACATAAAAGTTTGTAAGGAGAGTAGTGTTCTTTTTTAATATTTTATGTATTATTTTTATTTTTTTATTTTACATGTATGAGTGCATTGCCTGCATATGTGTAAGTACACCTGTGTGGTGTCATGTAATGCCCAGAAAGAATCTCCTGGAACTGGGGTTATGAATGGTTATTAGCCAGCATGTGGGTGCTGGGAACTGAACTCAGGGCCTCTACAAGAGCAACCAGTGCTCTTAACCACTGAGCCATCTCTCCAGTCCTGAAAGTAGTGTTCTTCGCTCACACACAATGCATCAAAGTGGGATTAGGACCTGGAAAGAGCACTAATAGCAAGTGTGACAATGGAGGGAAGGAAACCTATGGTTAAAACACCTGCTACACTCTGCCACCTCTGCTTATGTCATTCCCTTTGAATTAATTCATTCCATATTATTAATCACAGCTATTTTATGACCATCTGTTATAGTCTAAGGATTGTTCAATTTATAAGGTGGTAAATAAAACACAAAGTCTGTCCTTAAAGATGAAGAGGGAAAGGAGATAAAGAGGAAATTCCAGAGCTAAGTGGAAAGTACTATAGAGGACACCTTATTCCATTGGACAGAACAGGAAACCAAGGTTCACAGAGGTTAGAGTTGCCCAGGGATAGAACCAAGGCAGCACACAATCAACATGTGTCTGACTTGTGTGGATTCTATTCCTTCATGGATGTCCTCATAATTGCCGAAGCTAGGAGGGAGGGCAGCATCCGGGGTGAAGTGGAATCCCATCCAGGTCTACACGGCCACAGAAAGTGGACCCAGAGCAACCCACATGAAAAGAGTGGAGATTCTAGCTGGTTTCGTGCATGAACACGGTTAAGGTCATGGCACACAAATAATTAGTCAGACATTATTCTAGATGTTTCTGTAAATGTGTCTTTTAAAATGAGATTAACATTTAAACCAGTAGACTAAGTAGATTATCCTCCATAATTGTATGAGTTGCTTTTCTGTTGCTGTGATAAAACCACCAGAACTAAGAGAACTTACAGAAGACAGAATTTATTTAGCTTATAGTTACAAAGGGGCAAGAGCATGTCACGGAGCAGGAGCACAGTAGCCAGTAGCAGAGGGGCTGGTGCACAAGTGCTGCCACTTTCAAACAGACACAGGAAATAGAGAGTGCTGGAAAATCTGGCAAGGCTTAAGAACTCTCTAAGCCCACCCTCCGTGACAGGTTTCCTGCAGCAAAGCCACACCTTCTAAGACCTCCCAAAACAATGCCACCACTGGGGACCAAATGTCCAAATACTTGGAGCCTCTAGGGGGCGTTTTCATTCAAACCACCACAACAATGTCTGTGGGCTCAGTCTAATCAGTTTAAGGCTTTTTGAAAAAGTGGGAGGTGGGATAACTGACTTCCTTGAAAAAAAGAGGGATCTGCCTTCAGACAGCCTCTGGACTAGTATTAAGTAGGCCTTCCTACCCTCCACAATCTCAAGAGCCATTTCCTGAATTCTTCCCCTTCTCTTTCCCATTCATTCCGGTTCTCCCGGGAGCCCTCACCAGCAGGACTACAGTCAAACACAGAATTATGAGCTCCAGTGGCCTTGAGAATACAAGGACGACCAGAAGAGACTCAATCCAGAGCTGCCTCCCAGTGCTCAGTGCAGGACCCCTGCAATTCACGGGGAACAAAGAGGAACACAAGGACAGACTTGCCGGCTGACTGTTTAAACTGAATTATTCATCCATTCACTTCTGGTCCTGTGTCAGAGTCTAGGCTTTGCCTGGCACACAGTAAGAATTCAATAAATAGATTCAATCTATTAGATGAATAAAATCTTCACTCTAAAAAATTAAGCACCTACCTTTTTTATGATTGGTCTATTTTCTGAAAAACCCCAACCCACATGCCACATTGGGATCAAGATATATGAACAGAGGAAAAGATGACCCACAGGCATGGGCCACTTAAGACTCTGGGAATCTGCTTCACATACCCCAGATTCTGTTCCCTCAAACTCTTCCATGTTTTGAACTTGATTCTTTCATAAGATGAAGTATCATACACATAGCACCTTCACAGAAAAATAGGTCCAAAATTGTGTGTGTATGTGTGTGTAAATTGTAGCCATCAGAAATTTTAAGTCCAGTTTTATAGAGACTTGATACTAGAAAAAACATCCCAATGTTAAAGGAATCTCAAGGTGTAGTCTTCTGTTGAGCATCAATTCTGTAGTGCAGTGCCATCCAGAACCCTGTGATGATGAGATGTTCTATATGATCTATACGATCAGCCTCCAATATTGTAGCCACAAGGCTACTTGAACTGAAATATAACTAGTGCAATATCAAAGGACTGAACTTTCACGTTTCTTAAATTTTAATAGCCATATCTTTTTTAATACTAGATGTAGCTGGCAGTCACAAACTAACATGGTTCAGGGGTGTTTTCCACAGAGCAAGTGTGCCCAGGTATGGTGACACTTCCTCCATCACTCCTATCACAGCCAGACCCCTGAGCAACCCGGAGCTTCTCTTCCTGCCACAAAGCTCATCACCTCCTATATTTTCTCTTGCACAAAAGCAGCAGGAGCAAAACCTCAGGGGAGAACTACGAGCCCCTGCAAGACACGGTAATGAGACGGGTATCGGGTGAGACCTGGAGAGGAGGGGGTCCTTACAACATTCTGTATCTGAAATAAACTTATCCCCCTCCGACTCTGATCCCCTCAGAGTGCACGAAGCCGACCTTCCCGTTGGCCCCAGAAATACTATGGCTGAGGGAGAAAGGTGCCACGGGGTGGCTTCCAGAATGAGGAAGACTTTGACACATCCAAGAGTCCGTTTCAGAACTGAGAAGCTCCTCTGTAGAGGCGAGCTGCTCTCCTGAGGACAGGTGAAAGGCTGAAGAAGTGGTGATTAAAGTGCGAAGGCATATGTTCTCCAGCCGTGGGAAAGAGAGTAGAAAAATCACCTCAGCTAGACTCTCACTGGGCAGAATGCTCTGTCCCAGAGGAAAGGTAATTCACACTACTACTGCTTGCCGACTCTAAATGACAGAGTGGGATCGGCAGAGAACATCCACTGGGAAAGGATCCATCTATGCATGTTCACATGAGGGTGCTGGATTTGCACGTCTTTAAACATATTCCATGAGCCTTTTGGCAACCATAGACTCTCAAATCTCCTTTCAGCTTCCCAGAGACCCAAGGAGATAATACATGTGTCAGGGGGCATGTCATCCCTGTGGTGACATGGTTTATATATTTCACCACTGCTTAAGGGAGGGAATTTACAGACAGGACATTGAGTAGAAATATGGGTGTGGTATATGCCTTTCAACAACCACAAACTCAAAGGCTCTCCAGAAATGAGGTGAATATCATGATCAATATGCTAATTGACATGAGAAGGATCTCTCCCAGAGACTGGGCTCTACAACAGCAAGGCTGAAGAATTTAGAGCCAGGGACATAAGCAGACAGATGTTGATAAGGAGGAGGGTGTTCAGCAGGGAACCAGGAAGAGAATGGGGGCAGGAGAATGCCTGCAGTTCCCAGCCACGGCCTCTAAGGAGGTGGGGTTTCAGCCTACAGAGGGTCACATAAGCAAGACTACCTCGACAAGATGAATGGAGCTCCCGGCTATTTCAGCTGGAAAGAGGGAGAAGTGGTTCTTTAGGACCAACTAAATCTTTGCTCCCAATTCCTCATCCTCTAACAAGCAATAATTATAGTCTAGCTCTGACAAAAAGAACCTTTGCCTGGGGTGAACAAACTGACCTCTGACGTAAGAGTTCTAGTCTCCATGTGAGTGACAACTGTCCAGACCTGATAAGCTGCCATCCTTTTGTTTACAGGTGGTCTTCTGAGAACTTGGCTAATGTCAACTCATTCCTCAGATGGAGGCCATTTCAATGGGAAAATAAAGCAAAGTTTCATACCTGTAAAACTAGAATAGAAAAAGACTTGGCTGGCAAATTTGTGTTAAGCAAAATGACTTTGTAAGATCTTTTGTCATAGCAGACCACAGAGACTGGTTTCTACTCTGCATCTACCCTGCACAGAGACTTTAAATCCATCTTCACTGATATCTAAAACAATCTTGTGAAGCAAACTTTATAGAACCCTTTCAAACAATGGACAACTGAAACCTAAAGAAAGTAAGGAGCCCGGACTTTTGAAGTGAAAGAGCTAAGATTAGAACCAAAGTCTGCCTGGTTCCAAAGCATTGTCCACTGGACTCTAGCAGAGATTCTGGAAAGAGGTCAAAGGAACCAAAGTCTAATAGATAACCACTGGATGGAATGACAGAAGAGAGAATGAATGTCTTACCAGTCATTGAAATGAAAGCAAACAGATTTCAAAGTACTACTGTGAAGTCATTCTGGGTCTGTTTTTTAAAAAATGCTATGCAGCTGGAGAGATGGCTCAGCAGTTAAAAGCATGGGCTACTCTTGCAAAGGATACAGGCTTGGTTCTCAGCACCTACATGGCAGCTCTAAAACTCCAAGCTTCTATTATATATATATATATTAACCATGAAAGCACAAGGTGACTATTTGAGAGGAGAAAGGAGAATGAAGGTGGGGGAGGGGGTTGGGAAATATTTGGGGGGGGAAGGTGAACAGGAACAAAGTACATTTTATATACATATATATATATATATGTGTCATATATATCAGCATGTCATAATGAAACCCATTATTTTATATAGCAGCTAAGAGTTAATTTTAAAAAGTAATCAAAACGTAAAACCATCCCTGCTTTATCCAGGCATGGCGGCACACACCTGGAATCTCAAGCCTCAGGAGGCTACAGGAGGTTGGATTGAGAAGACAAGGCCAGCCTGGGCTACATAAGGAAACCCTGTCACCCAAAAAAAAAAACACAAAACAAGGCCAGGTGTGATGGTACACATCTTTAATCATGGCACTGGGGAGTCAGAAGGAGGCGGATCTCTGTGAGTTCCAGGCCAGCCTGGTCTACAAAGAAAGTTTCAGGCCAGCCAGGGCTACAAAATAAGACACTGTCTTAAAAAGCCAAACTAAAACAAAGCAAAACAAAACAAAAAATTCATGTAATCTATATTTTCTTTTCTCTGTGCTCAAATAACACTTCTCAAATGTCTGATAATTAACATTTTATACTTTTATCCTGAAAATAGCTTACAGTCTGTAAACTAAACTGACAGTAACCTCTTGCATTCATGCACGCTGTTGTACCACTTCCAAATCCTCAGACTCCCCACAGTAGCCCTGACTTTAGAGGGAAGAACAGCATCCATGGCTGTCCATGGCCTAAGCACCCAGGCCATACCTCATACCTGGACCAGTCATTTCCGACACAGAATCCTTCCTGTTATTGGACAGCCTCCCCTGCTCTTAGCTCCATACTTCACTGGACCTCATTTGAACTTCTTAGAGGGACCACAGCTCCTGTTCAAGTCAGCAAATACAATTATGCCATTTCTCTAGCTTTAAATACACCCAGTGGGAAACTGGCAGCTATTGACCACGCTTTTCATTCTAATTCTTCCCAAAGAGTTTTTCCAAAAATTATACTATGTAACAGTAATGAAGAGTTTTGTTTTGTAAGAGGTTTTTCCAGAATCCTGCAAGCACATTCTTCCTTGAAAATTACACAGGGCACAATTACAACAGGACGGACCACCTTGTTTCTGCATGATTCTGTTTTAAAGCGCTCCTTTTGAAAAGCATGCAGCACAGAGAAGCCCCCACTGTGGAACTCTTGGGACATGCAACCCTTATTTATTTTTAAAGTGTAGCAAACTCTTGGGAGGTTTAATATCAAGTTCACAAAACCTAAGCTTGATCACAGAAAACTTCATTTTTCCACACTGTAAGGCCTTGAGTTAAGAGCGTGGCGGAAAGGACAGCAGGAATAAAGCACATAAACTCAGAGAAGGTGGCCTGGCCCGCCAAGAACTGCCAGAGGAGGGTGCAGAACCACCAGATGTCATGATATTCTCCAGCCAAGAAGTTGTTTAACTTTTTATGCCACTGTTCATCTCTTCAGATAAACTAGAAACTTCACAACTGCAAGATACATGGTAGCAACCTAGTAAGCTTTTGTGAAGTAGCAGTTGAGTACAAAGGGGAAGGACCACCCCCCCAAAAGCAAGCATTCTAGCAATGGGGATCAGAGTCCCTCCTCTTCACACTATCATCTCTCCCTTATTTAATCACAGCCCTTCTGATTCGGGTGAAGTAAAATCTCCCTGCAGTTTTAATTTGTATTTTTCCAACAGCTAATAATATTGAGCATTTTTTCCATATACTTCTTGGTCATTTGCATTTCTTCATTTGAGAAGTCTGTTTAGATAATTCACCCATTTTAAAACCGACTACTTTTTATAAATATTTTTTTAATTTCTTATAGATTACTATTAATATGGAAATCAGTGTACAGGTTCCCCAAAAAACTCAGACTAGATCCAACTATCCAAAATAGACCCAGGTATCCAAAACAAAGCTAACTATCCCACTTCTGAGTATATATGGCCAAAGAAAATGAAACCCACACATACAAACAATATCTGATCTCTGGTATTTACTGCAGCAGTACTCACAATAGTTAGGATATGGACTCAGCCCAAGTTCCCTCTGGCAGATAGAGAACATACAGCGAACAGAATGCTATTTGGTCATAAAGAATGTTTCATTTGCAACAAAACAGATAGAAGTGGAAATTATCCTCTTAGGTGACATACGACCAATTCAGAAAGAAAAACACTACAATTTTTCTTTCTTTAAAAACCAATTATTTTGGGGCTGGAAAGATAGCCTAGTGGTTAAGAGCACCAACTGCTCTTGCAGAGGACCCGGGTTCGATCCCCAGCACCCACATGGCGGCTGAGAATTGTCTATAACTCCAATTCCAGGAGAACTCCAGTTCCAGGGGAATCCAACACCCTCTTCTGACCTCCTCAGCATTGCATGACACGGGTGCACAGACCTACATGCAGACAGTACACTCATACACATTCAAAAATAAAAAAAATTAAAAAAAATAAAAAACAATTATTTCAAATAATTTACAAAATTAATGAGCCTACTGTTTTAACTCAGAGGACAGATCTATTAGGTTGGGGTGCTTTGTGGGCTGATGAAGGAAAGGGAGGATTCCAAGTTTGGGGAACAACGTAAAGAGGGGTCAAATTAAGTTGTGGGCATAGTGAGTTAATAACCAAAAGAGAGGCATGGGAGTTGGAGGCAGGGTGCTGCGCATTTCTCCTGGGAAGGAATTTCTGCAACAATCCTTATCATCTTGTAGTTGTGAACTATGTTCTATAATTGTGCCATGACAGCCCATGAATGTCAATTTACTCTAAGCTCCACAAGGGGAGAGATCATTAATTTTTTACTATTCTCTCTCTCTCTCTCTCTCTCTCTCTCTCTCTCTCTCTCTCTCTCTCTCTTTCTCCCTCACTCCCCAGATGGTGGCTGGTCTCCCGCAATCACTCAGGATGTCCCTAACAGATAAATAGCAAGTGAATGATGACTGCCTATAACCTTCCATGTACTGTTTTCTCAACTGCACTGGAGACAGACTTCCCAGGAGAGACTGTGTCTGGCACCCATGCATGGTTCAGTGCTAGCACACAGTAGATCCCTGCCACCAAGCAGGGCCTGGCATAGGAGGGCACAACGGGCAATAAAGACTTTCAATATAAGGCAGAGGACATGGTGAGGGCAACTTGGGCAGTGCTGAGGAACAATGTCTACCATCACTGAGATCATGTGAGCACTCAGCAGGCCATACTCAGCACAGGCATCACACCTGGATGAGTGCAAGGAACACCTGGATTCCCTGTCCCTGGGGTTCTCTGCATCAGGGTTGCGAATCCTAAGGGGCAGAACAACTTTTTGATTGGGGGAGACATTGTACTGATGATGTAACTGGCTGCTGGTGTTTTAGGAATCCGGATTCCCTACAGGAAGTGGCATGCTGGGAATGAAAATAGCTTTGGCTTACCACCCAGAACTGCCTTTGAGACTAGAACTGCTATATGCCCATTTCCTGCCTTCTGAGTCACTTCTTTTCTACAGATTGTTACACAGCTATATAGGACAAGAAACTGGGAATTTCTCTCTCCCCAGTTTTGACCCAAACTGGAAACACAATCACTGTGTGTGTGTGTATCTTCATTTCTCTTAATGCAGGCAAGCATTCTGACCCAGGGCTGGGTTTTCTGGCGGAGTTTTGATAGCCACAATGTCAGGTGGCATAGGTGCATACTTGCTTTACTCCAGGTTCTATGTGAAGCATTTTTTTTTCTTTTTTGGTATTTTCAAGACAGGGTTTCCCTGTAGCCCCAGCTGTCCTGGAACTCACTCTGTAGACCAGGCTGGCTTTGAACTCACAAAGATCCGCCTGCCTCTGCCTCCCAAGTGCTAGGATTAAAGGCATGCGCCACCACGTCCGGCCTATGTGAAGCATTTTATGGGTGTCCTATGAGCTTGTCCACTCTTGCCCAACAGTTGAGATAACTGAGGTCGGTTCATAGGAATTAAAGGTGTTGTCTAGCCACAAGACAGACAGCAGCAGAGCTAGAAATTTAAGGCGGGTCTGTAGAACTCCAGAGGAGGATTAGGCTGCAGTGAGGGAAATAATCAATCCTTAGTAGGCCCATGTGGCAACGGCAGATCAATAGTTAAGCTTAGCACTGTGAGCTGGCATCTGGGCCAGAGCTGGCATGGACGAGGCCAGGGAGGACAGCGGCTGTCCTCTCCAGCTGACAAAGCCTGCTCAGGAGGAAGGTTGTACAACACAAAAGGGCATGTGCTTATGAGCCAAGGGCCGGAGCACAGGCCTGAACAGCCTTGGCAGAGCTGCCTGTACAGTGGACTCGCTCCACGGCGGAGACTGGCACTAGCTGAGTTGTGTGCCTTCCTCCCCTATTCCTGTGGCCCTTCACCACACTGAAGACACAAGCAGCTCCTCTGTCCCTGAGCCTGCCTTGTACAGCTACACAGATTAGCACCTGAACTGAAATCCTAGAGATTTCTGCAGGTGACTGTGCTGTAACTTTTCCTTTCCTTTTGCCTGAAGGATGAGAAAATGCAGCCTAGAAGCATGCCACCCAAGTAAGGAACAGTGAAGCCTATTAGCTTGCACAGACCCCCAGCCAGAGGGACTGTTAACTCCCATGGAGCCCACCCAGGGCTTCAAGGAGGCCACGTCTCAGCAGAGACCTTGTCTCAAGGCAGATCCAGCTCTCCAAGAAGAAGGTACATAAAGGGAGAGATTAGCTAAGACCAGGATGAATGCTGCCTTGTGTGGCTGAGCATCCTTTCAGCATGAGTTACCCATGACTGTGGAAAGAAAGCATATTCCTGAGGTCACCATATATATATCCCAGGCCACCTCGCCCCATTGAGAAGCGAACACCTCATGCTTACATTCTCCGTGAAGTCACCCTGAGCCCAGTGCTCATATACAATCATGGGGAGTGTGGGGGCAACTGGGAGTCCAGTCAAGCCATCTGAAAACATCTTCTCTGACTCCCACCTGCCCCACCCCCTGTCTTCCCTGAGATCTTCACTTCCCTCTGTCATGTCACATTGCCCAGATTTCATGCCCTGTTTGCTTGTCTCTCCTGCAGACAGGAGCCCTCCGAGGGCAGGAGTGGTGTGTGGAGCACTCTCAGTGTTCAGAGAAGGAAGGGATGAAGGACAACCATCCCCACAGCCTGGTACCAGCTCAAAGAGCCCAAGAACAGCTGTTTTGGAGAACAGCAAAGCAGAGACAGGTGGGGGACCTGTTACCTAGCAGACATTTCCTGTTCCAAGCTTTTTGGGCAAAGCTCCTTAGGAATCTGCTTCATAAACACTTACTTAGCAAGACATGTAAAATGCTATTGATTTCTCTCCTCAAGAGGAGAGGTGAGACAGTGATAGACACAGAGAGCAGTTAGCAACAATGAGCCCCATCCACCCCCAACCACAAGCTATTTCCCTTTCAGATTACCAGCCAGGCAGTCCCTGGAGAGAGGGGGCTCACTAGTGGAGGCAGCCACTAGAACCAGCAGGTGCTCTGGCTCTGATACCAGCAATTAGAGGCTTAAGCTCCCTCTTCTATGAGACAATGTGAAATAAAGCTGATTTCCAAAGGCCTACTGGCTTGCAAGGCATCTTTCTCCCTGTCTGGGAGGAAAGACAGGAGTCCAGTCCTCCAGGAGCCAGGATACGGAGTGAGCCACATCAGGGCACTATCTATCTACAATGGTCCAAGTACCTTCTAGATACTGGGCATGGGACTAGATAGCAGGACAAGGAAGCAGATGTAAACAGAGGCCTTATCCCCTCTGGTAGCCACTGTATAGGGATCACATGTAAAGCACATGCTACATAGATGAGTTCCGCCCTAGGAATCCAGTCTCAGGAGAGCAAACTTTTCCTCTGCATCCTGCATCCTTAGAGCTCCACATTCAGTACAACAGCTGCTTGTAGCAGGTACTCAGTCAACATTCTTCTAATTAATTTCTGTATGGTTAAGACATTGGCAGCCACTTCCTAACACTTCAGTGATTAAACAATGAGAACGTACGGAGCACGTACGGAGCATCTACTGTCTCCTCTGACTAAAACCAGGAAGCTGAAGATCAGCACACATGCTCTGCATGGGCTTCATCTGCAGATTTTTTTCTGTGGTGGGCTGTGACCCCTGAAATGACAGGAATTCCTGACTTTAAAAAAAGTTCTTCTGGCAAATAAATGTGCATTGGAAAAAGCAAAGAAATGAAGTTTCAGGGAGTCCAGGCACTATATGTGGTGTTGGGAGGGAGCGAAGGCAAGCAGGGAAAGGTGGGGGGAGGGTTGGTCATATTATCGCCAGTTCTGTCAGTGCATTTGCATACTTTAATGGTCATATTAGTAGAGTTTGGTGGCAGAGGCCACATCAGATTTGTCACAGAATAGAAAAACGCCTTTGGGAAACCAGGTATTAAGGAAGAGCAGACTTTCCCATTTAAGTACAAACTGAGCTGAGATAGATACTCTGCCTCACATGGAGCCCAGTCTCCTGTGGGGAACTTTAAGGTAGAAGTCTCCAGATGAGGCTGAAGAATGGCATGCAAATGACCCTGCTCCTGTTTTGGCACAGAGAGGGCAAGGCAATTTAAGAAGCTAGTTAAGATCCAGACTCCAGGGCATCAAACTCTGGGGTTCAGTGGCTGCCAAGTTACTCTGTCTCAGGAGATGTCTTCAGCCTGGATATGGGCTGCTGGCATCTGTCAATGAACAAGACAGATAGCAATGCCCAGACCAGGTGTGGCACAGTGAAGATCATGTGAGGGATTCTGCCCATTTTCTTCTCTTCCTTTAGAAACTGTCTGAGTGTCACAGTTTTACCTACACAGGCCACCCACCTGTTCAAACAGGAAGAAAAGGGTAGAATGGGGGAGTCAAGAAATAGAGAAGGGCCAGGGGTGGTGGTGCATGCCTTTAATCCCAGTGCTCAGCTGGCAAAAGCAGGTGGATCTCTGCAAGTTCAAGGCCAGCCTGATCCACATGGTGAGTTCCAGGCCAGCTGGGGCTACAGGGAGACCCTGTCTCAAGAAAAGAAAAAGAAACAGAGAAGGAAGAAAGTAGAAGAAGGGGATGGGAACATCTAGTTAGAGCCACAGCAGAGGTAGAGTGTGCGAGAAGCCTGGCGCTGGTTGGGGTTTGTTTCCCTGTCTTCCGTGGCTCTCCCTCACCTCTCAGCTGAATATCCCCCTGCTTTGTTTATACTCATGATTAATTACCACTTGTTGCTTTGCTTTCTGATATACTAATGAAATGTAATAAACGTGTGAATTTTCACCTCTTAAAAGTACAAGCTCTATGAGAATAAAAAGGGTGTGGCCCTTCTATGTCTTTCAACATACTCTACATTTTATAGGAATCAAAGCTCTGATTTTGAGTTAATGCAAGAGACTGGTGCGTGATAATAGAGAGGATGTTGCTACGTGGTCCTTCTTACTAACAACACTGTAAAAGAAGGCAGAGTTCAGTTAGTATGAAGCTCTGCAGCAAGACTCTTCCTGGTACTTTCATTATTTTCTTTTGAGGTATTGGTATTTATTCATCAGTGAAGACAAGAATTCAATCAGGTAACACATCTTCTAGAAATCATCCATCTTGGAGGCTGCAGAACTAAACACAGATCTACCTGGATCTAGACACAACACTTTTCACCCCTGCTTTTCTTGCCTGTCACACAGTCCTCTTGTGTGTGTACGTATATGTGTGTACTGTACATGTATACATATGTGTATGTGTAATGTGTGTTCATGCAGAGGCTGACATCAGGTGTCTTACTCAATCACCTTCTAACATATATTGAGATAGGATCCCTCACTTGAACCCGCAGCTCTCAAATGCACTCTGCATATCTAGCCAGCTTACTCCAGAACTCCCTGTCTCTGCATCTGAGCACTGACATTACAGGAGCCCCCCCGCCCCCCCCCCGGGTTTGCCCAGCATTTTACATGGGTTCTGTGTGTCTGAACATATCTCCCATTTGCACGGCAAGCTGCTAACTCACTGAGCTATATCCAGATCCCTGTCACACACCCTCTTTAAGAAATAGGGACATTCTGCCTACACTGGGAGCCTAGAAGAACAGGGGTGAACCCCAGGAGTGTGCAGATAAGAACTAGGGATTCGGATCCCTGAAGCCCTCTTGGCCACAGTCCTGCTGCTGCTCCACTGGGCACTAGAACTTTCTTCCCCACTCCCACCATGGATGCCGGCTTCTGCAATGGAGCCAAATTAGAAGATGAAAATTCTCATCTTAAGACCCTTACAGGCCACCGTTCTGGCTCTCCACAATTCCATGGAGTAGATCAGTGAATCAGGT
The DNA here is from genome assembly GCA_009823505.1 of Rhizomys pruinosus. Taxonomy (NCBI): domain Eukaryota; kingdom Metazoa; phylum Chordata; class Mammalia; order Rodentia; family Spalacidae; genus Rhizomys; species Rhizomys pruinosus. Next base: position 2,761,231 of record VZQC01013763.1, on the reverse strand, counting down.
TCCACAGCCCATGGTCAGAGGAGCAGCCCTAACTGTGCTTTAGCCTATAAACTCTAAGCCCTCCTCCGCTGGTGGCCTTGACTAGACTTCCACAACAGACAGGTTCTGCAGAAACATAATGAACAGCCCTGTCAAAGGGCAATGCTGGATATCCACGAGTGTACAGGTGGCTGCACTCCACCTGCAGAAGCTTCTCTCTCGTGCCAACCTTTTTCTGGGGAACCTGGGACCAAATATCCCCCCAGGCAACCCATTTGTTGTTCTCATACTTTGAAGAGCATTAAAAGCAGCTGCAGGCATGGGCTAGCCAAGGCGGCCTTCCAAGGGAGCCTGCTGAAGGTTAATGTTTAGCTGCCGGGCACAGTCACATGGTCACTGGGGTTTCTGTCAGTCTTCCTGCACTCAGTTGCCTTGGCTCTGTCCAACAGCTGCCCAGTGCCTGTTGGATGGTGATGCCAGCCGAGACCGGGCTTTGAGCCTGGAGCTGAAAAGACCTTTAGTACTGATTGGCGTCCAGCTGAAGTGAGCCCACCCAGTGATCCACAGGGGCAGGCAGGACAGCTGACAGCAGGCTTCTATTTCGTGAGCACTTGGGCTGCTCTTCTCATGTATCCCTATCAACTCCATCTGCTGCCAACCCACCCTTTGCCTGGCTCCTCACCCTAGCACCCCACTGTGGCTGGAAAACTCATTACAAACCATGTGCGAGCCTGCAGAGAGGAGACAAATGCTGGAGAGGATCTCCAAGTGAATCTGGGAACAAGGGTTGGCCAGTAGAGAAAGCATTCTGTAAAACCAATCCACGAAACACAAAGGCACTGAGCACCTCCTGACATGCTCCTCAGTTCTCTGTTTTCCAGAGGGGATCAGAGCCAAAATACAAGCCAGGAACGTTCTGGCACGCTTGCTGTCTTGATGGAACCTATTCATTTCTATATGAAATAAGAAATTACTTCATCTCATTTTCATTAAACTATAAGCTCTAGTTTATCCCAAATCTCTCTTTTGCTGTTGTTAAGAACGGTGGATGTCTCAAGCCTTCCCAAACCCTTCCATATCCCTTCAGATTAATCATCAGTACTAGGAACTGGATTTTCTCTTGGAAATCACAAGTGTGGCTCACTTCAGGAGAGATACCTGGGAAGAATGGTCCACATGACACGCCACATCTAGCCATCTGCTGCTGTACTTTTGGGCCAAGGCAGATTTTTGACCACTGTCCTTTCAGTACATTAACAAGTGACAGACCAGGCCCTACTACTTGCTGGGTCAGCACTGGATCACAGAAAATACATGTTTAGACCAAAGGACCAGACCCCAAACATACACTATATTTTAAGAATATCACTAAAGAAGAAGAGTAAGAAAGTTCATTTTTAGGTACAATATAATTACATCATTTACTGTGTTAATGCTAAGAAAAATAAATTAATGAGACAAAAGAGCAGCATGCATCCCTCAAGAAACAGTCAACCACTTTCAATGACTGGTAGCAGAACAAATAGCTAATCAAACACAAAAGAATAACAGAGACAGAGACCTTGCACCTTATACCAAAATTATCTCAGAATGTGTCATATACCTTAATGTAAATTGCAAAATAATAAAATACCTAGAAGAAAACAGAGGAGAAAGAACTACATGAACTTTGAGACAAGCAATGAATTCTTAGTGTTAGTGACCAATACGGAGAATCTGAACAAAGCCACAGCATTGGATTCGTAGACCTCAAATAGGAAATAAATGGCCACGAACTACTATTTACCTAAACATATGATTAAAGAACAAAAAGGGGAAAGAGATAACATCTATGCAGAAGAGTTCTAGATAATTTCTATAGGCACTGTGCCATCACGTGTCCATACAAGGATATAAAGCACTGTTACCCTGGCCATAAATGCAGGCACATGCAGAATTCTCTCCTAAAAAACAGCATGGAAAGAGAGAAAAGTGAAAATCTCTGCAGTAGAGAAACGTGACAAGCATTACCTCTACCAAGTGACCAAGGCTTACACCAACAGTCATATAGACACTACATGCACTTATATGTGTTGATCATGGCATTTTCCCACAAGAAGGTGGGACAAAACCCTAAGAAGACACAATGATTAATGTAATATGGTGTCATGGATGAAATCCTGAAATACTAAGAGCAAACTTTATTGAGAAATGTGAGTTAAAATATAGACTATATTGCCAGGTGTGGTGGTGCACGTTTTTAATCCTAGCACTCGGGAGGCAGAGGCAGGCGGATCTTTGTGAGTTCAAGGCCAGCCCAGTCTACAGCGTGAGTTCCAGGACAGCTGGAACTACAGGGAGACCCTGTCTCAGAAACACAAAATATTAAATATATATTTAATATATATTAATTTATATACAATATATTATATATATTTATATACAATATATTATATATTATATAATTTATATACAATATATTATATATATAATATATATTATATATATTATATATATAATATATTGTATATGAATTAATATATATTAAATATATATTTAAATTTAAAAATATATAATAGATATATAATATATCTATTTATTTATATGTTTATAAATATATAATAAATATATATTAATATATATTTATAATATATAATATATTAATATATATTAATATATATAAATTAATATATATATATATACAGAGAGAGAGAGAGAGAGAGAGAGGCTATAGGGCTGGCCAGCTGGCTCAGCTGGTATGGTACCTGCCATCAAGCCTGATGCCCTGAGCTCGATCCCCTGAGCCACATGATGAAAGAAGAGAACCAGCTCCTGAAAATCATCCTCTGAAGGCCACACACATGCCCCCACCATAACGAAATAAATATAAATGTAAAAATCCAATCGTTTAAATATGGACTTTGACCAAAGTGTATTGCTACTGGTTCATTAATGGTGGCAAATGAACCATACAAATCTCTGCTTCAACAGAAGGAAATAGATGCAGGGTTATATCTGTGAACTCTTTGTTCCAGCAAATCTAAAATGTTCCTAAAATGGAAATTCTAAGTGAAAAACAAATAGTGAGTGAAGAAGTGACGATGGAAAACAGCTGAACTTTCTTAGGAATCAAATTCTAAAATAGAGGATGACGAGAATTGGCTAAACCAGGGGTGAGAAGAGGCGTGGTCTTAGGAGCTCGCCGGCCAGTCACTGAGGGACAGACAGACTGGGAGCAGTCTTCATTCCTACGCTCTAGTAAAATGAAAACTCACCATACATACCATGGGCTTCTTTGCAAAGTAGATTATTACTGACTCCATTCTGAAAGTTTTAACCAAAGCCATAAAGCATAAAAAAGAAAGCACCCACCCACAGATAGTTGAGGAAGCACTTCCAGACCTAGACTCAGGAATCAGAAGGATCTGCATTGTTCAAACTCCAGCTCTGCCATTTGGTGGGTATGTGACTTGATGCAATTCAAATTTAAAACGGTTCATTTCCTCATCTTTAAAATGGAGGTAATAGTACCCACCACTCCCTCCCCCACCCCCACTGGGCATTTGGGACGACTAATTGGATAGATGAAGCAACAGTGTCTAACAATGGTGCTTATGAAGAAAAGTCAGCTATTTCTAAAATTTTTATTGGAAAGAAAGTTGAAAATGCCTTTACTTGCAGAGAATAAAAATTTAATAGAAAATTCCAGATGATAAAAAAGAAAACCTATCAGAGCAAGACTTCCTATCCAAAATACTCATTTTTAACATAAACACAAGCAGATTCCTTTAACACAAAGCAATCACCAACAACCTCAGCTCTGTTCAGATGCTGTGAGAAGGAGGAACCAATGCAAGAGAAAGCTGCGGACATTTCCTGAGGAAAGGCAGATGCCACACTTCCGGACGGAACAGCATGGCCCTGAGCAGGCAGATCTGATCACATTACTTTGTAAACCCAATCTAAATCTCAATTTTTTAAGTTTTCGAAAGTGATTTTTGGATATCATGTAGGAGAATGAATTGGTAAGAATAGCCCAGAAAAATTTGAAACTTGGTAGATAAAAAGATGAATTACAGCAAAAGTAATTTTTAAAACTACTTATTCAAAACAAAGAGAACACATCCTGAAATTTATTTCTCATATCATGTCTTGAGAAGTAGTAGACAGATGGATTAAAATAGTATTTTTCCAACTACAGGTTTCAATTTCTGCATGGGTCACAAACATAACTCTAAAACATGAAGTATACCCGCAAGAATACAAAGGAACAGCTCGAACAGCACGGGGTAAGGGGCAGTGGATGAAAGCTCAGCTCGCTCTCACTGTGCTTCGGGCTTGAATGATACTGGGCTAATGCTTCAGACATGAAGAAACAGAATGACAGCACAGGTGACAGTGGCATCTGGCCTCAGCATGGGGAAGAGAGGTCTAGATGTGAATGAAAGCCAGAAACTCCGAAAGAAAGGATGACAAAAACCTCATAAAACACTGCCCAGTGTACTGGTGCACACCTGTGATCCCAGCCCCTGGGAGGGTGAGGCAGGAAGACGAAGGTTTGAAGCCACCTTGAGCTACATACGGGGGCATTAGCTCAAAACCAAACAAAACTTGTGGTGCAATCCGTTAGTGCCTTTGGCTGTTAACAAAACTAAACAAATAACATTTTTTTTTGTCTTTTCGAGACAGGGTCTCCCTGTAGCCCCAGTTGTCCTGGAACTCACTCTGTAGACCAGGTTGGCCTTGAACTCACAAAGATCCCCCTGCCTCTGCCTCCCAAGTGCTAGGATTAAAGGTGCGTGCCACCACACCTGGCACAAATAACATTTTTAAAAACAAATGACTTATTGAGAAAAGTAAAACTCATCTGAAGGATACAAATTCTATTGCATAAAGTCCTAACTATGAAATCAAAGGGGATGTGGGGCAATTAGGAAAAAAAAAGTTACGTGCCTTTAATCCCTCCACTCAGGAGGCAGAGACTGGCAGACCAGAGACAGCCTCGTCTGCATAGAGAGTTCCAGGCCAGCTGGGGCTATAAGTTGCCTGTCTCAAAATCAAACCAAACAAAAACAAAATTTAGAAAATAGTTACAAACAGCATATACACAAGTGGACCTCCACACAAATACCAACACTCCAGTGTCATCAAAGGAAAAATCAAAATCTGACAGAGTAGCACAATCGCCTCTCAAGACATACAGTTCTCCTTTCCTTAGCAATGAGAACTTGCATTTTCCTGTTCTCTAGCTTAAAAGTCTACATTTTCCAGTATCTAAGTAGGACTCCCTGACTAGACGGAGACTAAATTCAGACTGAGTTGGCTATTGAGATGTAGGAGGAATTGTTTCCAAATTCACGGAAGTAGCCAGACAAGAAAGGAACATGGGCTTCTGGTGCCGTGATTCCTCATGCTGATGGAAGGGCCACTCTGGCAGACAGCATCTAGTAGCAGGAGCCACAGCCCTGAGGAGCCTGGGGCCCTGATGATGGAGGCTACTACAGCAGCCCGACTCCCTACCATTTGGCTTGGTAGTGTGAACACAGCATAGGTTCTTTTCTTTAAAGCACTGTATTTAGAAACTAGAGTACCGGAGTCTCAGTCTTATAACAGTGAACCAAATCTTAGCTAATTAAGCCACCATCATTCTCAACTCACAAAGTAGAAGAAAATTCTGTAAATATCATAGTATCTGAAGTGGGTAAAAGCCATCTGAATAGACACACTGTGCTCTCTCTTCTCTAAAAGAAACCCTTCCAGGGAAACAGACTTTGAATATGTATATTATCTTATCCAGAAGAGCTCCTGCTAGGAATGAATCCCATGAAAATAGTTAAGATGTCTGCAAAATTAATACATGACAATGTTCATAAAAGCAGTGTTTATAATAATGAGAAATTGGAAAGAAGCTAAATGCTCAATAAATGGAACTACTTATAAAATTATACTATACTTATACAATCAAATACCATGAAAAGATTAAAGATAAAGTTTTAAAAAATAATTTATGGCATGAAAATATTACTAAGTTCTATTACACCAGTAATAAAAACTTTTAAATAGTATATTTAAACAATTTGGGAAAGTAATTTTTACAGTTTATTCCTTATACTTTGCAGTATTCTAACAGTGCTGCTCCCTAACAAACATGACTAACTCCTCTTTTTAATTCTGAAGTTTCCCTGTGACTGTCTCAGGCCACTTACTGTCTTCTCCAGATGGGAAGTGCTAATTGGCTGGTGTGTACCATGGAACAGCCTGGCACAGCTACCAGTCAGAGGGTTGCACTCCAGCCTATTTGAAGCCTATTCAATAACATCTAGAAACTACATGTGCCCAAGACACAGAGGATATCCCAAACCATTCTTCAAGATGCCAAGGAGGCCATCTCAGGTGTCTTCGTCCTTATGTGCCCACGGGCAGCTCCTGGCTTTCTTTCAACACTGCATGCCTCTGTATACGTGGCTTTTAAGAAAGAACATTTTCCCTGTGTCCATTAGAACTTGCAGATAGCAATTAGAACCCGCAGATAGCAATGTGTGGCTCACAGTGGCATATAGTCACGAGGATTTACTTTGTTGCAGAAACTGGGGAGAAGGAGTCAAAGCACTGGTTAAACTACTCCACAGTGTCACCAGGGACCCAGGTTCTCTCTCAGTTCTACTCTGTCTTCTTCCATGAAGCCACCGCCCTGAAGCTTGTCAGTTTGTAGTTACACAGGTATGGTAGCTGCTTGGTGCATGCCTCAGCAGCGAGGGGGACAGCTTTACTGTGCCTAACCAGATTGTCATAGAGGCAAGAGCCTTCTCAGACATCTCCGGAAGACTCAGTTTACTTTTCTTGGGCCAGCCTCATTTGAGTAAGATTGGGAAAATAAGAATGTAGCTGAGCAGGATCTTCCTTTGAAAAACCAGGGTTGAGCTGGTGACAGGCAGAGCTGATTGTATCTGCTCCACATTAGCAAGAGTGATTTTGGAATTCAAACATCTAAAGGCAACACATTGCCAAACCGCACAAAAAAGTAGATCCAGATTAAAGGCATGTGTGTGCACACAGGTGTGTGTGTGTGTGTGTGTGTGTGTGTGTGTTTACATTATGAACTAAAGAAAAAAACCTATTCTTTCAATACCTTTCAGAGCCAGCTGTTTTCATAATTATCTCACTGAATTCATTTCATTTTTACAATGTCTCAAGATAGACCTAGTCCCTGTGTTTTGCTAATGAAGAATGAGACTCAGAAGTAAACCGGTTTGCCCCAAACAAGACAGCTAATGTCCTGGAGTTGGGTTTCAATTCCACAACTGCCCAATTCTACAGCCCACACTGTTTCTAGACCATAATGCTGCTTCTTATCAAGTCCCACTCTGTGCAACTAAAGGGAAAATAATGGAGAAGACATGTAAACAAATTTTTCTGAAACTTAAAGATATACAAAGATTCACAGGAAGTCAGATGAAGAGGAACCTTCCACATCTGTGGAAACCAGAGGGTTAAACGGAAGCAACTCAGGAAGCAACCTGGGACTTAATATGACAAAATAAACCAGAAAGCTCAGGGGAAACCCAGGAAGAGACAATCTCCAATGATAACATACAGGAAGTACAAAGATGTTAGGTTTAACCTGGATGTTTAGGAATCTAAGTACCATTATCATTAAATACATACCAGATCCATTACAAATCAATGCTGTGGATATAAGGATAAATTACACACAACTAAAGTTTCAGAGGTCCTGCCCAGGCAGGACACATAGCCAAGAACCAAGTATCTACCGAGGACCCAAAGGAAATAGTACTGACTGCATTTTTTAAAGTTAGCTTCCATGTCTCAATCACATGAAATGCAGTCAGACCAGAGAAGCTACAAGAGAAGTAGGTCAAAGTACAGCAAAGTCCTCAGAAAGCAATAAAATCTTTAGAGTCCAGGACTCATAAAGCCAACTTCATAAGGAGATGGAAGCTTCTCAGCTCCAGATCACTGTAACCTTAGGACATAAGTCAGCTCCATGTGCAGAACACATTACTGTTGAGAGTGCTTATGGCCCACTGAGGGGAGAAACGCCGGTGGATCTGGGCACAGAATGAGCACTTAATGAGCACTGCATGGCTGGATGATGGATGGATGGGAGGATGAAAACACATTACTCATACCAGCAGACTCAATCACTGACCTAAATTTTCAGGAAAAAAAAAGAAAACAGTGCTGGAGTACTGCTTTAGACTTCACATTTTAAACTGAGCTCAGAGGTCCTTAGAAGCAAAGTGGGTGAAGTAACAGACCAGTTTTGAGTTTTGTTCATTTGTTCATTTCCTGAATAGGTGAGTTTCATACTGGGCACAATGGTAATCAGCTTTGAACTTAATGTTAGATTATAAAAAGGCACGAACCCCAAATAAAAGGGCACATGAGGCTTAACTCACTCCAGGAACATGCTTAACTTTCATGTGGGACTGCCAGAGAGGCCACCTGCAAACACGTGGTGGAACAAAGGAGGGGCAGGGCAGGGGCAAGATGGCGACTGGGACCCACCCATTTATAGCCACAGGGCGGGGCCTCAGGTACAGGGGAAGAGGTCAGAAGACTGACAGTCTCTGGAGGAAGTGGGCGTCTGTGTGCCCCTTGTGATTCTGGGAAGCCCAGACCTAACACTATCTTACAACACAAAACGAATGAAATTCTTGTACTAGAAGCTCTCAACTCTGATGAGAACAGACTCTAGCAATATCCAGATAGTCCCTCCTTTGCCTAGAAATGTGCTTTGTATTTTCACAAGAGCCCAAGGGAACACTCAACAGCATGCTCCATTCCAAAGAACACTACACTTGTGCGACCAAGGCAAAAACTCCTCCTTGCTGAGGCATCTTGAGCCCTCTCTCATGACAGGGAGACAGCAGGTCTGCCCAAGCTGAGCCTGGCAATGAGCCTGGTTATAAAGTGGCATCTGGTTCCAACCAGAAGAGCCTAAAACACACATGGCAGTTAAGTGCCAGCCCAAATTTGAGCCCAAAATGACTTGCCCAGGGAGGCAGTGATGAGGCTCTTTGCACTGAAGGGTCTGACTCTTTAACCTAGGAATCTAATTCTCCTATAGGAAGCTCAGGTATAAGTGCTTAAAAGAAGGTAAGAATTTGGAAGCAGACCTTCCTGAGGGAACTAAGGGGGAAAATGGAGGGTAGAGATGATCATGTTTTATCATATACGTGTATTAAATTCTCAAGAGTAAAGAAAATTATTTTTAAAGCAGTGAGACCCTATCCATCACATCAGTTAACTCATTCTACAGGATAGGAGGGGCCTGATCTAACATGCGGCAGAGCCATGCTGGGCGTGATGTACCCAGCCGAGGGTGGCTTGGGAGCAAAGCACGGCTGAAAGCCCAAGTGGAGGGGACAGACTGAAAGGTGTGAACCAGACAGCGGCAGGCAGGGGAGGGACCAAGACCATGACTCAGCACTACTCAGCACCAATACGGAGGCTGGGGGCTCAGAAGTCTGTGGAAGGCAGAGACTCCAGGTCCGGGAGGCTGGGGAAAGGCAAGGCCACAGGCTAGGATCCAGATGCAGATCCCATCAAGAAAGTTGCTCCAAGCTTCTGTCTGGGAGCTCTGAAAGCTCACTAGGTAACTAGGACAAAGTCTAAACATTAAGATATGAAGAGATCCAGGGACATGGACCCAGCCTCCTCAACCTCAGTAAAACCTTTAGAGTAGCAGTTTGGTAGGATTAGTGTCCCATACAAATGATGCTTGCTTTTTTTTTTTTTTAAACTTAGCTTAAGCAGTTTTACAGCACTTTTGTAGTGCTGCTCCTCTGCTCTGCACATCCCTGCAGCACTAATTTCCTGGTCTTTGACATTCAAGTTTTAAATCTGTTTTCACAGCATCAACACACACACACACACACACACACACCCCTATGTGACTTCTGGAGCCAGGAGGGATTGCATTCACATCTCATTTTAAGATGAGCCCAGAGGGCTTAACCAGTTGTCAGTCTTACTCTGCCTCCACTGTGATCTGGTAGCAAGGAATTTCATGAAGCAACATCAAGCAGATGGAGGAGAGGCAGCCAAGGAGGCCATCAAAGCTCAGTACTCTGTGGGCTGGTGAAGGGAAGAAACTGTCGTTCTAGGATCCTCAAGCTAGGATGCAACAGGAGAGGGGTGTGTGTGTGTGTGTGTGTGTGTGTGTGTGTGTGTGTGTGTGTATATATATATATATAGAGAGAGAGAGAGAGAGAGAGAGAGAGAGAGAGAGAGAACTGAAGGCTATATAACAACCCTACAATGCCATGCAGGGGAATCTCCTTTTGAGTTCTGGTCATGGTGGTCCAATAGACTCCCCAAATAACTTGGGGTATTGTCGTAGCCCTTGATGTCCTCTCAGAACTCGAAGGTAAGACTCTACTGTTAAAGACAGGACATACATATTTCAGACACAAGACTTGGAGGAGTTGAGCTGGAAATGACCTGGAAGATTCTTCCCTGAAGCCTACCTCTCAAGGTATCAGAAGTACTATACAAACTTCCAAGGTAGAAAAGCCATCAATGATTACACCCACCTGTACAGTCCACGAACCGCAGCAATGATGGGAGGAACAAATAATCAGTATTGGTGCAGTGCCACTTTCATCTTGGGGAAAATCGACAGCTATCCAATTGGACTTAAGGAGTGCTTAATGGGAGGAAACTCATGTGTGGTACTGTAAAGACAGCCAAATACACATGGCTGGAGAGGTCATAGATCCTAGGGAAAAACATACTTTGGGCACATCTTCTAGACTAACAATTTCTTACTATATTCTAAACAGTTATCCTTATATTTACACACAAGTGTACCTTTCACCACTTATCAAAGAAGCTTCTTTTTGCAATAGACAGAGACAATTACAAAGTTCTAAAACTGCTCAGATGCAGAAAATAAGTGTGTGTGAGGTGCCCAGCCCTAAGTGTCACATTTACAATACAACCTTACACCTAAGGCTCAGGGAACATAGAAGAACTGAAGGCAGAAAGAATATTAATGCATCTCCCAGATCTCACTGGTAAAGCTCACTCATGCAACAGATGGTGACTGACCCAGAAAGCCACAACTGGCCTAAGTGCAGATAACAGGAGATTTAGAGTGCTGATCCCTGAATAGGACACCTATATCAGATCTCTGCCCCCCAAAGCTCAAGGACCATTGCAGAAGAGATGCAGAAAGATGGTAAGAGCCAGAAGTGGTGACTGCCCACAGGAAATGGAACTTTCCAGACAGCTTATCAGTTACTCATACGAACTCACAGCAGTGGTCACAGAATGCACAAGACCCATGCCAGCTCAAGCCAGACAAAATCCCAGCCCAGAGTGAGAAGTGGGGAAGAAGCCCAACCACAGCTGGCAACTGGTAACTACAGGGAGAGGGAGAGTCCATCTTCTTTTAGGGTGTGATAGTAGATAGGTTAACCAGGCTCCTGGGGATGGACTCTCACTGAAAGACATTTAGGGCCACAAATTTGACTCAATAGGATGTCAAATATATCACAGAGTACATGAAATCCAGTGGGGGGCACTCTAAAAGGTGTACAGAGAGGGTATAGACAGGGTACAGAGAGGGTACAGAGAGGGTGCAGAGAGGGTATAGAGAGGGTACAGAGGGTACAGACAGGGTACAGACAGGGTACAGAGAGGGTACAGAGAGGGTACAGACAGGGTGCAGACAGGGTACAGAGAGGGTACAGACAGGGTACAAAGAGGGTACAGAGAGCGTACGGACAGGGTACAGACAGGGTGCAGACAGGGTACAGAGAAGGTACAGAGAGAGTACAGACACGGTACAGAGAGGGTACAGAGAGGGTACAGAGAGGGTACAGACAGGGTGCAGAGAGGGTACTGAGAGGGTATAGACAGGGGAGGTGGTCTAAATAGGATAAAATATATTGTATCAAATTCATAAAATTTTAATTAAAAAGCAATGAACCATCACAGCTTACTTTTGAACTTCAAATAAATGGCATTATATAACCATAAAAAAAGAGAACTTTTCCTCAGAAGACTTGCTAGAGCTCTACTGGGACACTGGAAAGCAGGGTTTGAACATTCTTTTTTGTTTTGTTTTGTTTCTTTTGTTTTCTTTTTCTTCCTCTTCCTCTTCCTCTTCCTCTTCCTCCTCCTCCTCCTCCTCCTCCTCCACCTCCTCTTCTTCTTCTTCTTCTTCTTCTTCTTCTTCTTTCTTCTTTTTTTGGTCTTTTTGAGACAGGGTTTCCCTGTAGCCTTAGCAGGCCTGGAACTCACTATGTAGACCAGGCTGGCCTTGAACTCACAGATATTCATCTGCCTCTGTGTTCTGGGTGCTGGGACTAAAGGTGTGCACCACCACACACGGCTGAACATTCTTTAGATCCCCAAGTCTCCTGTCTCCATGTTCCCATGGCTCTACCGAGCAATTCCCCTATTCTGAAGTTTCTTCTTTTAGCTCTTTCTAGGTCTTGAAGTAATGAGAATCAAACAGAATATTTGCCTTCTCTTAATGTAAAATGCTCTTCAAGCAGAAGAGCCACTGCAGGTGATTGGCAAAGAACTATGCCCTCATGGCTCCCATGTGTCTCAGAGCCTTCTCCTTCTTCACTCCAGACTGGAAAGGTCTAGGTTGCTATTTGGTTTTTATTTTTCCTATCATCCCAATGGTACTGAGTATCTACTAGTGTGTATTTAAGGAACCAGTGAATCGGCTTTATCTGGCCTTGTGTATACTCCTTAGGTGAAATAAACAAAATGGCAAATAATCAAAGATTGCTTCCTTCATGTCTAGTCATCACCTTGGGTTTTGCAACAGAGAAATATTATGATCATGACCAGGACTCTGTTGATGACAACACACAGGCAGAGGAGGTGATGTCACACTGATGACGGTGCTCCAGCAGAGGATGCTGATGATGATGCTGACACACAGGCAGAGGAGGTGACGTCACACTAATGATGGTGCTCCAGCAGAGGATGCTGACGATGATGCTGACACACAGGCAGAGGAGGTGATGTCACACTAAAGATGGTGCTCAAGCAGAGGATGCTGACGATGATGCTGACACACAGGCAGAGGAGGTGACGTCACACTGATGATGGTGCTCAAGCAGAGGATGCTGACGATGATGCTGACATACAGGCAGAGGAGGTGGATGCTGTTTCTGCTCCTGGTCAAGCAGCTCTCTCACTCTGTGATATTTACAGGTAAAGGAGACCTCCTCTGATTCTCACCTGTTAAGCAGCGGGCTCACCCCTTCCTTGTTCCCCACTCTACCACAGGCCCAGCTCTTATTCCACCTCTAGAATCTCGGAAAGAGGCAGCATTTACTAGGCAGCCCGCTTGGTGGGGCAGCAGACACATGCTTTCTTCTGATTATAATTTCAATTTGTTTCATATTGTGCAGTGCTATCTTTTTCACACTACAGACAGCTGAGCAATGGAAGGAGAGTCAACTTTGAGACAGATTACAAATGAATTTTTATCTTTGAGGAGCTAGGTCAGAAACTTGTGACTATCAGAAAAGCACAGTATGGTGGGAACAATGAGCTCACACCGGTGTTTTGATGAGTTGCAGAGAGCTAAGCTCATATGCTGAAAGACAGAGGAGAGAAATGGAGGAGGATGTTACGTCTCTCACCCTGGAAAAATCCCATTAGTGAGGACTGTGATATCAGAAATGTCTATACTCCCCGAATCCCCAAAATAGTAAAATGTAGCTCAACATTTGTAAATGTGCACATTGTTCACATGTGGGCTGGCTTTTTTTTTTTTTCACTTTCCAAAAGAACCTGAATTTCATGGACACTTGACGTAGGTTGAGAATAAGGTCCGATGTGAGGTAACAGCACACGTTCCGAAAAAGGCTTAAACCTTGCTCTAGTTTACTATCTATCCACATTTTAGGTTTTTCACTGACATTAGAGAAAAAGCATCTCATTTGTGAGAATTGAGCAGCTCTACAAAGTATATAACATGGTTCACATATTAAGCACATAATATAGCTTATCTTGTGTCACAAAAAAGCCTCGTTTAAAAACGATTTTTAACAGTGGGCATAATGGGACATATATTCACAGAAGGACAATTTTTTAAAGAGAAGAAGCAAGTTCACTGAACATTTGACTGACTGAGGATATAGGCAATTACCTTCATAGAACTTGACATTTTGTTTAGGCAAGACAGACAATAAACAGGACAGCTAAGAAAACCCATTAGAAGGTGATCTAAGGTATGGAGAAAAATAAAGCGGGAAAGGGGCGGGATGAACTGGGGGAGGGTCCCTAAGAAAGGGGCATCTGGATGAGTGGAAAGAGACGGAGGCATTCTGGGGAAAAAAGAGTGTTGAGGGGTCAATAACGTGAAGCACACATCTGAGGCCCTCATGAATGCCTGCCTGTTAGCCTAAGCAAGGGCATCAGGAGAAGATATGGCAGAGATTTGCCTGCCACCAAGATGCCTTTAACTTTTCACTAAACCTGAACAAGATGAGAAGTTACAGGAGTGTCTTAAAGAGCAATGGCTTAATGTCACTCACATTTTGCAGAATCAACCAGACTACTACTTATGGACAGTTGTTAACCAACAAGAACATAGGACCCAGGAGACTAATTAGGAAGCTATAAAATAAAGCACAGGGATGCCTTGAACCCCTAGCAGGGCCACAGTGGAGGCAGTGGGAAGTAGGTACATTTGAAAATATATTTGGAACTCGAGCCAATGTGATTTGCTGATGGTGACGAGTGGTCTGTGAAGAAAGGGGAAGAGTCTTTAACCAGGGAAAACAGCTGCTGTGAAGACAGGTGGCACATGCTACAGGGGGAAGGGGCAGGGATGCTAGAGAGGCTGGGTTTGCTTTGGGATGTGTTTGCTATTCCTCATGTGTCCATGGCCATCAAGTGCGAATGCTGAGTGGCTAGTGCTAGTGCATCTTTAAATCTGGATTTCAAGGTAGCAACAGAGGCAGAATGGCTGTGATTGACTGGTGGGTATGCAGGTGCATGCTCACTCACTCACACTCACTCACTCACACACACCAGTGTGTGAGTGAGTGAGTGTGTGTGTGTGTGTGTGTGTGTGTGCGCGCGTTTGATTCCCAGCACCCATGTGGTAGTTAACAACTGTCCATAACTCCAGCTCCTTCCAGGGGATCTGAGTCCCTCTTCTGGTCTCTGTAGGCATTGCACACATGGGTGCAGTTACATACATGTTGGCAAACAGTCATAAAATAAGAATAAATAAATTTTTAAAAAATGTCAAAAAGAAAAAAAAAATCTATGGTATCCAAAAGTCATGATACAAAACACTCCAATTTGGTGTGATGAAAGTCTGAAAAACAGTGAATATATGTGTGTACACCTACATAATGTGAGGCATATGCAGAAAATGGGCAAACCTGGGTGCAGTAAACACTTTCTGCATAATATTTAGATTTTATATGTGTATTAAAGTGTAAATTAAAAATATTTTACTTTTATGTGTGTGCATGTGTGTGCATGCGTGTGCATGCATGTGTGTGTGCATGCGTGTGTGTGTGTGTCCATGTGCACATGAATGCAGGTGCCCACAGAGGCCAGAAAGAGGTGTTGGATTCCATGGAGTTGAAGCTGTAGGCATTTGTGAGCTGCTGGACAGGGGAGCTAGGACCCAGAGGAACCAAACTCAGGTCTACTGGAAGAACAGGAGGCATTCCTAACCCCTGAGCCATCTCTCCAGTCCCCATGTGTAATCTGCAAAGAGCAGCCAAGGAGAGCTTCTTGCGAACATTACCACAGCCCCTGCTTTCTAGTGCCCACCTCCCTCCCCTCTGATCTCCAGTCGCAAAGCCAGCCACCCCTCACTTTGTTCCTCTTTCTCTTTCCACCTTAGCTTTCTCCAAATAGGCAGCAGCAGGACCAGGAAAACCTGGAGTCTGCTTCTCCAGAGCTGCACCCTCAGAACAGAAGAGCTGGAGACCAAAGCCAAAGCCAGTACTTCACTCAGAGTCCTGGTGATGGAATTGAAATTCTTTAGGCAGTTGCCAATAGAATCCTTTTTCTTTTTTCAGGTCACGACATTTAGAATAACAAGTCCCTAAAAATTAAACATTTCTTTGTATGTCTAATTTCTGACTACAGTGTGGTCCTGAATAGTAAGCAATTTGAACTGAACGAGCATGGAAAGGTTACTATAAGCTACTTTTAAATCACACGTTTGCAAGAGCCTGGAGCCTTCACCCCATACACCACAAGCATTAAAAGCAATCATTCTCTCCCAGCTGCAAAGACAATCTCCATGTTCCTAGGAGCCCGGGCAACAGGCTTCTTTTAGGATCTTCCACTGAGCTGCAGCATCCAGGAGGAACTCTTCCCTGTCTCTTTTGCATTGTCTCCTGTTCCCATTTAAACACATTTCTCCAAATCCACTTGTGATAAGTAATGGAATTAGACAACCGTCTGTCAACCCAAAACTTTTTTGCCCCCAGAATATAGCCCTCAGGTGGAAAATACTATTTGAGAAGAGAAAATCACTGCAGATGATTTTTCTCCCATTCCAAATAGCTCAGCTGGAGGGAAGCTGTTATTTCCTCCTTGCTGTGCCCTGCTGAGAGAGCAGCTTCTCCCCTGCCCCCCTGAGCCCGCAATGTGTCCCCATCTTGCTCCAGGCTCCAACACATGCCAGGCCAGTGGCGGACACCCTTCTACCCTTCTCTAGTTTCTTAGTTACTTTCTGTTCCTGTGATAAAAATAGAGCAAAACCAGTTTGGGGAGGATGGGGTTTGTTTGGCTTACAAGCACAGTCCATCATCAAAGGAAGCCAAGGCAGGAACCTGAGGAACACTGCTTACTGGCTTGCTCGTCTGGCCTGTGCTTAGCTGCTTTCTTATACAATGCAGGACCACCTTCCCACAGGTGGCAGCCCTCACAGTGGGCTGAGCCCTCCCACATCACTCAACAATCAAGAAAATGCCCCATAGACATGGCCACAGGCCGGTCCGATGTGGACACTTCTTCAGTTGAAATTCCCTCTAACTAGGTGTGTTGAGTTGACAACTAAAGCTATCTAGCACATGCGGCATTTCTCAGGGTGTCTGAATCTCTATATCCCCTCCCCCAAACACAAGCTGTGCCTGTAGGCGGTGACTTTGCTCTCTGCGAGCAGCTCTATCATCTCCAGGGAGAGTAGAGGGAGAGATCATGCAGAGCATCATTCAAAATCATACTTAGGGGAGTGGAATGACATCTTTTGCCTTGTGGCTGATACTGTAAGATTTGGGCAAGTGACATTAGACCCTGGGGAAACCTACCACACAGCCTTATTCTCTCAGGCTGAGGAAGGCCGACAATGACCTGAAGCTGTAAACATAAACCTGGAGTACAGTGACCTACTGCCTGAGCCTAGGCAAGTCTCAGGGGGCCTCCAGGGCCCTCCAGTATATGGGGACTGAATAAAGATCACAGGGGACTGCGGAGAGGGTACAATGGGCAAACCACTTACTCTGCCAAGCACAAGGACCTGAATTCAGATCCCAGCACCCAAATAAAAGCCAAGTGCTATAGTATAGCTCTGTAACCCCAGCCTGGGGACGGACAGGAGGGGGGGAAGTGGGTAGAGCAGAGAAAGGCAGATCCTAGAGGCTCTCTGGTCAGCCAGATTAGCCAGATCCATGTGCTTCAGAATCAGTGAGACTCAGTCTCAAAAAAAATAAGGTGGAGAAGCAATTGAGGAAGACACAATGCACGGCGCGGGCGGGGGTGGGGGGGCCATGTGGTGGTCAGTCTCCTACAGATACAATCTATTACACTAAAACATAAAATGCAGAGATGGGGTGGTAAGCAGGTCTCATGTATGTGGCCTTCCCTTCAGGAACCACACAGATGCTACAGATATGGAATCAGTAGAAAGTGGGACCCTTCCTGACCCCAAACCCCACAGCACTGCAGAGTTGTTTGCTTAGGCAAGGAAGTGCCGAGCTTCTCCTTGGGTAAATGAAGCCCAGAGCAACACTGCCAAGTGCCAGCTGAGAGGAAAGGTTTGGCTCTGAAAGGGAGGGTAAGACAGGGTCAGGGAGCTCCAATTTGGAAGGGGAAATTTACTGCCTAGCTGAAAAATATATTTTCGCAATCTAGTCTCTCATTTTAACAGGCTTCTGTTTTCTTCTTGGATTTTCCTCCACTATAAAGAGTCATGAAACTAGCACAGTAGACTTTCCTTGCAACCCTTGCTGAGGACTGAGGGGCAATAGCAGTTCTCCCCCCACCCCCACCCTCATCCCCACCCCCACCCCCAGCTCGGGAGTGATGCTCAGGCCGAGAGGTGACTGGCCTGGTGTTAGTCCTGGCAAACATCAAGTAAACCTGGGGGAAACTGTTCCAGAAGAATGCATAGGACTTAGGCTTACTGGGGAGATTTCCAGACCCTCCTCCCTCTTCTTTATGATGGGATCAGCCCTGCTGATTGTACAAGCAGGTGCACTACTACTGAGCTATCTGCCCTGCTTCTCAACTCCCTCTCTCTTTTTAGCATCTTTGGTTTCTTTTTTCTTTTCTTCTTTTTCTTTCTTCTTGCTGGGCAAATACTACACTCTGTTTTTGAGGCTAGACCGTTTTTTTATAAGATCAGAGAGGTGGCTTGCCCAAGGTCATGAAGTAATTAAGAAGTGTAACAGGAAACAGTCAGAGGTATTAAAGGATGACCTTAAGCCCATTAGTCTCCAGCAGTCACATCAAAGGCAAGATGTCAGAGAACTTAAAAGAGCAAAACCTCAACCACTTAGTTTTGACTTCCCAAAAATGCTGTTAAAATTTAGAGATACAAGAACCTTCTGACTTATAAGAGTTAGGCATATTTTATCTCAAAAACAGCAAACCCAGACAAAGTTGAGAACTGGACTCAATATAGAGCAAATAGACAGGTTCTCATACTCATTCTACATTTATAACCCATACCCCTCATGTTGGGGCCCTAAGAAGTGAGATTCCGAGAAGGGGAAGAACCAGGAGAGTCCATTTAGTTCCCAAGAAAGATGCTTTTCACCCTGTCCTGTCCATCTCATTCTTGTCCCTGAAGTCTATGTAAAAGGCCAGCCTTTCCTTGATCAACTTTGTCTAGGTCAAACATTATTAATGCCAATGTGTCATTCACTTAAACAGTCCCAAAGAGGAAATCCTGAAAGCCAAAACACTGATATAATGAGAAAGCTCCCAGAGATGAGGACCTACACTTTGCTACCAACACGAAAGCCAGCTTGAGGCAAGTATCAAGTAGTTGACCTCTAGAAATGACCATGGGCAGGTCCAGACCTGAGGGTCTGATCTCAAGACCGCTTTCCTCATGCTACAAAACCACTGAAGGTTTTCTGTGTTGCTGAACAGAGCCATGGGACTAGTAGGCCCAGAAGCATTGACAGAAGACAGAGTATTCCATAAGTCCTTAATGGGTAGAGGGGTCATGGTGCAACCTCAAGTAGCTTTCACTGGGCCTGGCAGAAATAAACACTAGGTCCATAACTCACTGAAGATGGCAAAAACTCCCCGTGGTTGGGTCAATGCCCCAGAAAGGGAAGGGAAGGTGTCTCAAGAACTGCCCCCCACCAGGACTGTAGCTCACAAGCCCCCCACCAGGACTGTAGCTCACAAGCTCCCAGCTCACCCTACTGCTACAGTGTGGAGACAACAATGAATGAACAGAGCACATCTGGAGGGATGTACCATTGGTGTTCTCATTATCAGATCGCATAGAGGTTCAAAAGAGAAATAATGCTGAAAATAGAGCATCAACGATAGCACCCACAATGACCGTGCCGCATATCAGACACACGCTTGTGAGACTGTGGAATGGAATTTCTGCAAGAAACAAAAGTGCTACAGACTTGGTCCCAGAGTAACAAAGTATTTTATATCTCCTGCCTGAAGATGTCACACCCACTGGAGGTGCCCTGATGGACGACAGAAACTGGCATCACATTCAACTCCTCCTCCTCCTTCCCTTCACCACTATAGCTCAGTTATCAACTGACAGCCACCCTTCACTCTACCTCTGAGCTCTCCCCAACATTCATCTCTCTTCTTCATTCCAGCTGCCACAACCTCAGCCCAGCCCTCATTGCCTGTTATAAACCATACTGAGAGGGACAGGGAAGGAACCATCAAGTCTAAGGACAGGGTCATCCTTCCCTTGATCAAATTTATCTGGTTAAACATTATTAATGTAGATGTTTCATCCACTTGATAACTCTTGGGAATTGGCAAAACCCTTGTTGCCCATAATATGTTAACAATCCTCTAAGAAAAGAGTGATTAAATCCATAGTAAATAGTTAAACATTAAACACTAGTAAGGAATTATGTCCTCCTCCATTAGAATAGTGTTGAGTAAAGACTTTAAGGACCTTTTCAACCCAGGAGCTTGTGCCTTTGTAAAAGAAAATTGCTGAGAAAAGATAGTACTAGAGGAATTGGCATGGATCTGTGTTACCATGCTGCTTACTTTGGAATTTGTTGGCATTGTACTTTAATGTTCTCTTGTCTGCTATGATAAGATGAACTTCTTACTTTTCTGAACTGTTTCTCACCATTAACAGCCTAAGCTTTTGCAAATGTCTTGAAATCTTTTTAAACGGCAATCTTGTTCTCAGTGACCTTTCAGAACTCAGGAACGGTATTTTTTCCTGAGCCTTTTCATATTTAAAAGCATTATACTCGAATAGGCTCAGTAGTAATATGTTTTTATTTTTACGTGCAAATGTTTTTATAACAGATGGCACAATCCAGGCCATACCTAGAGTGTCATGCCTAAGAAAGCCTGTGTCCCAGGTGAAGGTCACCATAGCAAAGACCATGTGAGTGCACATCACTGGAAAGAAACTGACTTTCCCTCAGTAAAGAGCTGAAATGTTTTCTCAGAAAATGCTATTTAATACTAGTGTGGAAACCTGAAGGTAGCTGGTGGCCTTTGAGAAATGATGCATAAGGTAATGAATGCCCAGATGTGGTAGCATCTGTGAATACTACAGGCAAAACCTTGAAGAGGGCTGTCTTGGTTTAATTCGTGTCCCTTGGAACAGAAGAGAAAATAAGAGCAATAAACAATATTCCTAAATTAACACAGGCTACTCAGACTTTCTAGGGAAGACTTCAGAATTTTCTGGACTATGTAGTTAATAAGAAAGAGTTACAGGGGCTGGAGAGATAGCCTAGCGGTTAAGAGCGCCGACCGCTCTTACAGAGGACGCCGGTTCGATCCCCAGCACCCACATGGCGGCTAAGAACCGTCTGAAACTCCAATTCCAGGAGAACTCCAGTTCCAGGGGAATCCGATACCCTCTTCTGACCTCTGCGGCGTTGCACGACACGGGTGCACAAACTTGCATGCAGACAGTACATTCATACACATACAGAAATAAATAAAATTAATAAAAAAAAAATAAAAAAAAAAAAGAGTTACAAGGCAGGGAGACAGGGTCACTTGGTTTCCCACAGTATTTTAAACATCACTACCAGCCACAAATCCCCCTGATCACATGCACAGTTCTCTAACACTCCCATCGAATGACCAGCCAGTGATATTCTCCCTGTAAGGGCAAACTTAGGAGCTGATTTTCCCCACAAGAAGTGACAATCAAGCCACACCACCCTAGAAGCAAGCCCTCATGAACATCCCCTAACCACAGAAGAAGCATGCCAACCTTCCAGTGATTCTCACTCACAGGCCAAACCCAGTGCATGCGTGTGTGTGTGTGTGTGTGTGTGTGTGTGTGTGTGTGTGTTGCTTTCTTCTGCATTCTTGCTTCTGCAATAAACTCTTCCTTGATAGTCTTTTATGCCCAACTTGTAAGTTCTTTTATCAACCTAGACTGAAAAGGCTCTAATCTTCCCAGTTGACTTCATTAATAGCTATAACTTCAATACCTCAGGACTATATATATATATATATATATATATATATATATACATATATATATCTTAATGCAGTTATGTAAGTAACTTCATCCCAAATCCAATGAGATCCGCTATCTGTAAATTAGTAGTACTCTTCACTGATTACATGTGATCACAATCCTTGTGCTTTACACTGTTCATCTGTATAGTAAACTAAACTTCTCCAAAGGCCTGTAATATTCCTGAAGTGAAAATATCAAGAGTCAAGACTTATAATCTTCATCTATTTGCCCTAGAAAAGACAAGGTAGCTTAAAAAAACATATTGTCTCCCACCTTGCTCACTTTCTCTACTATAAGTAGCCCCTGGCTTTAGAAGACGTGAGTTCACATGCATGGGCACACAAGATATGGGCATGGATATGTAGTGGCTTATAAGCAATATCCATCCAGTCACAACTAAGAAAGAGAAGTGCCACAGAAGGCAAATTCAAGCTTCTACCTTGGATATCATTAAGGAAGACTCAGAAAGGGGCTGAGACCAGTGGCCACATTATTTCCCCATCAGAAAATACTGCCAGAAGCCCCAGCTATCCTGACCTGCTGAGCCCCAGAGGAGAAAGTGTTCCTCAGGGAGATATTATGTTTCATCTGTCTTTTGGCTCTATGCCGTGTTCCAAGCAGAATATATTAATGAAGAAATGCTTAGGGGACAAAGCTTTCCTCCACCATGATATCTCTTCAGTCTTAGAGTTGATATTCGGTCTTGAAATGTTCAAAGGATTTAAAAGCAGATACCTGAAGAAAGGCCAAAATAAACTGGAGAACAGATAGTGATCTCAGATGCTGATCTCAGGGGGCAGCCCTCCCATGCCACAACCAATTTGCCAACCAAAAGAATCTGGCGAGCGCCATGATCTAATGGATTTACTTCCCAAGCCTGTCTGCTCTTCATTTTCTCTTTAATGGTAGCAGCAGGTGAATCAGGTTCAGGGTTCTACTTAGGCCACAGAGCTTGCTTGTCAACCAGGCACCTCCCATCCATGGGCCTGAATGGATCTGTTGCATACCATATTCCTGGCAATTGAGACAGCCTCCCCATACAAGCTTGCTCCAAGCACTTGCGTCATCTCCCAGAAGTCTCCTGGGGTCCCCACTCACCATTCTTTTCTGCCTTGGGTTTCGGTGGCTCGGGTTCTGGCAGACATGGACAGGGCCCATCACAGAGGGAGCTCAGGCTTTTGCCTGTAGAACAAGCGTGGAATTCCAACTTGCACTGCAAGAGAGAGAGAGAGGACATACTGTCAGAACACAGCCACCTCAGACCCACACTCAGATTCCTGGGAGGCAGCTGTGCCCTTGCTTTGATGCAAGAAAGATGGAGAAGGGGGACGTTCACCTCAGTGAATGGTCTGGATTACAGAACACTAACTCAGAACTGGCCTTCCATGTTTTTCAAAATGTATAGAATAACTTACAAAACACAAGAGAAGCATGAAAGGCTTATTTTAATGAATGGTAGGCTCAACTCTCATCATTTATAAAATAAGATGATTTATATGAAATTTAACACCTATAGAGCTCTGCATGACCCAGGAATCCCTCCCATTTCAGCTCAAAAGGTTTTTGACAACAGATTCTCCCACGTAGAGGAGACTCTTGGAGAACATTCTTAGTAGCCTGCTTCATACACTTCCGGGGGAGGAAGAGTGTGCCAGTTAGCTTTCTCATCACCATGACAGATGGCTTGCATAAAAACCTCAAAAAGAAGGAAGATTTGTTTTGTTCATGGCTTCAGTTCAGCTTGGTGGGTGGGGAAGCTCGGCAGAATAGCTCCCTCATGGTGGGTGGGCAGGAAGTGGAGTAGAAAACAAAACACAGACTGCAAGGAAATCTCCCAACTCACCTACTTCCTTCCACCTATGTCTACCTCCAAAGCTTCCAGACCCATCCAAAATGGCATCATCAGCTGGCAACCAAGAGTTGACACATGGGCCTATAGGGAAATTTCATATTAAAATTATACCAAAAAATGCATAAGTCTAGATGGTACAGCTGAGGTGCTGGGCCCCTTCCTCTGGGAGCAATGCTCAGTGAAACACTTTCTCATTGGATTTAAAGCTCACAGCACCAGATGAAACCTATACCTAGCATAGTTATTGGGGGGAGGTCATAGGGACTGGCTGGCCTTTAAAAAATGGAGGACACGGGGCTGGAGAGATGGCCTGGCAGTTACGAGTGCGGACTGCTCTTGCAGAGGACCCGGGTTCGATCCCCAGCACCCACATGGCAGCTAAGAACCATCTTTAACTCCAGTTCCAGGGGAATCTGACACCCTCTTCTGACCTCTGTGGCATCGCATGACACAGGTGCACAAACCTACATGCAGACAGTACCATACACATAAAAAAAAAATAAAATTTTTTAAAAATTTAAAAAAAATGGGGGACACAAAGGTTGGGGCTAGATCTGAGAGGAGTCAAGGAAGGAGTAGTATGACCAAAACATATTGTATGAAATTCTCAAAGAATTAGTAAAACTAATTTTCAAATATCTTTTGCTTTCCCTTCCTAGAACCTAAGCTTACATTGGCCTTTTGCTGACTAGAGAACCTCTGTGACTGTGTAAGTAGCCTGTGATTTAGTGGAAATGTCTACCTAATTCTAGGATTCAATATTAGAAGTCCATAAGCTGTAACCTCCTGTCACCTTGTATCAGCAACAATAGTAGTATTTTGGTCCTTTACTTCTAGCTCTTTACATTAAAGTCTCAACAGACTCAGACCACTAGCAGGAGGGAGAGAAGGTATTTACAGGTCTAATAGACCACAACACGCACTAGCATTTTTATTATTCCTATATTATGGAAGAAGAAATTGAGACTCGGAGAGGTTAAATAACTCATGAAAGACCTTAACACTCAGTCAAATGCATGACCGACTTCAGCGCTAAGTCCCTAAGGGTCATAAGGTATTTTGTGCCACATGGGTGGGGCATCAGTGCCTGGCACTCTGCAGCTACTCTGTGGTTAAATCTGTACTCATGCCTTCGGCCTACGTGTGTTATCTAAGTCTCCTCCCTTCTTCCTGTCACATTCTCAGGATCAAGGCCTGCATATATAATCAGTTTTCTGCAAAGGCCCACGGCCTGGGTACCTGGTGGAGGTTCAAAGGAAGAAGAGATAGCTGAAGCTTACTAAGCACCCACTGTGCAAGCCGCTCTTATCAGGTGCCATGGGGGATCATTTAAGAGAAAGGAAAGAGGGGGAATAGTCCTTGCCCTTGGAAAATAATATGCATACTTTAAAGAAGAAGGCTGCCAGATTTGCAAAGCAGCACACAGGAGTGCAGGTGAATACTGGCTCCCTCTACGAGGCAACTCTTGCCTCCATTTGTTACATAGAAACCAAAATACTGTATCTTAAGCAGATGTATAGTTGTGTGGACAGAGCAATGGAGACAGGGAAATAGTAGGAACCAGTGTAACTGGAATTGTAACCCCTCCTATGAACCTGGAACTGTGAGTACCTCCCTTGAACCTGGGTTCCCTTCCTGTGAGCTAGAGTTGCAATCTCCTCCTGTAAAACTAGAGCTGTGGTCCCTTCCTGAGGCCTGGGGCTCTGGTCCCCTGCCATGAGTCTAGAGCTGTGTTCCCTTCCTGTGAGCTGGAGTTGTGGTCCCTTCCCATTGGCCAGAACTTTGGTCTCCTCTTATGAGCCAGAGCTGTGGTCCCTTCCCATGAACCAGAACTATGATTGTCACTCATAAACCTGGAACTATGGTCCTCTCCTGAGAGCCAGGGCTGTGGTCCCCTCCTGCCAACCTGGAACTGCAATCCCACTCCATGAACCAAGAGCTGTCATCTTCTCCTATGGGCTGGAGCTGTGATCCACTCCTGTGAACCTGGAGCTGTGGTCCCCTCCTGTGAACCTGGAACTGCAATCCCACTCCATGAACCAAGAGCTGTCATCTTCTCCTATGGGCTGGAGCTGTGATCCACTCCTGTGAACCTGGAGCTGTGGTCCCCTCCTGTGAACCTGGAACTGCAATCCCACTCCATGAACCAAGAGCTGTCATCTTCTCCTATGGGCTGGAGCTGTGATCCTCTCTTGTGAGCTAGAGTTGTAGTGACTGGCCATGAGCTGGGGCTGTGGTCCCCTCCTGTGAACCTGGAGCTGTGGTCTCCTCCTGTGAACCTGGAGCTGTGGTCCTCTCCTGTGAGCCTGGAGCTGTGGTCCCCTCCTGTGAACCTGGAGCTGTGTCCCCTCCTGTGAACCTGGAGCTGTGGTCCCCTCCTGTGAACCTGGAGCTGTGGTCCCCTCCTGTGAACCTGGAGCTGTGGTCCCCTCCTGTGAACATGGAGCTGTGGCCCCCTCTTGCGAGCTAAAGCTATAGTTCCTCCACACTCCTCTGGTGGTACGCTGATGGTGGAACAGGTTAGAGGATGAAGAACTTCCCACTGTTGGGCACTAGTTTCAGTCTTCTCTGAGTGACTGCATTTCCCACAGCCTCCTCCCCTGAGGTCCCAGGTTATGGATGGCAGTGGCTTTGACTCTTTTTTGTTTGTTTGTTTGCTTATTTGTTTGTTTGTTTTTTCAAGACAGGGTCTTCCTGTAGCCAGCTGTCCTGGAACTCGCTCTGTAGACCAGGCTGGCCTTGAACTCACAAAGATCCTCCTGCCTCTGCCTCCCAAGTGTTAGGATTAAAGGCGAGCGCCACCACGCCTGGCTTGGCTTTGACTCTTATGCTGAGGACAGGGGAGGTCTCTGCCATTTGCAGATTCTCCAGAATGGACTTCCCATGCTTCCTGAGAGCCAACTCTACATGTGGTCCTAGGTATCCAGACCTTGATGCTGGACCTTTCCCATTCCCAGGCACCAAGAGATTTTCCATTATTTTTCTACTTTTCTTCAGCCCCAGTGTGCCTTTACCTGTGCCCTACAGAAAATGTAAAACACCTAATTGAACTTCTATAGCTAAAAATCAGTCTGGCACTCTGTGTGGTAGCATATGCACACCTTTAATCCTAGCACTTGGGAGGCAGAGGCAGGAGGATTTCTGTGAGTTCAAGGCCAGCTGGTCTACAGAGCAAGTTCCAGGCCAGCTAGGGCTATAAGGAGACCCTGTCTCAAAGAGACCAAAAAAAAAAAAAAAAGAAGGAAAAAAAATCAGTCTGGGAAGTTAAAGTAAAAAGAAGTAGAAACTATCGTAACAACCAAATATATAATTCTCAAAATTAAAAAATATAATTGTATTTTAGAATATAAATTTGCAATTTGATATGTCTACTATAATTCTGAGTATTATTTACTACAAAACTGTACTGCTAAGCTTCATCAATAATGTGAAATTTGACACTGTTGCCATAATGTGACTTTGCCATTCACTTTCTTTCCAGACTCTCCATGTTAACATATTATTTCATAAAGAAAGCAATGGTGATAAATATTTTAAAATTAAAAACAACAAAATTCTAACAAAATAACTAGCTTTTCAGAGAATCTCCAAAGCTTATTTAGGAAAAAAATATTCTTCTATGAGTAAATTTATAAAGTAAAATTACTGCATGTATTTATCATAAGATCCTATTAGACTATTAGCGTAATTGCCCGCATATGTCTGTGACAGACGAAAACACTTTGCCTTGCCAGTCGCTGCCCTCCTTTCCTGCTCCTGTGTATCTGGCTGGCTCTTCCAGGAGGAAGGGTTGGCAGCAGGTTCCAGTGGACACTTGGAGAGCCACCAGTTTTATCACCTCTTCTGCATTTTTTCCTGTGCCTTGGGAATGTCATGTGCCAGGACAGAGTTGCTCCTTCCCTCAGGGATAACACTGAGAAGGAAAACCAAAGCTTATCCAGAGCCCGCACACTGGCAAAGCAAAGCTTTCCTGCTCTAAGCCACTCTGGATGCGAATCGTTTGTTACTACAGGGTGAGTTCACAGAGCTCACTCACAAAACAGCTAGCTTCCTACTAGACCACAAAGTACAGTAACGAAAGCCTCAATTCATATCTTATTTCTGGCACGCTATGACTCACAAGAGCCTGGTGCATAGCAGGTATTTAAGAAATAAAATGATAAACAGGATGCAGGAAAAAGGGGTGTTCACTCTGCTCCTCAAATCCTCTGCCATCTACCAGAAGCTTCCCAATCTCATCTCCAAGCTGTTCATTCTGCCCCACCCTTTACTCCTGTCCCCTGAGCTCCCTCCAGCAGCACATTCAGGCCTGTCTCTCAGGCTAATGCTTGCCTTAGTCTATTACCTAGGCTACTGCTTCCAGGGGGCCAGACCCCTTTCCTGTGGGTCCTGAGCAGAAATTCTTGAAACTCAGCTGTCTTGGCTGGGTAGCAACATACCCTTCCCTACCAGGCCCCTGGCAAGGGTCTGTGGAAACAGCCAGCCTCTCTCTGACTCCAGACAGGAGCCACCAAGAAAGCAATACTTAACAGCACCAGTCAAATTCAAGGTTGAATGGTACTGACATGCTTTGCCTATCTTCCAGGGGAAAAAAAAAAAGTGTGGCATTTAAATGAAGCTCAAATGGCTATAATTCCAGCATTGTATAAGATTAAAAAGGTTAGAGACATATACATGGGGAGTAAAACCTCATGTAAAAGGAACAGGAAACAAATGACATCAAGATAGGGGTCACCTCCCCAGTAGAGGCAGGAGGGCACAGCAGACAGAAGCCCACAGCAGCACATAACAGGGTAGCACCTCAATTCTGCTTTCTTTTGCTTGGTTCCTAGACTTGGCAACTTCTATAAATAATCCTCATATTTTTTTTAGGCACCAAACATTTGATAATAAAATAATAAAATGTACAGGCTTCTCTGGAGGTAGCAACCAAGTCAGAATCACAGCTGTCCCAGGAAATGCAGCTCTGGGGTTGGGGTGGGAACAGTGAGAAACTCTGAATCTAAATCCTAATCCATAACTGAGCGGAAATGTCCCCAGGGCCTGAGACTAGAGACCAGGGCATCTCACAAATACTCCCTTCTGGTGCTCTTCTCTAATCCAGACACTAATACCATTATCCTCCCCCACCACGGCAAAGACAACAGAAAATCTGAAAGGTGATCACTATGCCAGGCTTGCACGAAGGGGCCAGGTGATTCTCCAAACACAGGCCTTCCTGCTAAGAGAGGTCTACAGCATGAATGGGACCTGTCCACCAAGCAGAGACATTTATCTCCATTTCTCAAGCTTTAGGCCATAGACCCCCACCTGTAACTGAGTGATTAAATAGAGCTGGCTGGACAACACAGACTAATGTCCTGGTCTGGATACAAATGTAAAGGTATGCTGGTATGCTGCCTGCCCACTTGCCCCAGGCCTGCCAAGACAATAGGAGGCCAGAACAGCAGCCAAAGGGGACCTTCCCTCTCCTTCAAAAGGGGCCAACCAATGTTCAACTTCCAGCCTCCAGAACAATGAGTCAGAAACCATGTCCTTCAAGCTGCCTGGGTTGTGGTTCTTTTGTTGGGGCAGCCATCTTAACTGATATGCTATCCAGCTACTGTTTGAAGATGAGACAGACTTGGGGCTAGAGAGATGGCTCAATGGTTAAGAGCACTGATTGCTCTTGCAAAGGACCTGGGTTCAATTCCCAGCACCCACGTGGCAGCTAACAACACTTTGTAACTCCAGTTCCAGGGGATCCAATGGCCTCATCTAATCTCTGTAGGCATTGCATGAGACGGGTAAACTTACATACATTCAGGCAATACATTCATACACAGAAAAGAAAAAGTATAATAAAATATTTAAAAAGATGAGACAGACTCTAAGAAATGGAAATTTTTGGCTGAGGATGAAAAGCATAAATCTTTGTGCCAAGCTGGCTGAAGTCTATAGGAAAGAAACAAGACAAAACAAAAAACTGGAACAGCAGTCTCAAGATATAAAGCAGTCAGCCATGTGAGTCATCTGTGGCACTTACCCAAAAAAGATGACAAAACCTCAAGTTTTATGTTGCTTTTATGATAAAGTAGTTTATAAATAATTAGCACTAATTTTATGAAGAAGGTGAAATGAGAAACCGGGATAAGGAAAGGGCTTTGAAGCATGCGCTAGCTTCTGTATTCACACAAATACAGTATGAATGCAAACCCTCGAAGCTTCTGTTCCTTTGACCTGTTATAACAAATACCTTCTCCAACCATCCCAGGGACCTAAGAGAGCCATTGACTGTGCAGGTGTGCAGAGATACTCAAAACCTTGACCTCCTTAAAAATAAACACGCTAGCAGATTTCCTAACCAATCTTTACTTCCGTTTTGCATAACACACAATATGTCGGAATGACTGAATGTTTTCCTGCAAATGGCCAGTAAATCTTTCTTGTCTATGATTTGTAAAGCAAAACTAATAACTTCTCTCTGGTTCATTGCTTACGCAGGTCTCAATTGAGTACATTTCTTTACCACGGCACACTCATCGCTGTGCCTTGCGTGCTTGGGGTATTATTTTTAACATTTTATTTAAATTGCTTTCTCCACTGTTTTTCATCAACCTATCATCTATTTTTAAACCAGACTGTTGACAGTTCACAGTTGACAATTTTGTTCACAGTTGATGGATTCTGATTTGTTTTCATTCGCCCAAAATCATGTCACAGTAGAGGGAAGGAAATAATCCCCAGGCTTTGCTGGCTTTAATAATTGGGCGTGAAGTGAGCGTCTGCAGCCTGCATGAGGCGGATGATTCCTTCCACTCTCCTCTCCAGCTGTGCCGGCTTCACTGCAATTTCTCAAGTGGAGTCAGAATCTTCTACCTCAGGGCCTTTGCATGTTCATTTGTCTGCAGCCCTCCCCACTCGCTTGCAGTTTCTACTCAGACCCTGTATGCCAGAGTTCATGATCATCCACATTCTATCAAGACCCACCTACTATTCTCTTTTTATTTCCATGGTTCTCATTGGTTCCTGCCATATAAATGTCTGCCTCCCACTTATGATTTAAGACTTCCAAAAGAAGGCAGAACTTTCAATTTTTAAAACCAACCTGCAAACAAGGAAGGAGTTCTTCTTTACAAAAGAATGCTTGTGAAACTTAAAAGAAAGTTACAATTAGATAGATAATCACTGTTTTTGCAATGCCGTGTGTTTGCAAAAGTTTGAAAAGAAAATAAACAGGGACTAAGACATTCACACAGTCTCAAAGTGCTACTCCACAGGCTGTTTAGTTGTAACAGAGAAAAGAAGGCACATTTCCAATAAAATGTATGGCGGTCTCCCCTTATTTTAGGATCTGAGGTACCAAGTCAGTGACACTACAGTACAGCTTGGCACGCCCCTGACGATGTGCTATTTGAGCCTACGCTTGAAGAAACAAACCAACCCCCAATGGAGGGCCTCTTACAAGACAGCTACCAGCCAGACATGGTGGCACACGCAGCAGAGGTAGAGGAGGCAGAGGCAGAATCTCAGTGAGTTCAAGGCCAGCTTGGTCTATAGGAAAAACCTGTCTCAAAAAGACAGCTACCTAAAAATATCCTGGGGAGGAAGAGCATGGTGTGAAGTAAAAGAAAGACAGGAAATAAACAGGTGAGTCTGATTAGCAATAATTACACAAAACTATAAGAGACACTTTGGGAAATCATGATTTTAAAGTATTACTGGGTGATACTATGGAGTTGTTCTTGTGCATGTAGTAGAAAACTTACTAAGGTGGCTACACAGAATAACAGCACCTTGGGTTTAGCACCTGAGGCAACATGTCTGTAAACTGCTATCAGACGCTTCAAGGGGAAAGGGTGCATGTGTATACAGACAAAGCACAAGCCTGACCATGTTACCAGCTGCCAAATCTTAGCGATAATGTCTGAGTTCACCTCATCATTCCTCCCGCTCTTCTACATTTAATGATTATAAAATCAATAGCATGGGAAGGAATCTTCCCTCACTTTTACTTCCAAAACTTCAGTGGTTTTGGAAGACTCTTCCCAGAAGCCACTGTGTCCCCTAAGCACACAGGTCTTTTCGGCCCTACAATCAGTTTTCCTCATATTGTTCCCCAATGGGCAGGCAGGTTTTTGTGGGCACTGACTGAATTCTGCTTCCTGTATCCAGAACCTGGCCAACCCTTAGAAAAGAGCAGGGCTTCAATAAGGAGTTGCCAAAGGGGCAATGACTGAGGTCGTTCTGGATATAAACCCTCTTACCAGATGAAAGCAAGCAGCACTCAGCAGAAGGCTGAACTCATGCACACGGACTTAGAGGGTTTTTGATGGTGCAGGCACTCTTTTTTTTTTAATTTTTTAATTTTATTTATTTTTGTATGTGTATGAATGTACTGTCTGCATGTAGGTCTGTGCACCCGTGTCGTGCAATGCCGCGGAGGTCAGAAGAGGGTCTCGGATTCCCCTAGAACTGGAGTTTTCCTGGAATTGGAGTTACAGACGGTTCTCAGCCTCCATGTGGGTGCTGGGGATTGAACCCGGATCCTCTGCAAGAGCAGTTGGTGCTCTTAACCGCTAGGCCATCTCTCCAGCCCAGTGCAGGCACTCTTAACAGCAACAAACAGTGAAACTGAGGCTAGAAGACACTCAGTGTTGCTCACTCTGTTAAGAACCTTCCTTACCTCTTCCTTGAGTATCCTGGGAATGGCTCGGCAAACACTTTTAGTAAGAGAGGGGGCAAATTTCATGTTGAAATTGTTAGCTTTCAGAGAGTTGAATAAAATTACCTTCAACGGGGTAACGAAGCCAGTGCAGAGTCTTACACATGAAATGCCAAAGGCAGGTACAAGACTCCATGTGAAGGGGCAAAAGAAAAAAAAAGTATGATGCCATCTCCCCAGGGCGGGTGGGGGAGGCAGAGGTCTTGTGATAGGTTCCGACTCTGAGCACCTCCCCCAGCCCGTCCGGTGGACCCCTCAGTGCGATGCACCTGGAGGAGAGCTGCTCCCCTAGAGGCTTTCCCTGCCCTCCACGCTATGCAGTCCCCGCCTGCCCCTAGTCCTGACCCCTGCTTTTGGCTTCCTAGCAGTGGGGCTAGAGCCTTCTCTGCTGTCTGCTCCTCTGGAAACCTCTTCGGACTGCAGATAACTCACACTTCTAAATTTACATGGCATGTCTCCTTCATGCAGAGTTTTTTGGCACAGCACAGATGAGGAAGGGCTTGAGGTTTCTAGACCTGTTTCCTCTCAGTACCAGGAACAGCACACAGGCATGGCAAGTACTAGATGAAAATATGCTGAGTAAAGGAATGAGTATAAAATGATAGCCCATGTGTAGAGCTGGCTAGTAGATGAGTGCTTCCACCCTGAAGTCAGGTGTGGATGGGACTCTGGAAATGGAAACTTAAGCAGCACAGAAAAAAGGGAGTACACCATTACAGGAAGGCAGTATGAGAGCAGAGGGTTGGAGCTGCGTCAGTATTCCATTCCTCACCTGCTCCAGTGCCCCTCCTCCAGGCCCTGCCTCTGTGGCCAGGGTGATTCTCACACACTCCCATTCCATCCTGACTAATCTGTTTACTTGTCTGTTTCTGGAGCAAGTATTTAATTTAATTTAATTTTAATTTTAATTTTAAATTTAATTTTAATTTAAGCAAATTATTTAATACCTCTTTATTCACATTATCTGACATGTAACCCTATGTGAGAAACAGTCTATGCTCATGCTCCAGATTCAAAAACTGGAACTCAGACAAAGCAAATGTTCTGCCTCAAGGCCAGGGGAGAACAGGCTTAATTTCTAATCCAATATCTCATCTTCTCCCTGGTTCAATGCTGACTGCCATGTGATGACTCGGGGCCTTCGGAAATAGCCAGAGCCTTCTGCAATAGCCAGGCCAACGGCAAAGCCTTTCTAGACATCTAGGAAGGCTGCGTGGAGGCAGAGGAAGACCAGTGACGTCAGTGATTAGAGGAATTTAAGAAGGCAGGAACACATGGGAGCTCTGGGCAGAGGGGTTTCAGGAGCCTGCGATTCAGAGATGCCCCGCCAGAGCCTCCAAAGAAAGCTGAGTTCATCGAATAAGGTCTATGAATCTGACTAGGGCCTGAGAGCAAGCTCCTTGAGAAAGCTGTGCTTGCTCATACACCCTGGTGACTGACATAAATCTGTGCCTTGAGAAAGTAAATAGGACGGGCTTGCTGAAATTCATTAATTAATCATTCTCCCAGAATGCAGGTTAGGGACTGTCACTTCCATTTCACAGATAAGAGGAATAAAGGGGAGAAAAGGAACATAAATAAGACTGAGAGGAGAAAACAGGGAAAGAAGTCATACTGGAGGCATGCCACAAGAGAAGGAAGGACAGTGAGAAGAAATGCAAGGAAGAGAGAGGGGAGATGCCTGATGGAGTGTGAGAAGCAGGACCTTACATCTCCAGTCTCTCACCTCTCCCAGGCGTGTGGGCTCGAGGCAGCTTCAGGAGAAAGGAAGAGTATTCGGGGGTACCCACCCCTGCTTCAAATAAGGTCTCTGCTTCTATACACGCCCTCAAGATTCCACTTCTCTGAGTGTCCTGATTTCCTGGCGAGGCACGGAGACAAACTGACCTTGCTCTCCAAGTTCACCATGCTCTCCTGGGTTGTTCTGGTGAGATGGAGGGCAAACTGAGGTGGTCCCCACTGTTCCCCCACCTCACCTCTCTAGCTGCAATGCTGGCAGTGAAGATACTGTCGGCATGGCCTCTGTCTACACCTTTTACAGCAAGTCTGGAAGGGAATCTGACACCTCAGGCTCCACTGATCACCAGAAGTGAGAATTGACGCGATTTGCATAACCTTTCCAGGTCTCCATTTCCTTATCACTAAATAAAGATAATCCTGCCCCCCTGTAAGGAGCTGCAGGCTTTAGCTTGCTTACGCTGAGCTTACTTACAAGGAAGTTGACTCTGTGAATTGTCACCTCGAGCCTTTTTCCAAAAGCTGGGNAAAAAAAAAAAAAAAGAATCGGTATTCTCAAGACTAGAATCTGCAAATAACAGAAACCTGCTCTGGCCCCAAGATAAGCCCAACGTAGAGACAAAGCCACCGCTAGGCACAAACTGGAACTTCCGAAGAGGCTGTTGTGGGGAATGCAGCCAGTCAGAGAAGGCTGAACTGCTGCCCAGCATCAGGAAGTCCTCTGTCCTCTAATTTGCTCCACCATCAGGCTACCCACCAGAGGAATGTGAACTATGTATGCCTCAGGGTTGGGGACCACAGCTCTGGCTCACGTGGGGAGACCATAGCTCCAGGCTCAAGGAACGATCCACAATTGTAGCTCATGGGAGTGGACCACAGCTCCAGGTTCCCAGGAGGGGACCACAGCTCCTTTGAGCTAAAGTCACTTTCTTGAATGGTAGTTTCTAGGGTCTAAAGAAAACTACTTTTTGCTTTTGCTCAAGGAGACAGATGGATTGCGTGTCCTCTCCTTGGTCAAGAATCTAGCAGGCTTTTTTGGTGTCTGCTGTTTTCACATCTCCCTCCGTGGCCAGGGGAGCCAGTGACTTACTGAAGCCATATTTTGCTGATAGCTGCTGCTACCACTATCATTTCTCCAGTGGAGAAACCTTGAGTTGTGGCACCTTTCTGTGAACCTGTAGCTGTGGTCCCCTCCTGTGAGCCTGGAGCTGTGGTCCCCTCCTGGGAACCTGGAGCTGTGGTCTCCTCCTGTGAGCCTGGAGCTGTGGTCCCCTCCTGGGAACCTGGAGCTGTGGTCCCCTCCTGGGAACCTGGAGCTGTGGTCCCGTCCTTTGAGCTAAAGTCACTTTCTTGAATGGTAGTTTCCAGGGGCTAAAGGTGCAAAAGGCAGGAAATAAGAAATTGGCCTGAGCGGGGCGTGGTGGTGCACGCTTTTAATTCTAGCACTTGGGAGGCAGAGGCAGGCGGATCTTTGTGAGTTCAAGGCCAGCCAACTCACTCTACAGAGTGAGTTCCAGGAAAGCTGGGGCTTCAGGGAGACCCTGTCTCCAAAAGACCAAAAAAAAAAAAAAAACAGATATTGGCCAAAAGTTACAAAGTTTTGATTAAGCAGGATGAATAAAATGTGGAGAGCTATTATATAACATAGTGACAGTAGTTGATAATAATGTATTCTATTTTTTCTTTTTTTAATTTTTATTTATTTTTAAGGGATTCACAATATAAGAGCACAGTTGTTTTCAGATCACATTAACATTGCTCAGTTTGCCATACAATTAGGTAATTGGTGCTAGAATCCACAGATGAGGGTACCATTCGTCGTCGTTTGCTTTTCTGGGACTGTGTTACTTCAGTTAGCATGATATCTTCTAGCTCCATCCATTTACCTGCGAAGTTCATGATGTCATCTTTCTTTATCGCTGCATAGAACTCCATTGTGTAGATGTAATGTATTCTATTTTTAAATCACTGAAAGGAAATCTAAAATGTTCTGTGGAGAGAGAGAGAGAGAGAGAGAGAGACAGAGACAGAGAGACAGACAGAGAGACAGAGAGAAGAGAGGGAGAGAGAGAAGAGAGAGATTAACTTTTGAGACAGGGTCTCACTGTACAGCTTTGGCTGGCTCCAAACTTGTGGTGTAGATCTGTCTTGCCTATGCCTCCCAGTGCTGGGATGAAAAGGTATGCACCACCATGCAGAACAGTTTGTTTCTTTTCTTACGAATCCTATTGAAAAGCAATCTAGAAGTTGACTTAGTCCTCAGCAGCAGCAATAATAATGACTTTTTAATTTAACTTCCTACACTGTAATCTTTTATCATTAGAAGTTCTGTTAGGTGATTTACATTTTCTGTAGGGTGCAGGTGAAGGTACACTGGGGCTGTTAGAGTAAGAGAAAAACAGATGGAAAGCTTGTGGCGCAGGCAGTCAAGAATGGAATAATTCCAGTTCATGCCTGGGACCTAGATTCATTGTGGAGTCAAGAACTGAGCCGGCGATCAAGGGAGGTGGGAAGTCCATTCTTGAGACTCAGTCCTCCCAAAACTAGAACCCGCAGACAGAAACCTCCCTGTCCCCAGCATAAGCCCAAAACTACCATGCACAACCTGGGACCTCAAGGTTGTGGGGAGTACAGCCACTCAGAGAGTGCAGCTGGCCTAAACATCAGAGGTACACTCCACAATGCTCCCATTAGCCCAACTGCCGGAAAATCTTCACACCACTGCACTCACAGAGGGACCACAGCCCGGCGTTCACAGGAGGGCACCACAGCCCCAGCTCACAGAAGGGGACCAAAGCTTCCAGTTCACTGGAGGGGACCACAACCCCAGGCTCACAGGAGGACCACACCCCCAGGCTCAAACACAGCAGTGGCCACAGCTCCAGATCACAGGAGACCACAGCTTCAGGCTCACAGGAGAAGACCACATCCCAGCTCACAAAGGGACAACAGCCTCTGGTTTCACAAGAGGGACCACATCTCCAGGCTCACAGGAGGGGACCACAGCCCCCAGGACCACAGGAGGCCACAGCACCAGCTCACAGAGGGGACCACATTTCCAGGCTCACAGGAGGGACCACAGCTCCAGGCTCCCAGGAGGGGAACAGTCCAGGATCACAGGAGGGGACCAGAGCTGCAGGTTCACAGGAGGGACCACACCTCTAGCTCACAGGACGGGACCACAGCTCTAGCTCAAAGGAGGGGACCACAGCTGCAGGCTCACAGGGAGACCACAGCTCAGGCTCACAGGGGGACCACAGCTGCAGCTCACAGGAGTGGAAACCACAGCTCCAGCTCACAGCGAAGGACCACAGCTCCAGGCTCACAGAGGGTACAACTCCAGCTCAACAGGAGGGACTCAAGCTCCAGCCACAGAGGGGACCCAGAAGCTCTGGGTCACAGGAGGGAGACCACAGCCCAGGCTCACAGGAGGGACCACAGCTCAGGTTCACAGGAGGACGATCACAGCTCCAGGTTCATAGGAGGGACCACAGCTCTGGTTCACAGGAGACAGGCACAGCTCAGGCTCACAGAGGACCCCAACCACTCCAGGCTACAAGGAGAGACCACAGCTCCAGGCTCACAGTAGAGGACCACAGCTCCATTCACCAGGAGCGGACCCCAGCTCCAGGCTCACAGGAGGACCCACAAGCTCCAGGCTCACAGAGGGAGACCACAGCTCTGGGTTCACAGGAGGGGACCACAACTCAGTTCACAGGAGGGGACCACAGCATCTGGGTCAACAGGAGGGGACCACAGGCCCAGGCTCACAGGAGAACAGCGCTCCAGGCTCACAGGAGGAGACAAGAGCGCCAGGTTCACAGCGAGGGACCCCAGCTCCAGCTGACAATATGGACCACAGCTCAGGCTCAAAGGAGACCACAGCTCTGGTTCACAGGAGGACCACAGCTCCAGTTCCACAGGAGGGGACCACAGCTCCAAGGTCATAGATGAGACCACAGCCCAGCTTCCAGGAGGAGACCACAGCTCTGGTCACAGGAGGGGACCACAGCTCCAGTTCACAGGAGGGGACCACAGCTCCAGGCTCACAGAAGGAGACCACAGCTCCAGGCTCACAGGAGGGTACCACAGCTCTGGGTTCACAGGAGGACACCACAGCCCCAGGCTCACGGGAGGGGACCACAGCTGCAGGCTCACAGGAGGGGACACAGTTCACAGAAATTTAACACGCTCTAGGCCAATGGGACTGAATATAGTTCCAAGCATCACAGGAAGTTATATTCGTGACAGATAATAAAATATAGTAGGAACCAGCATAATTAAAATTATACCTCTGGTTTCTGTGTAGCAAACAGAGGCAACAGGTACGTGCTGGCTCAGATTTCTTGCTAGCAGGGCACTGGTGCTGGGGAAAACCACTTCTCACTTTTGATCAAGGACACTATAGACCCAGTGTTTCCTTTCTCATGGTTAAGAGGATCTGGCTGGCTGTTTTGCCATCTTCTGTTTTTACATCTTCCTCCATAGCCAGGGGAAATAGTGATGAGACATCTTACTGGGGTCATATTTTAAGTCTTCTCATTGAAACGTGAAGGTCATTTTCCACTTAAAACTCTACCTTCACTGACCCCTGAGCAGGGCCCCGGGAAGCACAGGGCCAGGCCCAAGGAGCACCAAATGCTCCTCACCGCACACACCGAAGCCACCGCCAACACCCATACCCCACCAACACACACCACCACCAACACCAATCACCACCACCACCACCACACCACCACCGCCAACGACCACCACCCACCACCAACACCACCACCACCACCACCACCATCACACCATCACCACCAATCCCACCACCCCACCATCCCACCCACCACCCACTACCACCACCACACCACCAAACCACCAACACCAGCTACCACCACCACCATCACCACCACCCACTACCACACCACCATCATCACCACACCCACCACCGACACCACCACACGACCACCACCACCACCACCACCACATACCACCCCATCATCACCACCACAACCACCACCCCACCAATCATCACCACCACATCACCACCCACCACCACCACCCACCACCACCACTCACCGCCACTACCACCATCACCACCACCACCACCCTGCCACCATTCACCAGCCACCACCATCCACCACCACACCACTACCACCACATCACATTCACCACCACCCACTACCACCACCGCCAACACCACCTCACCACCATTCACCACCACCACCACCACTAACCTACCACCATCACCTCACCCACCACCACCACCACCAACCACCACATTCCCACACCACGCACTATCACCACCATCACCATTCACCACCATCACCACACTGCCAACACCACCACCATCACCACCACCACATCACCACCACTACCCACCACCATCACCACACCACACCACCACCACCGACACACCATCACCACCACCACCCTACCACCACCAACACACCATCACACCACCACCACCACCACCCACACACCACCACATCACCACTACACCATCGTCAGCCTATACTCAACTCTTATCTACTGCATTTCCGTACTCGAGGCCCTAGTAGGCAAAACACCCACACTTCAACCACACCAGCCCACCACACGGTCGCACCACCACCATCAAACACCTCATTCCTACCACCATCACACCACAAACCGATCACACCACCACCGCCACCAATCCACCCAACCTAATCCCACATATAAGAACTTACACCGTCATACAAGATTCCAATCTTTCCTTTCCAATGCATCTTAATCAGCCATCACCACCA
Source organism: Rhizomys pruinosus (assembly GCA_009823505.1). Classification (NCBI taxonomy): domain Eukaryota; kingdom Metazoa; phylum Chordata; class Mammalia; order Rodentia; family Spalacidae; genus Rhizomys; species Rhizomys pruinosus. The sequence continues at coordinate 2,721,305 of VZQC01013763.1, read as the reverse complement.
CCACCATCATCAACCATCATCACCATCACCACACCACACCACCACCACACCGGATTCCAACCAACGCCACCAGCCAGCTCCACCACCAACTCTAGCCTACAGAGTTACACCACCTATCACCACCACTTATCAATCAGTTAGCTCTTCCGAACCAATTCGACCACGCTTAGCGCTACTGCCATCATGTTATCCATCCACCCCACAACAGCACCATCCGACCCTGGAAACTCTCTATTCACCAACAATAAAGGCCCAAAGCCCTTCAAAAATGCTACCACCGAGGCCATCCGTTTCTCCGACCATCACCACACTACCTTACCTGAACGCACAATCACCACCACCACCACACCACCACCATCAATTCTACCTAAGTCTGGAGCACAAAAACCCAACCTCGCACTTACTGCTCGTACACGCCCAACCCCCACCAGGATACATCCCCAATGACAAGCGCTTACCAACCATACTCCACCCTGCCGATCCCACCACCCCTTACACTAACTTCTTTTTTAGCCTGACTTTCAATTGATCATCACCACCAACTCTACAGCCGCCCGATTGCACTACTGTTGCCTACCCCAACACTTCCTCTAGTCCGCATCTCAACACCAGTTGATAAGCTCCTTAGTGTAGGAGATGTTACTTTGCTGGACTTTGTGAGAAATGAGGATGAACTCTGAAAGTGGAGTTTGGAGTTGTCATGGGCCCCAATGGACAACTAGTCCCTTTTTTGTTTTACAGATGAAAAAAAACCTGAGGCCCAAATAAGTCCCTGATTTGCTTGGCCTTTCTTGCCCAGTTTCTAGAAGAACTGAGCCTGGCTGTGGTCTTTAGCTGCCAGGCTTTTTACAGGACACCCTATTGTAGCCAAATAGATTTGTGTATTGCAGAGAAGTAAGGTCTAAGCCCTAGGTTTTGGCAGAAGAGGTAATTTAGCTGTGGTGTGTCTCCTGTTTTCTAAGGTACCAAGAAGCACTTTCCTACCTGGTGTATGCCTACCAGAGCAATGCTGCCCTGCTAATGAAGGGGCCTCGAAGGGGGGTCAAGGAGTCCGTGATTGCATTATACCGAAGAAAATGCCACTTTCTGGTTTTACTTTTTGTAAAAGCTTCATTCTTGCCCATTTCCTCCCCTCCTCACTGCTTGAACTGGCCCTCTTCATGTATCACTCTGTTGTTCAGGCCTCCGGACAGGAGTTGAGGGCAAGCCAAGCCTCTGGGCCCTTCCCAGTATGCCATATCACCTTACTAGATTAGATCTTATCACACCCACCTAATACTCCCAAAACCATACAACCACCAACAGATCACCACCCGACCAGGACTATCACCGGTAGATCGACCGCTTCACGCTATTCCTAAATCCCCCGCACCTTGGCGAACCGGTCCACGCACGGCCAGACAGGCAGCCATCTTACGTGCAACCTATCAAACGCACCCAAGCCTAGCGTCACATCATACCGAAAGCACCACCACCACACGGATACTACCCCAAGACAAGGACTCACCTCAGGCCACCAGCCCAGCAGCCACCATGCAGACTGATCTTGAAAAGACAAATCAAAAAAAACAAACGGAAACCGACCCTTTACCACCAATCATTTTCCAAGCCTCACGGAAGCTTCACGCTCTAAGCTAAGCGTCATCTGAGCCTCACCATCCAGCGCTAACCACCACTTTACACTCAGAGCTAAGTCAAGCCCAACCCATCTTGGACTAGGCCATATTGGCCAAAGGCTTTTTCCCCACTGTGGAGCCACGCAAAAACAGCTGCACCGGGACACCGACTCACCATTGCACTATTAGATGATCCTCCAGAATAACTCAGCTAACTACACTCTATCGCGACACCTCACCACTCTCCCACCTTTCCTCTCTGCCTACTTTTATCATCCACCATCGTCCACCGACCACCGACCACACCAGGGAACTGCACCACCAGACCTGCACCCAGAAGCCAGCTGTCTTCCTCTCCTTACTCATCCTAGCGAACACATACAACCACCAACCACACCATTGCCATACGCAACCCCAACCACCCATCCCTGAAACAGAGACCGGGCCCACCACACCACACCACCACCATATCATATGAGTTGACACACCACACCTCACACCACTCGATATTCGAGCGGGCGACACCATTCTCATTCCCACTGCAATTTCACCACCCTAAATCATCATTCACACCATTTCAAGCCACCACCACCAGGCCCCACCACCACACCACCACACAACACCACCACCACCAATACCCGACCACCTCACACCACCTCGCCCAACTTGACATCCTGCACCACCGAAACCACCACACACCACCCAATTCACCACCCACTACCACCGATAGTCCTATCATTACCGAAAGTCACCACCAGGTCCCTACGCATCTGAGACCAGAAACACACCACATTGGTCGCTCACCACCGCACATCACTTACACGTGCGGCCCCAACGCGTTCACCGATCAACAAACTCATGCCGGCCAGCGTCTGCGCTACCACCACCACCATATCACCACCACCACCACCACATCATCACCACCACCACCATCACCACCACCTAACCACCACCACTTACTCACCTGCTGAGTGATCATATAGCATCCTTTCTACACATTGGCGATTCTCGATGCACTACCCTAGGAAAACCCATCACCAGTTCCAATTACATTCCCCACGTGGACTCCTATCCCCCTTATCAACTCACCAATTCTGCACCGCCAGCCATTTTACAAAGCCACTCTATTCTAGACCAACCAGCCGGGCAATTGGCCACTCCCCTTACTCCAATCTCCAAGATTTAAATTGACTCTAGTCCTCACCATCGCCTGGGCCGAGACAGGATTGCTGACGACCACCTTTGTCTGGGCTACTTCTCTTCCTTCATTCAAATTCCCTTTTACCTCATGCCAGCATGCTAATACAGCCACATCCACCAGGCAGCGCAGCCAGAGTCCCTACGTTAAGCATCGATGATTTTGTTTCCGGTGGCACTTCATATCTCATTTATTATTATCCCAATTTCTCATTCGTCCTTATGACCAGCACAGAGTCCTCCCTTTTAGATTCCAGGTGGCCTGGAGTCTCACCTAATGGAGACCAGGTTGCCCTTGAACTCAGATAAAATTCCAGCTCACGCGATCGTGTGGCCTCCTGCCAGTGACTGGGATTTACAAGGACCCATACACAGAGAGACCCTACACATCCCTCCCAAAGAAATACACACCAACAAAACAATCAACAATCCAAAAAAATAAAAACATTTCTGGACGGCCACTAGCAGGAGATTCTTAAATCACTCGGTATCAAGAGCACAGCGCACTCCCTACCTTCCATCAGCACTCACGATGGCCCAGCGAACCACACACCCCACCATACTACCATCCACCACGCTACCAGCCAACGAGTCGATCTGACAATCCCCACTCCTATGCCGACGCATCACACCATCGCATCGCCAGAGCAACCAACTCACTCAACCCAACCCACATTACCACCAATAACCAAACACTCAAACTCTTGGCAGTAACGATCAACCTCTCTACATCAGTATCGCAGCGAGTCACCACCATCCACCACCACCACATATGACTATCTCGATGCATCACTTAACCAATCCTATCCTACAACGTATTTGAATGTCTGTATCACCACGATCGCGAAACACAACCATTACTGATGATCTCACTCAAGAGTCAAAAACTCTTAGAGCTCGTCCTGAAAATCCATCCATCTCTTATCCTTAATACCAGAATCTGTCCTGAAGAAAGCCCCCTAGAGCTGTACTCATATTCTTGCTAGGGGTGTGAGCTCGTATGACCTCCTGACCGAGCTCTACTGTCTAACAAGCCCCTCCAATTTTCTCTGTTCATGCTAGACGATCATACTCAGTGAACTTACTTAATCAAGCAACCTATCCAACCCACCACAACATCCTTATTGAAACAACTCTCTCGTCAACTCACCACAGCAACACTCTGCACACCCACCCACCATCATGTCGCTTTCACCACTCTTAACGGTCATTTGTTTTTATTTCACTTCACTAACTGCTACTGATCGCAGCTTCACATTCAACTATTGGTATCGTCGGTATGCCATTGGAGTTATCTCAAGCCACTTTGAAAAGAAAATTGTACCACCCCTATGATATATCGGACCAAGAGTATAATCTCCACATCTTCCCTACACCTCCAAGAAACAGACTGTCTTAACGCCACAAAAGACACTCGATCTCCTGCCGGAGCCCGTACCACATGGTTGGCACCAACCTGCCTTAACTTCCATGCACCTCGAGGCAACCACCACCACCACCACACCACCACATCACCGAATTCACGCCGAGGCAAGAGGCAGGTGGATCATTCGTCGAGTATCCAAGGCTCGCCCCTACGTACCCACTCAACAGACGTAGAGTTTCCAGACAGCTGCGAGGGCGCTCCAGTGGAACACCACTGATCTCACCTACCCAAAAGACAACAACAACAAGACACAAAAACCAAAACCAAAAAAAGACTCAATGCCTACCTAGAGTCACGCTAGGACGACCACCGTAGCACCGCTCAAAACACTCATGCGCACCTAATCGTTGGCAGTCAAGGTGTTCTTAGCCCTCCAATTGCCCCATCTCAAAAGCCCATGGACGCTCTCAATCCTAACCCACAGGGAAACAACCACTCTTATTATCTCTGCAAACCTCAGCCCAACACTCAATATATCGCGCCACTCCACCACCACCACCACCATTGCGTTTGCCAACACACCTACCTTAGCATCCAAAAACTTCCAATCACTTCTCATCCGACAAACCTTCTATAAACATACAATTCTCTACACTCACGTTCACTTGCTAACCCACGAAAAAACCTATTGACACTCACAACTCATACACATAGCGGCAAAATTCATCATCTTTAAAACAAATTACCATTTGGCATCAGTATACTCATTTCTTCTCCTTTTATTTTTCTTTTTGTCTTTATTGAAACCACCAGACCAGGAGCTCCCTCGATTTAGACCCCGACCGACTTGCTCTCTGTCACCCAGCTTATGCTAGACCCAGGCTGAGCCCTATCGACACTCACACAGAATTCTGCCCTGCCTCTGCACTTCATCCCCAAGTGGTGGATCACAGGCACTTTAGCCCCCCACCTCGGACTTTTTTTTTTGTGAGACATTTCAACAGAAATATCCTGTTGATGTGGTACACCAAGGAGTCCGTGCCCCATGAGCTCTATAGCGAGGCTGAACTCCACAACCGGATCTCAGCTTCTCAGCTGCCAAGTTCAGGCCGTCCTACTGACCTACCACGTGCGACCACAATGTTGTCCCTTCCATGGCACACCCATTCACAACTATCTCAGCTGCAAGGCTCTTCCGGTTCTCTCTCAGACCCTCTTATCCATTTACTTTATTTATCTCCTATCTTAAGCTCTTCATATAAACACGGAACAAGAGCTTATATTTTGAGCCTATGTCAATCGACTTGGACAGAACCACGAGGCACATTCAGAGTATTTCAGTCCAGCTGTGCGCACAGGGAGGACGTCACGGCTCTTGGCCGGGCTGGTGCATAAAAGCGGAAACTTCACGTCTCCCAACTGAGCGACAGGAAGTCAAGAGATCTTCCCAACTTCTCTCTATGACTTCGATGTCATCGTAGACCCAACCTCACTATTTCCTCCTACGAAAAACTCTTGCAAGCTCCGTAGCTTAGGGGCACGATTCCTTCCTCCACGGACTTCTACGATCCTTCTGCAGCAACAATTCGATTTTCTTGAACGCGAGCCCACTCCACAAACTACCATTCGACTCCAACCTTCTCCCCTCATCCATCGACCTTACTCGACAACCGCCGGCTTACCTATCCACCAACACCCTACGCCCATTTGCGAAGGTTCCTATTCAGCCGACCTTACCTACCTCAACTCCGCTCAACCGTGAATGTAACAACCACCACGAACAGTCCTTCCACAGTCCCCACACGGACTCCTCAGCACCATCCCGGTACTCCACTGGCTCTCATGCCCCTGACTCCAATCCCACGAACAGCACCATCACATACCGTCCACACACCCACGAACCTTTACCCACACGAGACCAAACTCACCAGACCACAGCGACAAGATTTCCACCACATCGCAACGTCATATCACCGAATCCCACACCCCCTCACTGACCGATTTCCTCAGCTCCTAAAACCAAACACGAGGAATATAAGGACCAAAGTCCTTGCGACCACTTTCTTTCAGGGTCACCAGAAATCCCATCCGGCGAAAAATCACGAATCCTGCCCACACTCGAGGGGAATGCCAGGGAAACACAGTGTCATTCCACCATGCTTCTTAAAATTTTACTTACACAGGACGGACACTGCGCGCGTGAGAAATATTCTAGGGCTTCTAGCCTACCTTGCCACTTTTTTTAACAATTACCCGTTCAAAAGAAACCACTTATTTTTGACAAGCAGGGAAGATGACTCACCACATTCTGAACCTGAAGAACAGCTACTAGCTGCTTCGTCAAGTACAGGTGGCATTAAAAAATTTGTAATTACCAGAGATTGATAATAGAAGTCTTGCCTGGCTCTTGACAGGTGATGGAACTCGGTGCTGATGAGCCTCAGCCTTTTAACGTGGTTAGAGCCTAAGGTTGCGTGGCAGTGAGATGCCACAAAGCCAATGGAACTGCCCCATCGTTTCGGGTCCTCCATTTCCATCCTTTCTNAAAAAAAAAAAAAAAAAAAAAAAGAAGAAGCAAATAAAGAAGGAGGAAAAGAAAACAGGACAAGAAAAAGACAAAAAGTAGAGGGCTGGACTATTGGTAAAGCTGTGTGGGACACTTGCCTGCCTGGCTCCATAGCAGGCCAATTCTTTCTGCACTTCTCTGACTAAAGCCTACACTCCACAAAATGCATCGTAGGCTCAAGCCAGTTATTCCCAGCGCTCTGATTCACCGCTTCTCCTGGAAACTAGAAAGGATATGTGGTTTTCAGGAGATCTGTGCCAAGCCCTCCCTCATCTCCCCTTTGCTCCCATAGCTTAAGGCAGAAAAAAGCACCTAATAAATCAAGGCACATTATGAGTTCCTTTATGCTGACTCAGACCGATAGCTCCTTCGCCTCTACCTGGGCTGAGAAAAGACAAGATTGAGAATCCTCTGAACCTTGCTTTCCCAAGACATGATAAAACCCTGATGACTGTGAACTTGTAGTGAGGGACGGCTCTCTAGTGTGCCAGACGAGGAGTCAGGCTCAGTGCTAGGCACCTGGAGCTACAGCGACAATCAAACACAGATGGCCTGCCAGATTGGAGGATTTTTAGGCTATATGCTATGGATTTTACAAAGGTACCTCGGGAGTCTCAGAGCATTGTGGGGAGGTTTGGGGCTGAAGCCCGAGGGCCTCTTCCTGTCCACCTGCTCCCTCTCGGTGACTTAAGCGCTCTATTTTTATCTGTTCTCTGTGTTACCTTGCTGCCGGGACACTTAATTTATTGAAGTCTGTAAAACCCTTGGAAATTTTTGAAGGTACTTTTCTGCAGGCCTAGGAACAGGGCTCTTATTAAGCATGCAAAGGCAGATGCCAATATTGACGGCCCTAATGGGTTCTGGCACAGGCAACACACTTAGAGTTAATTACTGGCTGAGCCCTTCTGAGCGAGCACAAGGGCTGGCCAGTCCTGGCACTTTCTCAAGCACCTACTTGCTCTCCTTGACAACTGGCTGTGGCAGCTGCTGGGATAAAAGCCTGGCACCCTGAGGGGTAGACACTTCTCATACAAACATCTTAGACAAGGGTGCCTCAGGGCCTGTGCCTGGCAAATGAAGAACATTCTCAGATACTTTCCCCTCAGACCTGTCTAGGGAGGTTTGCAGCCTGTGAGTCGTAGACACCTGGGTGCAGTACACTCATCAACCCACTGTTGACTCTCCTCAGTCTGATACACCCACAGGCGGGACAAGTACCCAAGAAGGACTCCAAGGTTTTGAGTCTTTCTGTTATCACCTCATTCGTGACACTGGGCAAGTGGCTCTTTCAGAGGGTTTGTTTTCATTTGTAAAGCAAGGGGCAGTCTTTATTCCTAACATGTGAAGTCCAGAAGTGAAAGTATCCAGATAAAAGGAAAGATACCCACGTATTTAGCCATCTTTAGTAGTACTGCCAATATTATAGACACATCTGAAAAGAATAATCTAACAGGCACAGAGGAAATGTCCAATAACAGCAGTAACCCATTTGGAAGCATCGGTCTGGAGATAACTGTCAAACTGAAAACTAAAACAGACTGAAGAAGCTGCTTTGTTGAGGGCAATTTTCTTTATTCTCAGGAGCAACATGAAGACTTTTTTTTTCCGGATACTAGAATGCATACATCCAAGAAATTTCTGTCCTTAGAGAGCCTCACCAGATGGAAGCTCTTTTCAAAGGAATTTCAGAATCTATACATGTAGCACACGAGGGTCACGTGCAACCTTGCACCAGTTGTCAGCACATTCCTGATGGCTTTGAAGGCCCAGGCTGAGTCTCACTGATATTCTATTAGGTACAGGAATTGCAGTTCAAAGCATATTTTGAAGGGAGACATCACGAGCTTATCTTTTCCAAGGGCCAAGGCAGCAGGCGAAGTGTCAGCTCATGACTCTTGTTATAGCCCTCATCTGAGTGCACTCCCGCATCTCCTCATGGAGGGAGTACCGTTAGGGAAAGCGTGAGCTCTCATCCCTGCTGACCTTGGAAACTAAGCACACCTGTAATTTCCAGCTGCCTGCGGGAGACATACAAGACAGATGCTTGTGTTGGCGTCCCCACAATCTGGAAATAGCATCAAATATGAAATGGTGACTGCTGGGTAACAAATATAAAATTACAAGCCTGGGAAAATGAATCGCTGTGATTTAACTGAAATCTCTGGACCAAATGAGGCTTGCTAACAAAAACTGAATTTAGATGCCTCCTTTAAACACAATGGAAGAGGAGAGATGAATGAGAAAATGAGTAGTTGTTCATTTAAAGTATCTTTCAGCAGTCGGCATGATGGTTTATAAAATTCGATAGGTGATTTCTTTTTTTTTTCTCTTCCTCCTTCGACTCTCTTTTAAAAAACAGTAACAACAACAACAACAACAACAAAACCCAAGGTTTTTATGTACCCTAGGATGGTTTGAAACTCACTATATAGCTGAACTCCCGAGACTCCTAGGTCCATCTAATATATAATATGTATTAGAGTAATATATATATATATATATATATATAATATTATATATATATATGTATATAATTTTTAGGTCAAGTCTATGTTGTGTTTGCACCTTTAATGCGGACCATCCAATGGAGACTGGTTAATCTACCCAGCATCACACTCTTAAAGAAAACACTCTGACTGTCCTAGGAGAGGTTGCCAATAGTTCTTCTGCTAGGTGGGGATCTTACCTACTTCCCACCTCTATGCTGGGGTTTTGCCTGGCTTCCCCTGGCTCTTAGACTCTTTCTACCTAATGATCCCTGAACCTTAGGAGGCCAAGGTTTGATATAGGTGTCCTGTTTGGGGATTTTAGTATCTTATTCTCTGTATTTTGACAAGTTGTGGGTCTCTGTGTTAATCACTATCTGTTGCATAAAGAAGCTTCTCTGGTGAGAGTTGAGACATGCAACTATGAGTATAACAGTAAGTCATTAGGAGATGCTTTAATACTATGTCCATTTAGCAGGAAAGTAGTAGTAGGTTCTCCTGTACTGCCTGTGACCTATCTAGCCACAGGTTTCTTGACCTAATATCAGTGTCACGTAATGGGCTCTATCTTGTGAAGTGGACCTTAAAACCAATCAGAACATATAACATATAACATTTGTGCCACTTTTGCAGTAGTAAGCATATCTTACCAGGCCAGTTGTTATTATAGCTCACAGGGTTCACAACTGGGCAAGATGGGTAATTACTTTTCTCTTCTGGGAGCACACAGCACCTCCCAGCACTATGGAAGCTAGCTAGCCAGGAGAGATGAAGCTTTGTGTCCGCACCAGCTTGACTCCTTGTTTGTTCTATGGATCACATATGTAGTGTCCTCGGCAATAGAGTGTTTTAGGGAAGCTCTGGTGGGTGACCAGGAATAGGCATGCACAGATTTCTATGAGTAATTTCTACTCCAAGAATTTTCCATTGAAAGGACTTTGTAAACTCTGAAGTACGATTAAGGATTGAAGATGATGCATCTGAGCAGCCAGACCATTTTACCCCTGCCCCCACTTCTCACCTGTGACTCTCCTGTGGAAGCAGTAGTTAAGAGCCTCAGCCTGACACAGCTCTGTTACTTAAGTATCTGTGTGATCTTGCATAAGACACTGCTCCTCAGTTTCCCCAACTGTAAAATGTGGTGGTGACAGCTCCAAGGCATAGTGATGACTATATGAGTTAATGTTCTTGAAACACTCGGATCAGTGTGCGGTACTTTTCCACAGGTATGTGAGTGCCCACAACTGCTACTGTTAGCATGACCCTCACCGGAATCTGCAGTTCCACTCTCCCACCTCCAGGATGGCCTCAACTCCCATTAACTACATCATTCTCAGGTGAGCTGCAATAGAGGGAGTTAGGATGTGAAGCACAGTCTTCATTCCTGATGCCACACGCAGGACGGAGACTTTCCTGGAGGGCCTGGGAGTCAGCTTGGAGATATATGCTTAATTAAGAATGAAAGTGATTTTAAGGTCAGCGATATGGCTGGGTCCATAAAGCTGCTTGCCACCAAGCCAGATGACCAGAGTTATGTCCCCAGGACTCACAGGATGGAAGGAGACAATCAAGTTCCACAAGTTATCTTCTAACCTTGACAAGTGTGGACATATTCACAAAATAAATAAGTGTAGAAAGAAATGTAAGTGATTTCAAATGTAGGGAAATTGCATGTGTATGCATTGTGTATGTGTTTGTGTGCACATATGTGTGCATGGATCTACATACATGGGTTAGACGTTAACACTGGGTGTCTTTTTTATTACTTTACACCTTATTTTTTGAGACAGCTTTTTAAATCTAAACTGAAGCTCCCTGATCAGGTGGTTGGCTGGGCAGAGTGCTCCAGAGATCTGTCACCCCCACGGCCAGGCAGCCGAGCTGGAGTTGCAGAGGTGTGCCACCAGGCCCAGCTGTTCCCGTCAGTGCTGAGGATCCAAACTCTGGTCCTTAGGCTTGCACAGAAGCAAGCTGCTAATTGAGCAATCTGCCCAGCAGCCAAAGTGGGGGAAACTGGAAGATCAAGCTTACTTAAACTGATTTTGGAAGGAAGCACTTGAAGCTGTTCTGTTCCAGTATTTCAGTTCAAACTGAATGTAGAAATCTCTCATAATTTACAAAATTCAGCCTGACATAATGCCATGCCTTATGGAAAGAACAGAGAATTTCTCACAGAGGAGAAGTCATTGCCTATCAGATCCAGCGCCTTTATCTAAGCTTTCTGAGAACACCTCCCCAGGCCAGCAGCAGCTCCCTCCCTCCTTCAGGGCCAACATCAAGCTGTCTGCTTTTACTTTGCCACTAAGGCCAGTTTAAAAAAGGCCTCATCCACTCTCACCATCATCTCATTTAAATGGGGCATTGACTGCCAAGAAAGAGGGAGGACAAGACCGTCAGAATGAAGGACGATCCCTGACCTGCATAAGGGGAATGGAGAACCCAGTCACATCTAAGCTCTGTCTGTGTGCTTTGGGCATCACTTGTACAACTTATTTGTCTTCATTTCCTTTCTCTAAGATGAGGCTGGCCATTGTTATTGTAAAAAATGTTCTTGTCTTCCTTCCCTGGATGCCTTTTGTACAGATTTACAGTCTAAGAACCTTGTTGGACCGGGAACGGAGCTTGAGAGTGTTGCTCAAGGTAAAAAGAAGAGAAGAGGCTGCTTGGCCAACTGCCTCCAGTGCCTCGTTTGACTTCTCTCTAACACGGATACTGATGGAGTACTGCTCATTAGAGAGGTTCTTGCTCTCTGTTCACCAGGGTCTAAAATAGCAATTCTCTGCTTAGTCTGTCAGAAAACACATACTGTTCAAGAAGGTGCTTGCTGCGTGTGTTTAAATGCTGTCTAGGTCCCTTCTGCTTTTTCTGTTACTTCTTGTTAACTTCCTCAAAATAAATTCAGGCTAGGTGACCATTCTGCAGGGAGAGGTGGTGCGTGTGGGTGAGGCGCATTCACACCTTCCATAGGAATGATGTCTGGGTATTAATCATACTTCAAGAAGCTATGCAGAGCGGTGGACCTGGGCGAGGGACACCTGCATATAAAGAACATTCCACACACAGCTCTCAACATGACCCTCCAAGGAATCTGATCAAACAGCTTCCTAGCTAACATCTGAGTGCTTCCTGTCAAGCACTGCTCTGAGCCCTTTCCGTGCACCATCACATCTTATCCCTCGTAACCACCTAACCACCGATGATCTACAATCCTTACCCCAGTGTCCACAAGAGGCAACCAAGTTGCAGTGGTCATTTGCCAACGATCGCTCAGCCTGTCCTAGACCAAGAGCAGTAGCCAAGTGTCCTGTCATCAGGCCTCCTTCATGATAAGGTGGTGAGCGGGTCTCCTGGAAGCAGCTCTGCAAGGCTCTTTATTAGCTACCACCAAGAGCTAATAAAACACGTCAGGAAGTCTCTGTGAGCTGTAAAAACATTTCCAAAGGTCACTGCCAACACTCTAGACTTCAATGACTTTTTAAAGGAAAAGAAAACAAAAGTGGAGGCCTAACACAGAACTACTAAAAGAGGCTTGTAGAAGCCGACAGACCCATTCCACACCAGCCATTGAACACATCATGTCCAGAGGTGTGTTGATGACAAAAAGCCTCAGTGCAACAGCTGGGATGGTGCCAAGGAAAGACAGCAGGACAGATGCTCCGGGTCCGACTGCACGTGAGGGCCGGTTCTGGGTCCGACTGCACGTGAGGGCCGGTTCTGGGTCCGACTGCACGTGAGGGCCAGTTCTGGGTCTGACTGCACGTGAGGACCGGTTCTGGGTCCGACTGCACGTGAGGACCAGTACTGGGTCCGACTGCACATGAGGACCGGTTCTGGGTCCGACTGCACGTGAGGACCGGTTCTGGGTCCGACTGCACGTGAGGACCGGTTTCCCGACATCTGCAGCTACTCCAACTCTGCTGCTGCTCAAGTCAGTACATCAAGCAAAGAAGCATCACATTTTCAAATGACCCAGGAACATGTACATTACTTATGATACCTAATCTGATGTAAACAGTTAGATTGTATAAGGAAAAGTGTTCACGTTGATGTAGCCATCACTGGCCTGACAACATTTACATACTTATTTTTGTTTTTGTTTTGTTTTATTTTGTTTTGGTATTTTTGAGACAGGGTCTCCCTTTTTTTTAGTCCCAGTTGGCTTGGAGCTCACTCTGTAGACCAGGCTGGCCTTGAACTCACAGACATCCGCCTGCCTCTGCCTCTCAAGTGCTAGGATTAAAGGCGTGCGCCACCACACCTGGCTAACATTTATGTACTTATATTTCCACTACCTACCTAGACTCCTTTGTAAGCAATAGAGTATGTGGTGCAGAAGTGATAATTTCAGATTAACCATAGTATCTCAGGCATTCTTCTTAATATGACTTTTTTATATTCTAAAGGCTAATGTATAATTCAAATTTTAAAAGTAGAAAAATGGATGATGGAGAGTCATGTTGTCTTAAAAGAACTGTCATGTTGTTTGCTGCTACTGTGAGCCACTAGAAATACTGCAAATCATTGAGATTTCATTCATTGCTGTCCAGAGATCACAGAACACAAGAGGCATAAGACATATTTTTATTCTGTATAAGGATACAATACTGAGATTTAAAACTGGTACTCTGTTCTAGCAGTGATGCATTTGGGGGTAATAGGAATATCACCTGCATATCCCAAAGTCAAGATGCCATGTTATAGAAGTGTCAAGACTCTTGGACTGGAGTGGGGAGTGGATGGAGAGAGGGCTCAGCAGTTAAGAGCACTGGATGCTCTTCCAAAGGAACTGGGTTGGGCTCCTAGCACCAGCTCCAACTCCGGTTCCAGAGGAATCCTCCTTTGGCCTCCATGGGCAGTGCATTCAGGTAGTGCACTTACATACTGCAGGCAAAACGCTCATACACATAAGATAAAAATGAATTTAAAAATTTTAAAAAGATTCTTGGAGCTGGGTGTGGTGGCATACGCCTTTAATCCTAGCTCTTGGGAGGCAGAGGCAGGCAGATCTCTGTGAGTTCAAGGCCACTCTGGTCTACAGAGAAAGTTCCAGGACAGCCAGAGATAGATGGAAACCCTGTCTCAAAAAGACCAAGAGGAAAAAAAAGATTCTTGGATGGGGAGATGATGGTCAAGGTTAGAAGCTCTAGTTAGACAGGAGGAAGAAGCCCCAGAAGTCTGCTGCACCACATGGTGGATAGAGGAAAGGGGCTAGATACTGAAATTCCTAATAGGACTTAAATGTTCTTACTAAAAACTTGGTGTGAGGAGTGACAGCTATGTTTTTTGTTGTTTTGTTTTTTGTTTTTTTTTATGTGTATGAGTGTACTGTCTGCATGTAGGTTGGTGCACCCGTGCTGTGCAATGCCACAGAGGTCAGAAGTCGGATTACCCTGGAATTGGAGTTAAAGATAGTTCTCAGCCACTATGTGGGTGCTGGGGAATCGAACCCGGGTCCTCTCCAAGAGCAGTCGGTGCTCTTAACTGCTAGGCCATCTCTCGAGCCCCTATAGCTATGTTTATGAGCTAGATTTAAGCATCCTTCTTATATATTGAAATATGATGGCATATAGTCTAAATACATATGATTTTTAGCCTGTCAGTCAAATAATTAATTGAAAAAGAGATTACTGGTAAATTGGTGTGTTCTAGACAGAGTGAGGCAGGTTCTGTCCTGCTTTGGGGCACAGACATGGCTAACCTTAGTAATTTATTTCAGGTTTCAATAGGGAGTGAAGGTGACTCAGTATGCTCAGTGATGTAGTAGGTAACTGGAGCTGCCACTGGGCTGACTGCTCGGTCCATTCTGTACCCTACCCCCCATCTGTGAATATGATAACAGAGGAATAAAAGAGCTGGGGATGGAGCTGGGGATGGAGCTGGGATGAAGCTGGGATGGAGCTGGGGATGGAGTTGGGATGGAGCTGGGGATGGAGCTGGGGATGGAGCTGGGGATGGAGCTGGGGATGGAGCTGGGGATGGAGTTGGGATGGAGCTGGGGATGGAGCTGGGGATGGAGCTGGGTTTTATTCCTCTGTTATCATATTCACAGATGGGGGGTAGGGTACAGAATGGACCGAGCAGTCAGCCCAGTGGCAGCTCCAGTTACCTACTACATCACTGAGCATACTGAGTCACCTTCACTCCCTATTGAAGCCTGAAATAAATTACTAAGGTTAGCCATGTCTGTGCCCCAAAAGCAGACGAACCCTGCCTCACTCTGTCTTAGAACACATAACCACCAATTTACGCATACAGTAATCTCTTTTCTCAATTAATATTTGACTGCAACAGGCAATAAAATCAATAGAAGTTTAGATCCTCATAGCATACAGTATTGTTCAATATATAGAAAGATCTTAAAGTCTAGCTTCATAACCTACATAGCAAGGGGCTCGAGAGATGCTAGTCCTAGCAGTTAAGAGCACCGACTGCTCTTGGAGAGGACCCAGGGTTCGAATTTCCCCAGCAGCCCACATATGGCTGAGAACTATCTTTAACTCCAATTCCAGGGTAATCCGAACTCGCTGAGCCTCTAGTGGCATGCACAGCACGGGGCGACACAAGCCTACATGCAGAAGAGTACACTTCATTACACATAAAGAAAAAAACAAAAAAACAAACAACAAAAAACATAGCTGTCACTCCTCACACCAAGTTTTTATTTGTAGAGATGCCATTTTCTAGTCCTATTTAGGAATTCAGTATCTAGCACCCTTTCCGTTGCATATCACACCATAAGGGTGCAAGCAAACGTTCTGTGGGCTGTCTCTCTCACTGTTCATAAGCTGAGAGGCTTGCGTAACCAATGACCCATCATGCTCCCCATCCAAGAAGTTTTTTTTTCCTCTTTGGTCCTTTTGAGACAGAGGGTCTCCCTGTAGCTCGCTATGTAGATCAGGATATCGTTGAACTCACTATTTAGACGAGGTTGGCCTTGGAACTCACAGAGATTTCTGTGCCTGCCTCTGCCTCCCAAGAGCTAGATTAAGCGTACTGCCACCACACCCAGCTCCAAGAATCTTTTTTAAAAGTTATTAAATTCACTTTTTATACTGTATGTCTGATGAGCATATATATGCGTTTTGCCGTGCAGTATGTAAAGATTCGTGCAACATACGCGTGAATTGTTGCACTGGAACGCCTATAGCGGAGGCTCAGAACGAGACATCTATATCCTTCTGGTAAGTTGAGTGTTGTATGAGCTTTATTGGTGTGAGTTCTGAGGCTCCTAGAGGCGCTAAGTTTCCTTTAATTATGGTATAAAGAGGCATAATGCTCAGTGGCTGCTTAATCTGCTGCTTAGCTATCTTCTCTTCAATCTCATCCCCACCTCCAGTGTTCCACAGGTAGTTCTAGATCTACGTGTATCTATAACATATGTGGACTCCCGTGGTACTTTGTAGTTAATTATAGACAGTGTTATTACTACTAATTGTCTCTTTATTAATATACGCGCCAAGATTCATCGATCATGCTATAGATACAGTGGTGTTATGTGTGATGTCAGTTGGCTATGTGTTGAAGTTACCTATGATTTTTAAATACTCATTGTATTGATAATCCTGAATATACAGAATAAAATTATGTCGTTATATGATGCCTTTTGTTGTCATAGGATTCGGATGCTTACTGAGACAGTACAATGAATTGAATATCTCTACATGATTTATTGCAGAGGTAGATGTAGTTCCTATAGATTGAGCTCGACTGATTATTGTGCTGATACGTAGATCATAACGACCATGACTAGTTCGTCATTAATGACTGAATCATGACTCACATCCTAGTCATCCATTTTTCATACTTTTAAAATAGTGAGATTCAATATCTATCTTGAGGCGTCATGTTAGAATTATAAAAAGTATATTAAGAAGAAANGGAGCTGGGGATGGAGCTGGGGATGGAGTTGGGATGGAGCTGGGGATGGAGCTGGGGATGGAGCTGGGGATGGAGCTGGGGATGGAGTTGGGATGGAGCTGGGGATGGAGCTGGGGATGGAGCTGGGATGGAGCTGGGGATGGAGCTGGGGATGGAGTTGGGGATGGAGCTGGGGATAGAGCTGGGGATGGAGCTGGGATGGAGTTGGGATGGAGCTGGGGATGGAGCTGGGGATGGAGTTGGGATGGAGCTGGTGATAGAACTGGGGATGGAGCTGGGATGGAGTTGGGATGGAGCTGGGGATGGAGCTGGGATGGAGCTGGGGATGGAGCTGGAATGGAGCTGGGGATGGAGTGGGATGGAGCTGGGATGGAGCTGGGGATGGAGGTGGGATGGAGCTGGGATGGAGCTGGAATGGAGCCGGGGATGGAGCTGGGGATGGAGGTGGGATGGAGCTGGGGATGGAGCTGGGGATGGAGGTGGGATGGAGGTGGGATGGAGCTCAGATGGAGCTGGGATGGAGCTGGGATGGAGCTGGGTTGGAGCTGGGATGGAGCTGGGATGGAGCTGGGATGGAGCTGGGATGGAGCTGGGGTTGGAGCTGGGGATGGAGCTGGGGATGGAGCTGGGATGGAGCTGAGGTTGGAGCTGGGGATGGAGCTGGGGATGGAGCTGCAGATGGAGCTGGGATGGAGCTGGGATGGAGCTGGGATGGAGCCGGGGATGGAGCTGGGATGGAGCTGGGGTTGGAGCTGGGATGGAGCTGGGGTGGAGCTCGGCCCCATCAGCTTCTAACTCAGGCCCTTTCTGTTGTTTGTCTCAGCTGCCCCTTTACGAGGTAAGTGCAGGACTGATATCCTGAAATGCTGGGAACAAGACAGGTGCTGGAGCAAGAAGCTGGGTTTCTAGTGAGTGCTCAATGAAGATTTCACAGTCATTTATTGTTGTCTCTGAGCTTGAGGGCAGTGCTTCCTCTCCTGGATCTGGAGCACAGGGTGACTGGACCCCCCAGGGGAAAGGGGAGGCTCTAAGATGCTCAAGAATAAATGAACTCCATTAGTCAAAATTAAAATTAATGAAGTTTATTTTAGTTGAATTTATTTCACTTCCCTGAGGTTTTTCTTTCTCTAAAATGGTAAACTCATGGCCAGGCGTGGTGGTGCATGTCTTTAATCCTAGCACTTGGGAGGCAGACAGGCAGATCTTTGTGAGTTCAAGGCCACTCTGGTCTACATAGTGAGTTTTCTAGGACAGCTGAGGCTACACTTTTGAGATAGGAGACCCTATATCAAAAGACCGAAAAAAAAAATAACACCAAAAAAAAAAAAGAAATCATAGAGATCTGCCTTCCTGTGCTTCCTCTGGTCTCAGGAGATTTCAGTAAAGTACATTTTAAGGACTAAAGAAATAGATATAAAATCTTGATTTTAGAATGTCTATATCGCTTTTACCTATAATATGTCATTAGCGGTTATTTCTGAAAGACTTTATAATATACCTTGTCAGAGATGTATATTACAGCTTTGGTCCTGAAAAGAAGATCTTATATACTCACAAATCATGAAAAAACCCTTGGGGCTCATTTGCAATAGAGAAAAAGATAAGACAAGAGGAAGACATACATAAAAACCAAAAACAATACTATTCTCTTACACAACAGAACCAACACCAAAAGGGAAAAGAAAAAAAAACAAAATCTCTATACAGCACTCTATATACGATACTTATAGACTACATAGCATAAAAGATAAACAACAATATATCCCTTAGATAAATACTCAATTTACTTATTTTTGCTCATTTTCTTGATCTCTTTATTGCAAAGAACACAAAGGGCAGTACTTAATATAGATCCGATGCTCCCCATATAGTTCTCTTTGATGCCAAATCACGGAGACACATCAAGCGTGACCTTGCATAACAAAATGCGTTCCCCATCACTCCCTCTGGGTCTCTCGCAACCCGGGACCGGAGCACTTACAGCAACACTACAAACGCGACACATACACACACCGGCATTCAGACCTAATGCACAGTCCGCCCCCAACACGACACCTAATAGAGGTAACATATATACACACAGCCGACACTGCGCCCGCCTGCTGGCTCCCCCCCGTCCTCTCCGGGCCTCCCCGCGGTTGGCCCCTTCCTGACTCATACCTGCTGGTCCGGGTCGGCCGCCCCGCGCCCTCCCTGGCCCCCGTCATTTTGTCTCTTTACTTTTCCCTTTTCCGCGTCCTTCTTTCTCCTTCCCAGGCCGCGTTTCCCGCCCATGTCCTTCTTTGCCTTTTCTCCTCATTTCCCCTCGCGTCCTCCTTTCTTTCCGCTCTTTCGGCCTACCCTGCCCACTCCCGCAGGCCTTCCTGTCTCCTCTGTCCGTCGCCCTCCGCCCCTCCCTCCTTCTTTCTCTTCTTCATTTTCCTTCCCGGCTCATTGTCTTGCCGCCTTCCTCCCCACCGATTTGCGGGGTTCGGCTTGGGTGCCCGCTAGGCTGCTGCGCCCGGACACTTTGGCCTTCTCCCGTCGCTCGTGGCTTCCATCATCCTTCCCCTCTCGGCTGCTTTTGTTCGCCCCCCTGCTGCAATTATGCCCTCTTCCCCTCCTTCGATTCTGCTCTCTCCCGCTCCGATCTCCTTCCATCTTCTGACTGCCCTGATCTGGTGCTCTCAGATGGACGCCCAGAACCCACAGATCACCCTGGGTTTTCTTAAATTGCCTGGAAAGGTTGGGGCACAGGGGGACACTATACTACGCTGGTGAGAATGTAACTTGTACAATCATTATGTAAAGCAGTGTGGAGAGCACTTAAAAGACTCAAAATGAGCCTACCACCCTGACCAGTCACACCACCTCTGGGTATATACCTCAAGAACTATCTACTGCAAAGATACAGCTATGTTATTCAGCATGTTTCATTGCAGCTCTCTTCACAATAGCGAAGAGCTTGAACTACCAAATGCCCCTCAACAGATGAGGGTGGAGTACAAAAATAGTGGTACATCTACACAATGGAGTACTATTCAGAAAGTAAAGAAAGGATGACATCATTGAACTTTGCAGGTAAATGGATGGAGCTGGAAGCCGTTATGCTAAGTGAAATAACACAGTCCCAAAAGACAAGCAGTGAATGTTTCCTCCTTTGTGGATGCTAACACCAAGTCCCCAGTTAAAATCTGCTGAGCAACATGATTGTATATTTTTTCTTTTTATCTGAAAGCAACTATGTTGTTATAAATGACAAATCTCTTAATGGGCTCTAGAACTATCCACCACTTATTTTCAGACCTGTATTGTGGGTGGAAGGTATGTATTTCATATTTTAGAATATAATTTAAAAGGGATATGTTGAATTCCTAACATTATTTTGAATTTAATTAAATTAATTAATTAATTAAATTAATTTAATTACAATATTCAGACTATTTCCAGTCAATAAGTACAGGTTAAACACTAGCGCCTTCTACAGTACGTGTGTGTTTAATGGTAGGTGCCACAATTTTTTTCACCGTTGTCTCTTTATGGGCCATGTAGCTTGATCCATATTACACAATCACCTGAGCAGAATGTTAAAACACAAAAACAAAGCGGTGAAGGTCCTCCCGGACCCTTAGCTTCCATTTGGTAGAAGGTCAAAGGAGAGTGAGGACCTTGAACTTTCCTTGAGAACCGGTGCCACGCACCCGTTTCCCTCAGAGCCTATTTTCCTCAGAATTGTGGGTGTTTCCAAGTAAGGACTTTATTCATTACTTCTTACTTAAAACGGTATATTCCAGTAGAAAGGAGACCAGGATAACCTTATGAGAGAAGAATTTTGCCCTTTGACCTCTAGATTTAGAATAACACACACAGATATTGTGCAGGTCCTGAATTGTGGTCAAGGAGTCCAGATCTAGAGCCACACAACAATATTCATTTTCTCTTTTTGTTTTCAATGAGATAAGCCCTGCTTGTAGTGCTTTCATATGCAACACATGCATACACACATTCACTAGATACTTTATTTGGGTGCAGGGCATACACGGAATGCTGTCGATTCCATCAGTGAGGGCCCGTGACTGCAAAGCGGGTGGAAGGTCATTATTCCAAAAGTCACAAGTAGGAAGAGCATCGGCCATTTCAGTGGAGCTTTGGTTTGCAAGGGTTAGTAGACAGTTATTTTTGTATTTTTGAGGCAAAAACTCACTTACTCGTAGCGTATGGGCCGCCTAACAGGACTTTCCAGTAACTTTCTGGTTCTGGTAAAGGAAGGGGCAGTCAATAACGTTCAGTTCCTTACCCTCCGACCGACTTAGGTCCCTTGTTTGTTGTATTGAGGGTAAAAGGTATGTGGGCACTCATCAGGGTACTGTGTGCTGGAGAAGCAGCATGAGTCAGTATGATCTCATCTTGGGTAATTCTAGAAAAAGTGGCATAGCCAGGGCTGCACTGTGAGGAGAAAGTACCTGAACAGGATGGTTATTCGTGCTATTAAATTTCAGGATCTCCCTTCTGTCACCAGGTTGCTGTCTTCTGAGGCCGGCTAGAGAGGCCTGTAGGGAAAAGCGCAGATGTGGAGCCACGGCTGCAATTAATGAGAGCAACAGGATCCAGCTATTAGTTGGCCCTTAAGGGAATTTGAATAGAAAACCATGGGTTGGCAAATTTCTTCTTGTTACTTTTAAGATGCATTTTTTTTTTATTTTATTTTATGTTTTATATATGTCATGCACATGCAGATATTTTATGGTTTATGTGTGTGAATGTACCATCAGCATGTAGGTCTGTGCAACCCTGTCGTGCAATGCCGTGGGTCAGAAGAGGAGTCCAGGATTCCCGCTGGAACTGGAGTTTAAAGAAGGTTCTCATGCTGCCATGGTGGGTGCTGGGAATATGACAACCGGGGTCCCGCAAAAGAGCGCGCTCTTAGAACCACTGGCCCATCTCTCCAGCAGATGCATATTTTTATAAGCCAAAGTTATTAATGGGGGAAAATTGAGAAGGGAATTTTTTTTTATTTAAAATATGTGTTTTTTAAAATATTTTAAGTAATACTTGCTTCAGCAATTGTTCCTAAGCTATTTAATTTATTCCTTTATTAACCTTTTTAATTTTTGAATAATAAATGAGTTAGTTTAATTATGGCTTGGCCTTGAGGTTACATAAAGAGTGCCACAAGAGGGGCTGGAGAGATGGCCAGCGGTTAAAAGCACGCGCTCTTCGCAGAGGCAGTCGGTTCGATCCCCAGCACCCCACATGGCGGCGAGAAACAGTCTGTAATTTAACCTGTACTATTCCATTCCAGGAGAAACTCCAGTTCCAAGGGAATTCCGAACACTCCTCTTTCTGACCTCACGCGGCATTGCAAATACGACACACGGTGCACAGACATACATACGCAGACAGTAACATTCATGTTGGACACTTAGTCCGTGATCAGTGACATAAATGAGATAATTTAATGGTGTAAGTTTGTATAATTTAAAAAAAGGAGTGGCCGGACTGAAAGAGTCATAAGACTGTAGTCGGAAAGTTGGGGTGCGGTGTTAAAGGTAAAAGGATTTGAAATTTAAATATTAGGCAGGACAGAGTTGTTTGTATTTGCATTATTTGAGAGCCCCTTTATGAAATATGGTTTCTGGAAACTCTTTTATGTTGGAGAAATTCAGTTAATTGGAAGCTGGTGTAATAGTTGTAAATTACATCTCTAAATAGTAGTTCAATGTAGATCAACATTTATGTGTGCTTGAGGAGCAGTAGTAATAAAGATGAGAAGTGCCCCCATTGCCTCTTAAATAAAAAAAAAAAAGACAAAAATAAAATCAATAAAAAAATAAAAAAAAAAAATTTCACCTATCAGACTAACACTAACCTTTTTATTACGTATGGTAACACACAAATGTTACTTCTGGCTTACCGTTCGGCTGTATAAATTAGTGAAAAATCTTCAATTGGAGGTTCGTCTTAAACTCACTCATTGGCGCGTTTTTCCAAAAAAACCGTTACATTCAAGGAACTAAATGATGACATTGAACCATGAACACTTATTAAATTCTCCTCATTTATAATGGGAATATGTGGGGGCTACCATTATCAATTATGGTCCAGTTTGAAGGGCAGTCAAGCAAGCTATGAGCCACTATTATGATGATTATGCGTTCTCTCTGGAAGACTCGTTGGCAAATGAAACCAACGCCATTGAAAGTTATGTACTGCTGGAGTGGTCATAGGTGTTACTAGAATGATGAATCAATATGCCAAGTAACTCTAATGTAGGCTGCTTCTACGAATAAGTACAGCCAGAGGAAAATTCAATCTGAGTCTTTGTGGTATGGCCAAGTGATTAATATTATGTAATCAGCTATGCAAGAGCATGCCCTTGGAATTGAATAAGCAAGAAATCCCATGGAACAGTCCGCTGGGTCTGTTTTCTATCCGAAACTTATGAGCCCTAATTAGGACGGTTTAGACTGTTTCAGATCAAGTAAGTTAGCAGTAACACATCCCCAGTCAAGGCCCAAACGACCAAGGATCTATCAACTCACGGTAAGCGGATAATGTAGAGAGGTCGACTATAATAATTGGAAGTCTGGTCTGATTATTTCTGCGTACTTGGATCTCCTCGTCACTTTCCCAACCGTGTCTACCACAAATTTACTATGTCCGTGATTCTCCACCTAGGGTTATTGTGCGTTTCTTTCATGAGAGTATTTAATAATACCTAACTCACCAGTTGACGTGGTCTCTCATATCACAGAGTGTGTCACACACGATTCTATTAACGGTGGCAAGGTATGAGATAGAGACTGCAAGAGTGTGTCCTGGGGTCTTCTATATCTGATTATTGCCTGGAATAGGCCATATCGCTGGGACAGGTTGGCTAGAACTGTTTGTTTGTTGCTGTAGGGTGAAAGATGTAAGAGCCTGGCGTTGGTGCCATCATCATAGGAAACATCTGTCGCTCCAGTCCCCGAGGAACTGCATCGGTTCAACATGCCTAACAGATGACTATATAAAACAAGACATATGAAGCCTGATGCAAATACAAAGTGTTCTGACGAGAACGGGTCACATGATGTATTTTCTCTGGTACTTCCGCGGGTGAAGCACACGTGGTGGCTCTAAGATCTTCGCGGACTACGTAGAGGGCGCACCGCTTAGTTAACAACTCTCTTTACTAACTATTGATAGAAGCTTCAGTCATGTCTGGCTGCGCCCTTACCGTGATGATTGATGGCAACCGCAGTATCTGTTATATCATTTCGCATTAACCATGCTCTTATGATGATAGGTGCAAGGGGCAGAGGAGCGCTCATGGCATTCCCTGTAGATGGTAGTCGGCCAGACCATATTGACACGGGATAAGTGGTAAGATACTTCGTCACCTTTTTAGAACTCGGGTGGCCAAAGGGACGATCGTTTGGTAGACGGTAGAGAAGTCCCATCATTATCAGTATGGTGAAACAGGCTCTCACCAACTGAGAGGAGACTTGTATAAAGTGACTGGGTCAGAATTGCCACTTCTTGAGTTTAGCTCTCGACTTGACTAGGGGAAAGCTCGCTCCTGTAGCAAAAAGGCAACGCCACATCTCTTACACTTGCTTACCTCAACATCGTTTTACCTCAAGGACAGCAGTCAGATTGGCTAATATCCCGTTCGCATCCTGCTGTTATTTGTATCTCTCGCCTGGATTCTGAGTTGTAGCTAGGAGGGTCTTGAGAGTAGTAATCGATTATCATACAATCTTAGTAGTGTATTATATGGGGGATCTGTTTCAGGGACTGTATGAGTCGTCGCTCTACTCAATGTAACGCGGACGAGCGCGGAGTTCTCCTGTACTGCCCTCATTCTTTGGTATGTACTAACTCTTTAGGAACGGATGACTCTTCATCTTTAAGTTCAATGATCTGTCTTCTCGTGTTTTTGCTGACCATGCACCCAACTCACCTCACTGGAAAACACAAGCCATAAACCTAGCCCCCCTACAACCCCCAGCCTTCCTGTTCGACACGTTGCTGCCTCTTGCACCGATTTTGGTGGTGTGACCCTAAAGTACTTTCAATACCTTCAATTTGAACTCTTTCTTTCCCCGGTTCCGCAGGAAGCCATTCCTTTTGTCTGTTAGTCTCTTGTTTTTGCTCTCTCAGTTACTTTAGTATCGGTTCATGTTCTTGCGTTGTCCCTGTCCTCCGCCCCATCGGTTTTTGTTCTTTTGTTATGTCGGGATGTCATTTCCAGACAGTAACCTGTTACAGGTTACCGATCCTCTTCTCCTCTCGCCTTGGAGGGATTGTGGCTTTACATTTTGTGTTACTCCTGATCATTACACAAGTGTATTGCAATGACACTCAATGTGCTGAATGTCACTTCATCGATAATTTCTTTGTTAAGACGTGCTATATAGAGTCGTGGTGATTTACTGAAATTACATGGTAGCTCGATCGATGATAGGTACTTGGCCTGACTAATGTCCACGAAGGGTTGTCGATACGAAAAAAATCAGGTTTTTGTCTCCCTCACTTTGAATTCATTGGGCTGCGATTGTGTATCGGCAATTTGTTATATTGCAGTGGTTGCTCTCCTGTGGTAAGCAATTAGTGATACTACCATTTCGCCTGGAAAAAACGTTAGGGAGGAGAGACAAGTAATATCTTCGCATGGTGAAGTGTTCTACACTTCGAGAATCACAGCTCCCTACCTTGGTATCGGAAATGTGTCGTTCTCCTCTTTCCCCTTACGGCTATATTCCGGCCCTCGATTGTAATGGGTGATATCTTTTCGTGGTGGTAATGCACCCTTAAAGAGGAATTCATTGGATGGAAGTTTATCGAGACATGTCGTTGCTACTGAAAACATCCTCACAATATACTTATTTAGGGTTATCGGTCCCCCATTAGAATATAACACCGAAACACAGAGCGCTTAAGCTCAGAGGTGGTTCAATGGGCCTATAGGCACCTATCAAACATTCTCGTGCGTGGGTTATATTCCCTAGGACATCTTCTTTATCGTTCACTGCTAATGGTCACAGTCGCCTATTACTCTTCTTGGTTTGCCCATATGGTCTCCTCACGTCGCTCCTTTGATGGGGGTGAGAAATAACAGCCACTCTTTGTGAGAGTATCACTAAAGAATTCCTTAATTATATTTATAATATAATCCCATAAGATATGATTTATAACATGCTGAAACATAGTCAAACACAGTAGAGGTGCTTAATATTCTGGTTGGGCCGTCCACAAAGCGTCGTACAAAAGCGAGAGACGTAACAAGTCAATTGAAAATCAAATAATAGAGATCACAATGATGATAAATGGAGCGAGATAAATAGGATAACGAGTTTTATTTGCGAAAAGTCACTACGTATTCAGATTCTAACATCAGTATATCTAAAAGAAACAAACATTCATGAAGAGTAGATAGAGACCATAGAATAGAACATGGTCGCTTGTTCCATAGGATTTTGTCCCTAGACGCAACCTAATACTGGATGTGGCGACAACCTGTAGTTTTAATCGCGCACCAAACTAAGTATTGGTGGTCAGACTGCACGAATGCTGCATGAGTGTCTTCGCGGATAGTCTCTCGTTTGTTGGAAGCTAGCTCAATCACCGCCTAGCATTAGCTGGTTAATGTGACTAGTTCAGTCAATGCTGCCAGGGCAGGCTGAACACTTTAATGCAAAAGGCGAGGAAGAAATTGGGTATATGCACACCAGAGCAAATACAAGACTAGTACACGCAATAGAGTAAAGGTAGAACGATAAAGATAAGGAATAGAAAAAGGTGAAACGAATATGACGCAGAGAAGAGAGCACGCTAGGAGACAGGATATAAGAGGAACATGATACAAAAGAGTCCTGTAAACTGCAATAAAGGAGAAGAGAGATGGAAAAAGTCAGCATAGAAGGCATAAAGAAGAGAAAGCCTAGGAGAGACAAAATGAATAAGATAAGGAAAAACCGCAAATGAATAGACTACGCTAAAGCAAACATAGGGAGAGAGAAATGAAAAATTAACAATAAGACTAGACAATTACACAAAAAGCAAAAGGAAGTGAGAAAAGACAGTACAACAAAAGGCAGAGAATAAGGAACAAGGATATATGAAAAGACAAGATGAAATGAAGATGATAGCGTACAGAAAGGTAAGAAGGATAGCGTAGATTGGACTAAAATAAACGATACCAGAGAACATAGTGGAAAAAGCGGACACTTGCTGAGATACCCCTAGATTAATGAAAACAAGGACGCGTACGAAGACTATATAACAGCAAATTGCAGAAGAACAATCAAAGTAACACACATAACCTTCGTTAGTTAGAATGACAACCTATCCTAAAGGATTTAGGGGTCCTGTGGCGGTTGCCGCATAAGTTAGTAGAATATGCGTTGCTAGCAAGCAACATCGAGTTACTCTCCACATAGTTGTCGCCTCAAATTTGTAGGCCAAACGTAAGCCTTATATAACACTCCTTGCCAAGATTGCGCCTGACATCGGTAGTCATTCGTCAGGCACAATGCTGAGCCCTTGTCAAGCTGTCTGAGTCTCTCTACACTTATTACCTTGATCCATTCCTCAACTCAACGTAGGCAAATTTACCACCTAGATAAACATACCATGAAATTGTTCTAAAGGAATTTACGAGATCATGTCGTGCAGCTCAAAAAAATGTTCTGTTCTTAGATCTTGTATCGCTATCTGTTTACTGCGGCTTATAGCTGAACTAGCATAGAAATAAATTGTGTAAATCGTTAATCAAAAATATAGAAGCCGCTATTATGGTAGGTAGGATGTAAACTACAATTTAGTATTTGACCAGTCACAATGACCTCTAATAATTTTTTATTATTTCTTTACACTTCGTTCCCCTTATTAAGTTTGTGTGGCTCACTCCCAGAAATCATGTATTCAAACTCTTAATTTCTTGATGTATATGTAGCTTCTGCTTCAGAGACTAGCTCTATCTTTTCTAGTCGCTCTTTCTATTGTTCATCGAAAAATACGGCAATCGGATCCCTTAGGACACTAACGATGGCATAATTTTACTGACCGTCTAAACGCGTCAACCTTAGGCCAAAGACTGATGGAGCATGTTTCTCACTATCATCCTTCATGAGTAAACTATTCTTGGCGCGTCACATGGATTTAAATTGAATCTTGTCAGTGGCCTTCTAACGCCAATCTAAGTTGCTATAAGCTCGGTCTGGATAGTGACGGACATCATAATAGATTTTTCCTTGAGATGCAGCAGGGTATACAAACAGGGGAAAGATGCGTTCCTTAGGCAGACGCATCCATAGGTAAGGAGGAGGGTAGAGCACATCCGACGAACTTAGGGGAATGTTTCGGTAAAATTATGACAAGCGAAACTTTGATGTCGAAGTCCTCTCTGCCCGTCTGCCTACCTGTCTAAGTCTGGCCTAAAGGAGCTAGCTTGGTGCCTCTTTATCCCTGAGTCACATACCGTCAATCATAGGTGCCATGTTTACACCAATGACTTGGCTAGTAAGCCTCAGTACGAGCGCTATTTGATGTTATTAGGGAAATAGCGTTCTCCAGCAGCCGACATGGCGCAAAGAAAACTAGTTCAAATTAATCATGGATGGCAAGCTGTTGAGCAGTATCATTTAACCAAGACTGCTGTAAATGTGGGATGTATAGAACTCCAGCAGCAAGTGATGTGAATTTACGACGAGATATTAAAGCTGTACGATTTTCAGGGTTATTATTCATTAAGGCATGTCTAGTACTTTAGGTTATATACATATTGATAACTAAAGTCAATATGCTAAAATTTGCGTGTGAACGATGAGAGATTAAATACTCTGAGGTTCATATTAATAGCCTTCGAGATCCTGACTTGTATTAGCCTACTGTTGACTTCTATTATTCCTATCCGCATGCTTTCCCGCGCGAACCTCTGTAGGAGTAAAGGTTGGGGCTTGGCCTGTTTGTGATTCTGGTGTATGTACATTGAGAGCTCCTGTGGGCCTGGCTTAGGAGAATCGTTGTGCTACAGTGCAGCCGGTGTCGGCAAGAATCAATACCACATTCTACTATATACCATCTTACACCCGCGTATCGCCACCTTGTCATAGAGATCCGTCTTCCCAGCTTGCACATCTAGCCGTGTATACGTGTTATCTATCCTCTTATCTTTTTTGTACTTCCAGCGTCTAACATTAATGGCACCCTTCAGAATGCATCGCTATTCAAACGGAGGTGAGACTAACATTTACTCAACATGTCTAACTTTCAGACCACCTGATATCCCAATCTCCTATTAATATATTATGGTTCTTGTACGATTGTAGTAGATTGCAGTAGGTTATTGAGCCATATGTAATAAGTACCTATCTCATTATCATTTTTTCCAAGAGAGTAGTCATTTGATCATAGATAGACTAGTGTAAAATTATCAATATTTTTAGGACGACAATCAATGATACACATAATGTTTTGTGCTTGGTGAATGTAGATAGTGAGCTATGCTTTCTCTTTTAATATCTAAGTTTGACAATGAGCCATAAAAACTACTGCCATAGTTTCTTTTATACTCTTTAAAAATTATTCGTGAATATATTCCGTTTCTTATGAAAATAAAATATGTAAGGAACTAGGAATAGCAAAGTCCTCAGACGTTTAGATGGATATATAACACCTTCCGAGGAGTAAATCTGATAGTAATTATTTTAATTAAGTACTAGAGATGTGTAGAATAATGAGAACGTGGAGCAACGAACTCTAGTCCTGCTTGAATAGTACATGGTCACGGACAACCATAAAAAGACTATTGCGAAACACTCGGATAGTCCCACTCCCCTGGTTTACATTAAATGCAAGCCTGTGCCACATGCGACTGCGTCCTCCTGCATCCGTACTCCAGCGGCTGAGGAACTTAATCGGGGCAACTAGTGGTCCACGACTCGTCCACGTGTTGAGCATCAGACTGCACTGATATTGTTTCTCTTCTTGTAGCGTCTTGTTGGTCTGTTTCATGTGTGAGGTCACATCGAAAGGAACTTAGTCTGAGTACCACCACTCCACTCGGGACCACTGTCCTGTCTATATCCCACCCATAACCAGCCAACTCTATCAATGCGTACTGGCTCCAGTCGGCCCCTAAATTTGAGCAGACCCCACTGCTGAGCGGACCGGGCGCCCTCTGGTTGCGTAATCCCTCGGCTGGAGATTCAGTCATTCAGCGTTTATCGTATCCTCCCCTTCAAGTTCTCTGATTATCCAATCATTAGGCTATTCTGGCTGTTACATCCAGTGGAGTAGCGCCGCATAGCTCATACCAGCTATATGATATATTGTAGTAGAATCGGCTCGTTTATGCCTGGCACCAAATTAAACCCATGAACTCGACGAGCTAATGTGATACTCATGATACGCACGCCACTGGAATTTATCACAACTCTTCTCATGGGGGAGTTCCCACAGTTGTTGTTTCTGAGTAACAGTGCTTTAGTCAAGCATCCTACTATCTGTTTTTTCCCTCATTTTGACTTAAGCGGCGGAAAGTGAGGTCCTTCCTTCCTCTCTCGTTTCGGTTAGCCCTACAATGCATGCCGGAAACGTCCCTCTATCACGCCTTCTGGTGGCCCAACCTCCCTGTCTCATATTGGGTCCCCCCCACACCTTGAGCGGAGCTGCCATCCTGTAACTTTCACTTGGGGAAAAACGCCCCTACCTATGTTGTCTGTGATAGAAGTGAATACGTACGCTACCCCTATTGACTATCTACTCGTGATGTATGGTCAATATACAGGACGCTGGCGGCTCTTATCATATCAATTCGCTAATCAAGACTCAAATATTGTGAAAATGCAGTCTCCTTTCAGGGCCAAGTTCTATTTAGTGATCTGCGCGCATCTTTTCGATCCCTTACGGCTTACACCTTCCAGTGGCGCCACCAAGTCGGTAGCTAAGTGACGCACCAAAGTAAGTGTGCTTACTCCTTTTCTAGTAGTCACACAGATTTTTCTTAGGCAAACTGTCAGTACCACATCTAACTCATTGCCCTGATCTATCATTGAAATTCTGCCTTCGAGCTAGGCAGCAGTCAGCTTCCCTGTCCAAAAGACCGACAACCGTAAAATGGCTCGAATCTTTACCCTAATAAGGCCCTCACATGTTATATCGAACCTTAAATAGATATGTAAATGCAATCAGTCTGCACTCAGCTAGTGTCAGCTAAATGATGCCCTATCATCTTTGTCTTCAAAATTTTTATGAAAAGAATGAGCCCAGATGCCGGAATGTTAGTTAACGTCAATTTTAGGTGTATAATTCAGTATTAGGTTATCATGGTCTCTAGAGTAATCATTTGCTGTAAATTGTGAAAGATACTTAATGATGTTTTAGAGAATGAGGGTGTGCAGATCTTCCTATGCCGTCGTTGTGAACGGCCATTTTCTCTACACATCGGAAAACTGATTGGTACTGCTAGACGCTACATTAATACCTTCTAACCGAATCTTGTATCTACCTGCAGTGATGCCTCGAAAGCCCTTGGCCTTGTCTCCGGCTAATTTCTATGATCTTAAAGCGCAGTTTACCCTCTACTTCTGAATAATTACTCGCGCTTTTAAACTTGTTGCTGCCACCTCTTTTACTATGTGAGCCTGTCCTCTCTGCCACTCATTGGCATTTGGGTTTTATCAGCTGCTGTGCCATCCCCATGCGCATCCAGTCTTCCAGGGAGACCGAGAGATCTGCGATGTAGCTCGTGACGCCTAAAGAGAGCAGGTGGGGAAGCAAGCTGCGATCCAAATCTAAAGCCTAATGCCTCTTTTAAGATTGATATCCAAGTCGCGGCCACTATGTAGTCCCCATGCCGGTGTGACCGCCTGGGTTGGGCTGATTGGGGGTCTTGGTACGCAGCACACGTTTGATCCGTGCTGAGACGCCACCAGAACGGTGTCTTGCCCCGTGCGGTGCGCCTAATGCCCTTTTCCACTGTGCCTAGTCCTGATCTATCAAAGGCCTGCGCTGCCAGGACGGACTCGCGCTCTGGCTAGCGCGATTCAAGCAATAAATGTTGTCTGTCTCCTCCGTCTCCAGAATGCTGCTATGGCAAGTATCGCTCAGTTTAGCATCGACATGAACTTAAGCCGCGTTTATCCTTCTTAAGGCTTGGTAGAGGGGGCTGGTATTCGCACCTGGCTGCACATTTTGTAGTACCTTGGTAAGAAGAGTTTGCCATTGTTCGCATATCAGACTTACATCCGTATTCAAATATATTTGGCGTATTGATAAGCAGCTTTCAAGAAATGAGAGGGCGTCAGTACTGGTCTATTGGCTGGGTATAGCAGAGGGTGTGAGAAGTACATTTAAATATAGGTTTGGGACACTTCAGTGGACTGGCAACCACCATGCGGCATCTTGTCCACCAGCCTTGGTCCTCGACTTGTCTATTGAGGTCAAGCTGTTGTAAAGGAGCGGCAGTTTATACCTCGATTGTTATACATGTAGCGAAGGCACAACTTCCTTATTTCGTACCTTTATTATTTTTGCTGAGCCTTAATTGAATGTTTATCAGTGGTTGTAATGAATTGGCGCGTAACTAAAAAATCATTCCTTCAAATAATATATTAATAATTTATTCTCGCTCTTTTGTAATCCTCGGTTAGTCTGCTATGACGTGGGTGCGGCGTGGCCGTGAGCCACGATAGGTAATGTCAAGCTGGTCGGTGGTGAGGTCAGATAGAGAGGTGTCGGATTTGTTACTCCTGTACTATCTGAGGAACTAGAGTGTCTACTGAGCTGACCTAGGAGAAGTTTCAACTACATGAAAGTCGGGCAAATCTGGGTATTGGGGGACCAACTGGGGTGTCTTGATAAGAAAGAAGTGACAGAATCCAGAAAGAGAAACAGGCTATCTTAAAAAACGCTTCGATAGAACCCACGAAAGACTCCTGCAGACATAAGCATTAGCGCGCCAGTACATGCCCACCCTGATTGTCAATCGTTGCGATCGTGGCTACTCCGCCGCGCCCGTTCCGTCTTTGTCTCGGGCGCATCCCCTGGCTTGCCGGCGACTGATAATCCAGCGCAGCGATGTCTGGTGGCAATTAGTACTGGGACTGGCTCGACTGATCTTGGGCTCGCATGATGGTGAATTATAACCCTTATGGCGTTGCGCTTTAGCGTGATGATGATCACTTACCACAAATATTTGTCTACTCTGTCCATGACCCATCTACACCCAGTAAATAATAACGTCCATCTACACCCATCCACAACTACATCTCCTAAGCAACACATTACACGATTCTTATACTGGGCAAGCAAGCAAAGGAACAACGTACTCTTCGGAAGCATCTTCGCGTGAAGTTCTAGTGCTGACATCGCCTTGACATTCTCATGTCCCCGTTTCATTGCTCGCATATTGTTGAATGGGTGGGGTCTGGCGCATATCAACGATACCAGTCGTCCTTCGTAGCCGTGTGAACGAGGAGATTGCGGCCAGTGCAACTCACTATTTAATTTAGTTCGTAGGGTGCAGTGCCGTATTCCTGGTGGTCTGTCCACCCGACCCGATGGGTAATGTTGCGTCCCGGGTACTCAATATTTATTTGATCGTTCCCTACGGGTTTGTCTTCTCTGTTTTGATCACCTGTCGGTCTACTGTACTTGGCGTGTGTTTTTGGCTCGGTTGCTGAGTAACTGTATCGTCGTTTCTGTGCGTGATTTAGTTCGTTGGTCGTTGTTCTAGGAGCTAAAAGTGAAGGTTCTCGTAAGCTCTACAGAGACTTCTTGTGCCAAAATGATAGCAATTACCAGGAGAGTCGCGTTGCTTCGGGTAAGTTGTTCCTTTGCGACGATTTCGTTTGGGGATAAACATTCAGGTAAACCAAACACTGGCCGCCTCCACCTTAATCTTCATCATGCTTCTGCCTTTGTCCACTAAAAATATTTCTCATCCTCAGACATCTCTTATCTAATATGTTTCGTCTTACTATCGGTATAATATGATACATAATAATACATTAATTAATAATAAAATTTTAAGCCCTCATGGGCCTGTTGTGTAAAACGTTGCTTGCTGGGGATGGTGGTACTCAGGCAAACTCTATCCCTTGGCATGGAAGCTCCCAGTGACACAGCTAGTGCTTGATTCACAAAGTAAACGAATAAAAATCAAACTTGCTCCAATTAGTAAACTCGAAAAGTTGGGTCTGCTTGGCTGGGGGCCTATAGACATAACCCCAGCTATAAACGGCAATAAGAAAATTTACCAGTATAATCTGTTTTAACATCTGAGCAAACAAAACCTTCTTTTATAGTCCAAACAAAAATATTTTGTTGGAAGAGGGTCCCATAAGTCTGTGTGGATCTTTTAAATTTTTCCTATTACAGATAAAGTGATACAGCAGAGAGGGAAAACTCTCTATTACCCTAGGGCAAAGAGGGAGATGATGTGCTTCTCCTATCCTCTTAGGGTGTGGTAAGCCTATGTAGAAAGAATACTCAAGTAATCTTTTGTCCTAGCTAACTATATTATATAAGACACTCAAGGAGCAATATACTAAAATTTAATGAATCTGCAGATGAGGGGAATCTGCACACCCTCTTCTGACCTCTGTGGCTTGCACCGAACACAGGGCCACAGATCCCACCTATATGCCAAGTACACGCAGAAACATAAAAAATAAAATAAAAATAAATAAAAAACATGAAGCCCATGCAGACCTAAAGATATCATTTAATAGTTAAGATGTTTAAGGTACCCAAATTTATAGGTAATAAATGATATTATAGATCTTTGAATATGGCATATGCAAAAATACCCAGAGAAAGTAGGCTGCATGTTCCTGACGTGGCAGTATTATATACACGAACGTGATTCCCTCCCTCGAATATGTGTCTGATCGTAATTAGGACATGCCAAATATAAAAATTATTTTTAATATTTTTATCATTTTTGATTTATGTGTATGAGTATATTGCCTGGCATGTATGTATAATGGGATCCGTGGTATGTGTCAGTGCCCAAAGGATCAAGGAAGAGAGCGTTGGATCCCCTGGAAACTGGAGGTCGCAGCCAAAAGGTCATTAAGCCGATCTCATCCGCTGGTGCTGGGCAACTGACGCCCTCCCTGGCAAGAGTGAAGTCCCATAGGGACGTAAAACGCGGAAAGAGAGCGAGGATAGCAACAGCTGCAAAATCATAATAGTGTGCAACGGTAGTGGCTGCGAGATGATGGCCATGCTCAGCTAGCACCCCTCAGGAACCATAATTCTGCCACCCAACACCTAAATAAGACAAACCAGGACAAGTTGGCAGAAGACGACACATGGCCTGGTTTGGTACGCCAGAGCCATGGCACAGTTTTGTGCTTTCAATTGCCGATATAAAAAATTAAGTGTATGTTTTAAAGCATTCTAACGCCATGAGAAACAGGAAGGCAGATGAGTCATGCTAGACGGTATCACATGGGGAGGCATCCCTTTATATATCAAATGAGTTTTGACGTAATGCGTCCAAACTGACACCCCTGGTCTATGATCCAATGAGTGAGTCATACAGATTGTATAAGGATGGTCTGACAAGACCAAAAATGGGAATGTAAACCTCAGTGGCCAAATGAGACGAACTGTGTAAGAATGGTGTTTATCAAAATCTCTATAGAACAAGAGTAAAGAAAAATCAACACAAAGGTAAGGAGAGGGATACTTTGAATCATGTATGTTTGAAATCATGGAAACAGGGGACTCTACCGAAGGCTGTCTCGGAAGGTGGCCGGTGCGTGGATAGAATTGGGGAAAGTAAGATTGGTGCTCAAGCAACCTTAATCAGTGACTTAGGGGGATGTAAGGAGTCGGGCACTCGAGCAAAAAAGAAGACGCTGATAAAAGAATAGATCTACGCATGGGGATACAAGAGAAGCCGTTGAATTGACTCAAAAATTATACTTAAATAGGAAGAACAAAGCTGGAATAAAAATTCCGTAAACAACAAAGTTATAGCAAATGCACTGGATATTTTTACTCTTTCTATTTGATTATGAATGCGTAATCTCTGTACTGTGGGAAAAGTAAGTACGATGGAGTTATATTACCGTACCTTTTTTTTTTTTTTTTTTTTGTGTTTTACGTTTTTTATGGTTGTTTGTGTCTTCTGTGACTTTAGCATGATTCACGCAGGGTGTAACATCTTTTATGTATAAGACTTCACAAAAAATAGACGCTGATCGTGTTTCAAGAACTTGTGGGAACAGGGTGGCCTTGGAACCTCACAAGAGATGAGAGTTGCCTTCAGGGTCTTTTGTCCTCGGCCAGAGAAGCAATAGATGAATAAAGTACATGAGCTACGTGAGTAGAGAGAGACAAACCACAACGAAGCCCTATGGTCCGTACAGAGTTATTCTACCATTTGGGAATAGAAAAAAAACTCAGGGATAGTTGAATATCTAATATCAATCTTAAAAAACATTACTTCGAGATTATCGGAATTTAATGTCTTGTGAACTAAGTGGAGTTTCAGTGTTATTTCTTGAGCTCTTAGAGGCATCGGGGATCCCTATGTTCCTCCTGGGGGGTCCAGATCCCCTGGGCTTGCTCCTCACGATGCCAGGATGAGGAATCGCACCTGCCCCTCACAGAAGTCCCCGAGTCGCATCAGATGAAATTAGCTTGGTGAAATATTCATTGAGCCTCAATAGAGAAAACCAGCTTCCTCTGCTCTCAGCCGCGTCTGTTCCCGATTTCAGATATCAGTCCTCACTTCGACTCGTAAGGGGCAAGAACTGGAGAGCAACACAAAAGCTACAGAAAGTGCCGATGAAAGTTTGAGTGTGATGGCATAGGGTGGGCGGATGCTCCAGCCCCAGCTCGCATCCCAGACGTCCGAACCCCAGCCCATCCAGCTTCATCCGCCACTGCCATTCTCAGAGCTCGGCTACATACACGACGTTCCTGCATGGCCTCAATCGGTGGCAGGCTCTGTTCTTTGTACCCCCATCCTCCATCACCAGAAGCTGGTTCCATACTCAGCTCCCCACTCCCGTTCCCCAGGACCCCATCCCCGCTCCCAACCGCAGCTCCCATTCCCGGCTGGATCCCTAAGGGTGCGACGAATCCCAGAGGTCACTGGCCAATCCAGTTGGCTTTGACAAGCCCTAGCAAATTTCCTGCTCTCGCCTGCTTACATTGACTATCACTCGGCCTCCGGTTCTGCCGGCCCCAGGAAGCTAACAGCCCTTTCCGGAAACTGCGAGCGCTGGAGCGAAGCAGACCAGAGGGACTTGGGACATCGCCTTAGTTCGCACTAAGTACCACAGTTAAGGTATAAAGTTCGATCACGCCTACAACTATGATAGGCTAATTGGTCATTTCAGTTTACAAATAGCCAAGGTATCAGAAGGTATCGTGAGCTTAAGGAATTGGGCAGATATACGAATCGGTTTTCTGACGCAGATTGATCTGCAGTTTCTTTGGAACTATATTCGTACCGAGGATCGGCTTCATTTATTGACAAGATCTTTGGTAACAGAGACATAGATGGGAAGAAAGGATCCATAAAGGCTCCAAGACATAAAACTCAGCAGTAGTGCAGAAGACTCGCTCCGGAGAGGTTTGCCCCAACAGAGCAGAATAAAAACATCAGTGATCACCGGCGGGTCTACAGTTTCCAAGGTTTCACATTGTGGCAAGGTATGGTTACCATAAAGGAAACCTAGAAATTGCCAATATGGCCTAATACAACTCAGGAATTAATACTAAAAAAACTCCTACAGTTAATCAAAAGCTCCGCACTCCACCTCCCAAAAAACTGAAGGGCCGATCCAATCATTCCACAGGGTGGCCATCATAACTCACCTCCATTCCCCAGCCATACACCAGCTCAATCCCACCTCCAATCCCCTCTCCAATAAAAGCGCCCAAGAGAAACAAACAAACAAGCACAAAACACAGAAAACACGACCGGTAAACTCTGATAATGACGAGGGACAGGGCTCTGAGAAAAGCACCAGACACCTTCTTACCCCCGGCTTCTTTCCAGCTCAACCCAGCTCATCCCACCCATCCCAGCTCCGATCCACCACCCACTGCCATCCCAGCTCATTCCAGCTCCATCCAGCCATCCCAGCTCCATCCAGCTCGCATCAAGGACAGAAGGGGCAGAAATCCATCCAGCGCGACATCCCAGTTTTCTATCTTAACTGGCTGAAGCTCCATCCCAACTTCCATTCACCAAGCGACATTCCCCAGCTCCATCCCAATCATACAGGGCGCCCAGCGCTGGTCTACAGAGTGAGTCCGGGACAGCTGGGACTAAAAGGAAAAAAAAAAAAAAAAAAAAAAAAAAAACAAAAAAAGAAAAAAAAAAAATAGGAAGTAAAAACGTCTAGCTGTTAATAACATCACAAGCCCAACTGTTTATACATTAAATCGTATTTCAAATTAAAGGTTTATGACTCGTAGTACATAAAAAGGTCCCTATGCATCACGTTGTCTTTTTATTTGTATGTTATAAGCACGAGGGTCTGCCCTGTATGCTCCATACGCTGTCAGCTGAAATTCAGGAACTCACCTAGTGGTAGGTACCCAGAGCTGGCCTTCACTCCAATAGGATATCTGCATCAACACTCGTCCCCTCTGCCTAATTCACAATGCTGAGGATGTCGGGTAAAGATCCCTCACGATCGCTTAAAGACTATTTTGGCAGATTATAGTTGGTGCATCGCCTTATCATAGCGACTCCTGGGGCAGAGCAGGCAATACTTCGTGTGAGTTCAAGGCCGGCCTGATGNCCTTTCCCTTTTTTTTTTTTTTTTTGTCTTTTTGAGACAGGGTCTCCCTTTTTGTCTCAGCTGTCCTGGTACTCACTCTGTAGACCAGGCAGGCCTTGAACTCATAGAGATCCACCTGCCTCTGCCTCCCAAGCACTACTATTAAAGGCATGAGCCACCATGCCTGGCTACCAACGCAGGCTTCCAACTGCTATGGGTGGGCCACAGAGCCCTACCTGGCACACATTTTGTTTTTTCTTCCTTTCCGGTTACTCTTTCTACTTCCAGGGAGTTTCCCACATGACTCTTTGACCTTTTCTACCAAACTGAGTCTCCTTTCCCTACCAAACACAGCAGGCTTTACTCCTCTGTGAAAAAGAACATCACCTCTTTTCTTCTTATTAAATTCAGCTGTATGAGACTTCACCAGTGAGGAATTAAAGATGGCTGAGAAACATCTTAAGAAGTGTTCAACATCATTAATAATTGAGAAAATGCAAATTAAAACCATTCTCAGATATCATCTCACTCTGATAAGACTGGCTAAGATCAAGAAAACAAAAGATACCAAATGCTGGAAAGGTTGGGGGGCAGGGGGAACACTACTGCTGGTGAGAATGTAAACTTGTACAATCATTATGGAAAGCAGTGTGGAGAGCCCATAAAAGACTCAAAATGAGCCTACCACCTGACCCAGTCACACCACTCCTGGGTATATACCTACAAGACTCATCCCACTGCAAAGATACATGCGCGTCCATGTTTATTGCAGCTCTCTTCACAATAGCGAAGAGCTTGAACTAACCCAAATGCCCCTCAACAGATGAGTGGATGACAAAAATGTGGTACATCTACACAATGGAGTACTATTCAGCAGTAAAGAAAGATGACATCATGAACTTTGCAGGTAAAATGGATGGAGCTGGAAGCCGTTATGCTAAGTGAAATAACACAGTCCCAGAAAGACAAGCAGTGAATGGTTTCCCTCCTTTGTGGATGCTAACACCAAATCCCCAGTTAAAATCTAGCTGAGCAACATGATTGGTATATTTCTTTTTATCTGAAAGCAACTATGTTGTTATAATGCAAATCTCTTAATGGGCTCTAGAATCCATCCACCACTTATTTTCAGACTCTGTATATGGGTGGAAGGTATGTATTCATATTTTAGAATATAAAATTAAAGAGGGAAATGTGAATTCCTAACATATTTTGGAATTTAATTAATTAATTAATTAATTAATTAATTAATTCAGCTGTACTTCTAACTAGCACAGTACCTGTATGAAATTCCGTTGCTCTTAAGGTAGCTTGACATTTCACTGAGCAGAATGTTAACGTGAGGTCCTAAGTTCTGTGAAGACTCAGCTATCATAATTGTGGAGCAGCATTGTGTCAGGAGTAACTACCATCTGCTTCAACTGTCTTCATCTTACAGTGAGGAAAGACGTGATGGCTTATGCAAGGCTGACCTGTCAGGTAAAGGGCAGCTTAGAATAGAATCTCCTTACCTGACGCTGGGTAAGGCACCACCAGTGTCTATTAAACAATTTATAAGGAAAAAATATTCGAGACCAATTTAAACAAATTTTCTTTGTGAAGCAGAAAAGAATAGTGACTTCTATAAAATATTTTCTTAATAAAAACACCTGGGGATGGAGGGATGTCCCAGTGGTTAGGAGCACTTACTGTTCTTGCAGAGGACCTGAGTCTAGTGGCCCACAACTTCCTCTAGCCCAGGGGATCTGTTCCCCTCTTCTGGACTTTGTGGGCATGCACATTCACATGTACAGACACCTACATAGAATGAATATAATTCAAAAATGAAAATACATCTTACAAAAGTCTAAAAGTTGTCCAAAGTAAAAGAAAGTTATAGAAGAAAGGTATGTAGGAGGGAGGCGGAGGGCAGCCTAGGAAACACACCTGGGAGTATTACTTTTCAGGGCACAGATTCTCTACATCAGAGACATTCCAAGTCATGGTAGACCTCAAAAAGACATGAGGATTCCATGGATCTCAAGGAATGGGGGAAACAATATTTCCGTATTGACAATTTCTCCTATTTTGTGGCTTTTCTTTCATTAAACCATGGAATAAAATTAACATGTACATTAGAAAGCAGTACCCAAATCCTCCAGCAATCATCATGCAAAGCAAACCACACATTAAAGGAAATAAAACAACAATGGCTCGAGTTTCTGAACTTTTCACTAATCGTGAGTGGCCATCTCCCTTCTCTGTTCTGATCAGTGCACACTGGGAACTACCTGCAGCACCCTTCCGACTAAAGTATGCATCTGCTGCAGTTCATGGAGCCTTCTGAAGAATTCCATAATGATAACAGATGCTCCTTCTTTTTGAAAAAAAGTTATTTGTGTGTGTGTATGTGTATGTGGGTGTATGTGTGTATCTGTGTGTGTATGTGTGTGTGTGTATGTGTGTGTATGTGTGTGTATGTGCGTATGTGTGTGTATGTGTATGTGTGTGTATGTGCATATGTGTGTATATGTGTGTATGTGTGTGTATGTGTGTGTATGTGTGTATATGTGTGTATGTGTGTGTATGTGTGTGTATGTGTGTGTGTATGTGTGTGTGTATGTGTGTGTATGTGTGTATGTGTGTGTATGTGTGTGTGTGTGTGTGTGTGTGTGTGTGTGTCTGAAGACAACTTTCTGGAGTTGGTTTTCTCCTTCCACAGAGGATTCTGGGGATTGATTTCAAGTTGTGAGGCTTGCATGGCAGTTGCTCAGGCCCCAGATGCTCCCTCCTGAGAACTACTTTCATGATCAGATATTTTATAATTCATCATAATTGCCATGTGCAAATGAATGTATATAATGCTGGACACTCCCAAAGACTTGAGAGCTTATGAAAATGACCTGCTCTTTTAGGCTAGGGGAACTATTTTCACCAAGGCATGTACCCTTCAGACCACGGTTCTACATGTTTTGGGGAAGGCTGTTTATGTGAGAAGCTGTCCTGTACACTGCA
The DNA here is from genome assembly GCA_009823505.1 of Rhizomys pruinosus. Lineage (NCBI taxonomy): Eukaryota > Metazoa > Chordata > Mammalia > Rodentia > Spalacidae > Rhizomys > Rhizomys pruinosus. The sequence goes on along the minus strand of VZQC01013763.1, from coordinate 2,679,480 downwards.
GAGTGCTTAGCAATATCTGTCTAGTGAATGCAGAGCATACCCTACCAAAGGTTATGGAAAACTGCCTCTAGACATTGCCAAACACCCCAGGCAGGCTCACCCAGTCAAGACCTTCAGCTTTGGGCCAGTCACTGACTGTGCATTAACCTCACCTCTTTTTGACAGATAATCCAAGATAAATTTTATGGCATATACCTCCCAATCTAAAAGGTCACCCTCTGGTTATCTGAATGGAAATTGTAGAGCTTTAACCTCACTCACCCAGAATTCTCTGGGGGCTCTGCTGTTATCTTCTCCTCACTGCTGAGAAACAGAAACCAGGGACAGCAGTGACGACACAGCTGGACGTATCTCCTGTCCACATGTGGGCAGTGGCTCACCACCCCATCTACTGCTTCTTCCTGGGCAAATATGCAGTTTTCCTTGGAGAATTTACCGTCACAGAGAAGGAACTAACCAAGGGCACTTCTTAGAAGCTGCGGATGTCTTAGTCATAAAAATGAAGATGGTAATTTTTTTAATTTATTTATTGATGGTAATTTTTACATAAGGTGTTTATTAGAGTCTAGTAGGACATAGGTGTGCTCAGCGGTGGGAGGTCCTTCGCTCCCTCTGCATAGGGAATCTCAATATGGGGCCACCACAAATCTAATTAGAAAGTCAAAATGAAGACCAAAAAGCTGGGGGGAGGGTGGTATATGCCTTTAATCACAGCACTCAGGAAGCAGATAGATCTCTGTGAAAGCCAGGCTAGCACGGTCCACATAGAGTTCCAGGCCAGCTGGGGTTACAGGGAGACCTGGTCTCAAATCCCCTGCCCCCCCCCAAAAAAAAAGCTGGGTCGGGGAAGGAAGCAGTGACTATCCCATCCACTGCAATAAGAACAAGAAATGGCTAGTCAGTGGAAGAAAGCACTTTATCTTGGAAGGCCTTAGTATCGGGTGTGTGATCCTCAAAGTCTTCTCTATAAAGAATGACAAACATTAAATGCCATGTTACCTTTTCAAAGTCATGCATGAATGAGCTGAATTAAGACATTTGGGACTGTGCTGGCAAGTTACTCAATGCGAGCATGTAGATCCTGTCACTTGAACCTCCTTAGCTATATGTAAATTGAACAATGTGAAAACTGCTGAGAGTTGAGTGTGTGTGTGTGTGTGTGTGTGTGTGTGTGTGTGTGCAATTTCTTGGGGGTTCCATCTAAATTTGAGGGAGGAAATAGACTTATTCAAATATTTAAAATCCCCCAACACAGGTCAAATAATTTAATCTTAACTACGGGAAGAAAATTCGAAGGCAACCAAGTCCACAGGAGATTTGTTATTACAATGTGTAAAAATTCTATTCTCCCTCATCTTTCTTTCATAAACCCAAGATACAAATTTATAGCACTCCCAAAAGACCCTTCAGCCAAAGAGACAGGTGGTTTATCTCAATCCCCAGCAGGGCTCTAAATTAATCATGGTGTGATGGTACACCTCATCTGCTAATAAGCTATTAAAGAAGACAGCATGTCTGTGTTGCATGGAGCAAGACAAGGGAAGAAGCCATGCAGCACAAAGTGGCAGGTGGAACATAGGGCTGCGACTATGGACTGGGGGCTCACCCCGACCTAGCTTTACTGGGAGGATCTAAGGAAAAAAGTTCCAGTTCCAGGGTCATGGCTGGGAGGCAAGTCACTAAGGGCGGTTTCAAGGAATTTTATTCACCATCTGTACCTTCACTGATATGGCCTGGAGACCCTTTGGGGAACAGAAATCTTGAGCAGGGCGTGGTGGTGCACACCTTTAATCCTAGCACACAGGAGGCAGAGGCAGGCAGATCTTTGTGAGTTCAAGGCCAGCCTGGTCTACAGAGTGAGTTCCAGGATAGCTGGGGCTATGGGGAGACCCCATCTTGAAAAGACCAAAAAAGAAAAAAAAGAAATCTTGAAAAATACTACCTTGTGTACTTTTCTGAACCCATCTACCAATCAAAAGCACAGAATAACACATACTCCCAAATGTGTAGATTTGATCTGAATCACCGTCTCAAGCCTCAGGCTTCTTTACCTGACTGCCAACAGATAGTTCTATCTCCATATCACGTAAGAATCTCAATTTAAGGTCCCAAAATGAAATCACGTCTCTTAACTTTGTAGTTTCCAGGCTTCAAGATGATTTCCTTGTTTACTTGCCTCCCTGACCGAGAACAGGCATGATGTTGCTCACGCTTCTGTACTGAGCGTGATCCTGACTTGGAAAGGCTGTTCAGGGTGGGTGAGAGGGATGGCCGGAGGCCTGGTTGTAGGGACTCCCGATGCCACAGGAAGTGTGGCATTACTCTACAAAGGCACTTTGCCCATCTTCTCTCTATTGCTTGCTGTTGTGATACACATTACCTACTTGGAAACATGTGTTTTGATTTATATGTGACAAGGAGCAGAAATACACTCATGAAGACAAGCCACTACGGCATTTATTGTGACAAACCATGACACCCCAGAGCAAGTAATGAAGCAGCGGAGGACTCAGGCCAAGGCGCTGGAGGCTGGGGACTCGGTGCTGTTTTCTTTCCAGGGACTGTGTGGCCTCACTTCTCAACCTCCCTCCAGTCCCTGGAGGCCTTTGTTCCCCTATCTCATTCCACTAGGCTTTCCATATGACATAAAAACAAGTCCCAAATGGCAGCCTCAGCCTGGCCCCTGTGACTGTCTCTGAGCATCAGTACAGAGATGCTGAGAGAGGGCTCAGCTCTCGCTGGGTGAGGCCTAGGTCAGATGGCACAAGCCAACCCCCTGGTGGACCTGCCTTGGCTCAGGTACCCCACTCTGACTCATTTACCTGTTTTGCGGAAGGGGGTGGGGATCGTATAGATAAAAGCCCTGCTACCTGAAACCCTGAACAAAGACCAGAAGAGGATCTGAGAGGGGTCACAGTCAGCAAACAGTCCAAATATCTCCAATGGAATATGGCCCTCCCTCATTCCATCCAGGAAGCCTGCCATACGCCTCACCCCTCACCCCGGCAGCTCGCCTAGCTCCACTCAGCTCGCATTCAAGGGCCAGACACAGCACATCCAGATGCCAGAAGTTAAACCTTCTTTATATGGTAATAAGAAATTACAACCATTAAAGGAACTTCAAAGCAAGGGAAGCAAAGATGAGCACATAGGTAAGCCTCAAGTTAGAAACACATGGCAAAGGCTGCTGCCAGTGAGCTCCTGTCTGATAACGCACCACCTCTGGGAGCCAAACTCACTTCATTCATGGCACCAGAATGACAGGTGGGCATTATGCTTTTCCTTCCTCTGTCCCCCCCTGAACAACCTGAGTCACAATGTGTGGATGCTTTTGTATTGTAGAGATGGTCTGAGTCCTCTTAGTACTTGTGACCAAGGGGTGGAGGGATATCACCCAACTTCTCTTCTAGTTTCCTCATATATAATACGGAAATGATGGCAATGGAGAGGTGGTGGCTCAGTGGTTAACAACACTTAACAGAGGACCCAAATGGTGGCTAACTCCACCATAACTCCAGTTCCAGGAGATCCATTGCTCTTTTCTGATGTCTGTGGGCATTGCATAACATAGGTGCACTTACATACATGCAAGCAATATACCCATACACATAAAGTGAAAAACAGTAAATAAAATGGAAATGAAAAAGTCACCTTGGCAAGGTTCTTGGGATCATTATCTATGAGCTTACAAAGCATATGTCTCTGTACCTGGCATACTGGGCCTGCCAATAAATAGGAAGTAGTAGATTAAATCATATGAGGTTGACATCTTGGTAGGTCACGCTTACATTATAATATATGCTTCTCCTATCAGAGGACATATACTTCTAATATTGTTGTATATTTGTGTTCATACCATTAAACAGTGAGCTCCAGGAGACCATGTACTCTGCTATGCAGGGTTTGGCACAGACTCCGGCAGAGAGCAGGTGTTTCATCTGTATGTGCTGAGGTGAATGAATGCTATGATGAGGATGATGGTGATGATGACGGAGGTACTCCTCTTCAGAGGATATTTATTGACAATATAGTCTTTTATTTCATTGTCTGGTTTATGGTGCCTTAAGGGGATGAATAACTAAATGAATAAATATACTTCAAGTCCATCTACAGGAAGTCCAAAGAAACCATCAAGTCAATATAAACTGCTATGAATCTGGTTTTGGTCTTTACCATCAAGGGCCTGCCTTCCTTTCCATGTTTCCAGTAGGGCTGTCTGATGTTGGGTGACAGCTATCAGAGGTCCTTAGTCCCAAGGGCCTTCCAAGTAAATGAGTGGGGGGTGACAAGCCAGGACAATGAAGCTTCAAGTGTGAAGGACAAGCTTGCAGTGTGGAGAATCGGAACCCTCTGGCATTAGTTACCAACAGCTGACAACTGTGCCAGGGCCTCTGGATGCGACAGACCCCCCAAAGGAGTTTGTGGCTCCTACCTCGGACGAAAGAGAAGCTCCCCTACCCATACCCCGCAAGGGACTGTGCATGACTCCTGCTACTTATCACAGCTTTGCAGTAAGGGCCTGGTACCTTGATTCCAAGTCTCTCACCATTCAACCTTCCAAAGAGTAAAATAGAGTCAAAGGGAGAATAGTTCTAAAAATAAAAATAAAGAAGTAAATAAAACATCCTGTATCTGGCCACCAGGGATATAAAGAGATAGTATACAAGGATTAACCAAGAAGACAGAAAAATAAAGAATTCCAGTGATCTGGAGAGATGGCTCAGCAGTTAAGAGCCCTGGCTGCACTTGTAGAGGACTTGGATTCATCGCAGTCCCCATCGCGGCTAACAATCCGTGGCTCCAGTTCCAGGGGAATCCAACACCCATTTCTGATCTTCAATGGTAGTGCACAACGTGGGTGCACTTACAGATGTGCACGCACACACACACACACACACACACACACAATAATAATAAAAATAAATTAAGTTAAAAAAAGAATTATGGTGAAAAAGGAAGATTTAATCCAAGTGATAGCCAGTTTATGTCTCTGTAGTCTAGAATAAAGTCAGATTTAAAGAACGGGAATGTTCTCTCTGGCTTTGACAACATATAAAGAACAATGTATGAAAGGTAGAACATGCATTTAAAAAGAAAACCTCTCACTTTACTTACACCCTGGGAATGATACATACACCCAGGGAGAAGAGGGCCACAAAGACATATGCATGGTCACCTCCAATGCTTTCTAATGCTTCGCCCCTGTGGTAGATACAGGTCAGCAAGAGACAGAAATAACCTGCGTTTCACCATCCGAGTTTAGAAAGCGCTCATCAGGGAACATCAGGGAACCATTCTCGGCCAAGTCAGGCAGCTGGGATTTCTAACAGCACTGGAGCTGGTCTTTTCAACCCAAGCTACTGTATACAGAAGTGTTACCACAGGATTATAATGGTGCGGTTTGCTCAGTTACAAAGGGTCTGAGTCTTCCATCAAAGAAAGGGGAAACAATTCACTCAGAGGTGGGTCACAACTCTTTCACACTCACAGTTCAGTGGAATTCCACTGGTCTTCAGTAGCCTGAATGGCCAAAGCGGAAAGCCCTGAGGATGGAGAACTTGGGGGCTCAGAGTTCAGGCCTTTCTCCCTCTCTTCCTGGAGAGGCTATGGGTTTGGGGCTGACAGGCTCTGAGCTCCAGCAGGCCAGCCTTCTCTCCATGCAGACTTCTGCTCTGGGGAACATGTAAATCTCATCTCTCCTCAGACCATACAACCAGAAGTTCCCAGGCCTCTAAAGAGGGAACTGCCTTGGCACTGGGAAGGTAGTAAAGGCTTCAGGGCTGTCTCTGGCCAGACACTGGAATGTCATTGATGCCCAGTATTTTTTCCTCTCGGCTTCTTTCCTTGCTATCTGAGGCTATAATCCTGAAGCCTGTGCAGTACATTCTTTGATAACCTGTGGCACCTCTGGGACCTGGGACTCCTGCCTGGCCCCCCCTGGTATCCCCACTGGATATTCACAGGCCTTTCCATCTCTAAAGGTTGTTAGACCCTGACAGTGCTGTGCAGTGCAATACCAACAGCTCACTGAGAATCCAGAACCTCCTGCTGGCCTCTGGCCAGGGTTTAAAGCACAGACTGATGGCGAACACTGTGCTTCTGAGAGCAGGAAGAGCAAAGAGTGGACTAGAATCCTTAGACATTTATCTTCCCTGTGAGCCCTGCACAGAACAGTAACTGTAGATGAGTCGGCTGCTAGAATAATGCATGCATCACTCCTGAAAGGACTCAACACGTTCTGTCAAGTTGATGAGACAGAGAAAGTGGGGAGGAAAGAATTATCCTCCTATGGCTGCTGTCCAGGTCATCTGAACATCCATTATTAAGACAAGTTGTTGATCAAATTAAGACAGAATTATTTCTGCTGGGTGTGGTGGAGCATGCCTTTAATTCTAGCACTTGGGAGGCAGAGGCAGGTGGATCTCTGTGAGTTCAAGGCCAGCCTGGTCTACAGAGTGAATTCCAGGCCAGCTGGGACTAAAGGGAGACCCTGTCTCAAAAATACCAAAAAAAAAAAAAAAGAATTGTTTCTGTGTTCTCTAGAATCTATATTTCTACACCTTGATGTGTGGATTTTCTGTCAATGTCTGAGCAAACAGGAGATTCAGAGTTTTTCCTTCTTTTGGTCTACCACCTTGCTATGCCTGGGACATTAGCTTCCCACTAACACTTGATTATATGAAACTAATTTTCCCAGTGTATTACTACGCATTTAGAAAGAATGTGGTAGCCGTATTCTAGGCTCTCCATATTCACTTAGTGTATGACCCTAACCCTCACTGTGGCTATTCTGGTTGAAGGTCCTGCTAGCTGGGCAATTAAAAGATGGAGAGCAGGTTTTCTAGGACTTCCCCCTCTACCATGAAAGGGAGTGGGCTGACTCCAGGGAGCTCTTGGCTTAATGGATTTTTGTAGCATTTCCTCTTCCTTCCTGCCACAAAGCCTGGGCTTAGCATGGAAGCCACCCAGATTCCTGAATCAGTATGCTGACTGTCCCAAGAAATTCACCACTGTGCTGCAGACCGGGGCTCAGTATAGATCTTTTTATCCACAACAAGCATACCAGCCAGTACACACACAGCACACGTGCCAGGCAGCACACAAGCAACTCTGGGTGGTGTTGCATATAAACCTCACATGGCCCCAGAGGAAAGTTTTACTTTTTTTCTATGTCACAATTGAGGAAATGGAGACAGGCTACTAACTTCAGTCAGGTCACATAGGCATTGCATAATAGTTCAACCCTTCAACTGAGATGTCAACCTCTTCACTGCCGCAGTGACTGGGGATATATCCATGAACGATGTAGCTGACAATTTATTTATTCCCACATGGAACTGACTTCCTGCTGGGGCTTGAACCCAAAGCTGCTTGATCTTAGAGTTTGGGCTCTGTTCAGACATGGTCCTGACCACACAAAGACCTGAACTCAGCTGGGAAACTGCTTAGAATATACGATTGTTGTTGTCTTGAGTTTCTGGAAAATCTTTCTTTCTCAGAGTGCAATTTCACATGCTTTAGAACATGTGAAAAGTTGGAGGCTGGGAAGATGGTTCAGAGGATAAAGCAGTAGTCAGTCTAAACCTGAGTTTAGATCCCTAGACCCAGGTAAAGCTTGTTGCAATAGCACATGTCTGAAATCCTGGTACTCTTACAGGCAGGTGGAAGGTAGAGCCAGGAGACTCCTTGGAAGCTTATAAGCCATCTAGCCTTGTGCATGCAGCAGGGGACACAACAGAATCTTTCTCAAAGGTGGAAGGTGAGGAGCAATACCTGAGGATTCCTTCTGATTACCATAAGTGCATTGCAGCAAGCACCTATCCACACACACATATATGTATCTACATGTATAACACATACACACACAAGTGAAGATAAAGACAGAAAAAGCATTTGAACATAACTGCAATGAAATACCAGTAAACATTTACCAAGCCAACTACCACTAAAAAAAAAAGAACAAGAAGCTGGATGTGGTTGTGCACACCTCTAATCCCAACACTGGGAAGGCAGAGGCAGGTGGATCTCTGTGAGATTGTGGCTGGCCTGGTCTATTCAGCACGTTCCAGGCCAGCTGGAGCTACAGGGGGATCCTGCCTCAGAAAATAAAATAATAAAATAAAATAATACTGGCAAAAGTGTGGGAAATTGGAACCCTATGCATTGTATTACATAGTGATCTATCTGGTATACAACTGGTATGCATAATAGCTTGGCAGCCTCAAAAAAAAAAAAAAATCAAACACAGAATTATTTTATGCTCCAGCAATTCCCTTCTGGATATAAATCCCAAACAATTGCAAGCAGGGGCTCGAACATACTTGCATACTAATATTCACAGCAGCATTGTTTAACATTGCCTAAAGGAAGAAACAGACCAAGATTATTCAGTCTTTAAAAGGAAGGAAATCCTGACATGCTCTATAATGTGGGTGAACCTTGAAAGTATTATGGTAAATGAGATAAGGCAAGACTCAAAAAGGAGAGCTATTGTATGATTCTCTTTACAAGATGCGTCCAGAAAATGTAAATTCTTGGAGACAGTAGAATAGAGATTACCAGGGACCCAGGGAGAGGAATAAGGAGGAGCTGACTTTCAGGTGGGGTGATGAATAGTTCTGGAAACAGAAAGTGGTGCTGGCTGAACGGCACTGCGAACGTATTTAATAGTACTGCATTATTCACCTGAACAGCACTGTGAACGTATTTAATACTACTGCATTATACATCTGAACGGCACTGTGAACGTATTTAATACTACTGAACTATACACCTAAAAATGGTGGTTTAAAAAAAAAGTGAATTTCATGTTAAATATATTTTATAATTGAATGAATGAAAAATTTGGTCATAGAGGATATTATCTGAAGAACAAGAGGCCAGCACCCAATGTCATTTGATTTCACAATGAATGCATACTTCTTCCCCAGACAGGGAAGTAAAGATAAGCTTTCCCCAGCCCAGCCCATCCTTTACCCAGAGGATCTTTCACTCCTAAATGCAATCACAGAATACTGAGTAGGCAATGGACACAGATGTGGGGAGATGCAGGTGCTGTCAAAGCTGAGGCAACCAGTTCAAAAGAACTTTTAGATGTGCATCGAAGCAAGTAGCACTCAGCTAGGAAATGGCTTATAATATTGGACTGCTTTTGTCTTGAGTTTCTGGAAAATCTTTCTTTCTCAGAGTGCAACTGAAGGGCTGGGAGGACTCAGGACAGGCTTGCTGCACAAGCACGAGGACCTGAGTGTGATCTCAGCACACATATAAAAAGCCAGAGGGACTGGAGAGATGAGTCAGCAGTTAAGAACACTTGAAGTTCTCCCAGAGGACCCAGGTTCCAGTCCCAGACCCACATGGTGGCTAACAACCAGCTGTCGCTGCAGTTCCAAGGGATCCAACACCCTCTTCTGGCCTTTGTGGGCATTGCACGCATGTGGTGCACTTAAATGCAGGCAATACATTCATACACATAAAATAAAAATAATAAATAAAATATTTTTGAATGCCAGGTGTAGTGGTATAGAAATATAATTCCAGTCCTGGGGAGGAGGAAACAGGGAGGTTCCTGAGGCTCCCTGGCTAGGCCAGCTCGATGGGTGAGCTAGCTCCATGTGCAGTGAGAGACCCTGCCTCAAAAGATAGTTAGAAAGTGATCAAGGAAGACATCTGATACTTACTGACTGGTACACACACACACACACACACACACACACACAGAATGGGAGTTGTTTTGTGATGAGTGCATGATTTCCATCTTCCTGGAGTTAAGCTCAGGCGAACTGACCAGGACTTTGCATTTCCATGACATCCACCCACACTTACTAAGGAAAAGAGGGTGTCTCGTTGGGTTTTCAGACCAAGGTGGGACTACTTATTTCTCAGGAATGTTCACACAGACTAGTATTATTTTCTTTTTTAAAAAAATTATTTTGTTTTCTGATTATAAAATAATGCTTCACTATATAAAATTTGGAAAATGTGGAAACAAAAAAGAAAACTTGCTTGTAATGAGATAAAAAATTACCCTGTATTTTAATTTTTTATGAGCATGAGTGTTTTGCCGCATGTTCGTACACGCACCAGGCGGGTGCCTAGGACCCACAGAAGCCAGAAGAGGACAGCAGATCCTCGTTAGCTGGAGTTCCAGACAACTGCGAACTGCCATGTAGGTGCGGGGTCCTCTGAAAAAACAGTAAGTGCACTTAACTATGAACCATCTCTCTAGTCCCTACTCCACACTTTAAATATTCTTCAAAAATATTACTTATAGTGACTAATACTGTGTCATACAGATGCAGTATTTGGTGTTATAAATGAGAATGGAAAGCCTGGTAGAAACGTGGTTGTGATTCCATGAGGAGATGATCCTTCTGTTCTAGGTGCATGGAATTCTTATTACACAGATACTATACTTATAATAGGGTTTGCTCTGGTTATTATTTAAGGCATGTATTGAGGAAACAGCCTTGAACTAGCAGGAGGGACTTTCCCTGAACTGGTGGCTATGTTTATTGCAGCTCTGTTCACAATAGCAAAAAGCTGGAACCAACCCAAATGCCCCTCAACTGATGAGTGGATAGAGAAAATGTGACACATGTACACAATGGAGTTCTATGCAGCAATAAAGAACTTTGCAGGTAAATGGATGGAGCTAGAAGACATTATATTAAATGAAGTAACACAGTCCCAGAAAAACAAACGACAAATGGTGTCCCTCATATGTGGATGCTAGCGCCAATAACCCAGTTATAAATATTTCTGTGGAGAGGGATGCATATTAAAAGAACAACAACAGAAAGACTGCATTAGAAAACTGACTGAAACGGTGAATCGGGAAGGGTGGGAGGGGCGGGAGAGGGACACGGGTGTATACTCGATTAATACATATTTAATTGACATGAGTTCAACAAGTATCTAATTTTGCCCAGATTCTGTCTACAGGTTACATGGTGTTTTAGGACTTAATAAAAGTAAATATGTATATATTAAACAACATTGGTTTAAAGGTTCTGATAAAAACGCTAATGCACCTGAGTTAATTAGAAATATAAATTGTTGTTGTCCACATCTGTTTTACTTAAAATCTGTATAACAATAGCTTCGGGATTGGCACATACAAATGTTCTCTATAATTTTTCTGTTGTACAGTATCACCTTGTAGCATTCTCTTTTACCTGTAGGATGATTTAACTTTAAAAAATTAAGTTTGCTTCCCACGTTAACCACATACCATCACCTAAAACAGCTTGGGTGAATTTGATGAAATCTGCACCTTGATTCCAGCCTATAGGTATGTGTAATACAACTGCCTTTTTGAGACTCATGGGTCA
>VZQC01013763.1:2485662-2663463 GCA_009823505.1 Rhizomys pruinosus | reverse complement strand
GTATGAATGTACTGTCTGCATGTAGGTCTGTGCACCCGTGTCGTGCAATGCCATGGAGGTCAGAAGACGGCATCGGATTCCCCTGGAACTGGAGTTCTCCTGGAACTGGAGTTACAGACAGTTCTCAGCTGCCATGTGGGTGCTGGGCATCGAACCCAGGTCCTCTGCAAGAGCAGTTGGTGCTCTTAACCGCTAGGTCATCTCTCCAGTCCTAAAATGCTGTTTTATATGATGTTGCTATCCCCAAATTATCTGTAGATAATCCTAAAGGGAGAAACATTTAAATTTTGTTGATCTTTGAACTGGCAGGGCTTTTGATCTGTCCTTACATGCCCCAAACTACAGTTGGGATTAAGACAATACTCTGATTGATAAAAACTACAGGCAGTTGGCTGTGGTTACTCCTACCAAGGATCCCAGCACTCAAAGGTTAGAGATAAGAGGATCTGGAGTTTAAGGCCACCCAGAACTACATAGGGAGACGCCATCTCAAAAACAAAGGAGGGCTGGGGAGATGGTTCCATGAATGAGATCACTTGCTAGGCAAGGAAAAGGACTTGAGTTTGGATCCCCAGTGCCCATGTGAATAGCCAGTGTGGCCATGCTCACATCCGAAACTCCAGGGCTGTAAGGTGGGGTGGGTAGAGACAGGAGGAGGACTGCTGGGGCTGCTGGCTGTCAGCCTAGCTGGTTCAGTGCGAGACACTGTCTCAAGGGAATAGGTAGACAGTGATAGAGCAGGGCACCTACTCTTCCTCCGACCTCCACAGGCTTACTCACACCTGCAGATATATGTACAAATACCACACACACAGAACAAACAGTCAATGCTATGTGTATCAAATAAACAAGCACCCACCATTTCAGGCATAAATTATATTCAGTTCAACTTCATACTTTACATCAGAGGATACCTTTATGAGGCATTTTGAAAGGGTAAAATATGCCAAACAGCTACTTTGGTGATACTTCCAGGACTCTGATGGGGGAGTGTGACTGATTAGAGTCAGCTATAATACAGATGTTAAAGTTATTCATAGAAAGTAACCAATGTGTATGTGGACTCAAGACATCTGAAGACAGATTTTATCTTTCTGTTTTCAAGCATGTGTAACTTGCACATTTTGTAATTTGTATCTTGCCAATAATTGAGGGGAGAGATACCATTTCTTAAGTTTTTGTGTGACACAATCTTTGTGATATGAATGAACACTAATGATGAATCCTGATGAATATTAATGCCTGAAAAGATGATATGCAAGAGATAGCCTTAGGGCTGGTTGAAGAATATATATCATCATTCCACTTTGCCTATAAAATCCAGCTACAAAAACCAATTTGTTAAGAAGCATTGTAGAGTGCACAGAGCTTAGATCAGGGATTTTCCAGGACCACCTGAAGCACAGAGTAAGCAGGTATAACACACAGCACACAACACAACACCACCACAACACATTACACCACACAACACACAACACACACACGCGCGCGCTGCGCGCGCAACCGCGCGAGCATACACAACTGGAATTATTGCCAAGGGAGTTTCCAAGTGGATTCTTTGGAGGAACTTCAGAACAGAAAATAATTAAGTTACACTTCAATAGAAAGCCCTAAAACTAAACAAGTCCAGATGAACATAAGCAAGGAGAAAAAACAAACAAATATTGAAGGGCATCTGAAGAGGCAAAAGCAAAGCAAGCCTTCAAAAAAGCAAGCCTTCGACACAGGGAAGAGGCATTTGGGATTCAGGCAAAGAGAAACCCCACATGCCAGTGTCATTATAGAATGACAACAGGGTAAGATCAGGAATAATTCCACACCAAGCTCTAACAACCCTTTGGAAGATTCCTAAAGTGGGATGCCCCGTTTTATTTCCCAGTACGCAGATCTTAGAAGGAACATGGCCGACATAACTCAAAGAATCAGAGAGCTATAAACAACAATCAAGAACTAAGGGAAAGAGAATGAAAAACTCAAGAAAACGGACCTATAGAGAGAGAATGACAAAAACTCCAGAAGGAATGGAAACATGGAAAAAGATCCCAAAATGTTGAAAAGGAAAAGGAAACCAACCAGTGGAGCAGGAAACTAAGGAACAGAATTGAGAAGCTCCAAAAAAGGAAGTGGAAATACGAAAAAGGAAATCAAACATCATCCAATCAAGAGCAAAGGAACAGAAAAGGCCCCAGAATGTAGAATGGAGGAAGCAGAACAAAGCATCAACCTGGAAGATAACACAGAAGAAATAAAAACCTCAAGTAAAGAGTATGAAAAATGTAAAAATACACAAAAGTGGAACAAGCAGGATTGTGGGACACTATGAAAAAAAAAACCGGCCAATCTAGGAATACGAAGAGAAGAATCCCAGGAGAATTGTATTGATCAGATTCTTCAACAGAATAATAGATGAAAATTTCCCCAAACTAAAAAAAGACAAACCATACAAATAACAAGAAGCACAAGAGAGAACTCCAAATAGACAAGATCAGAAAAAGAAAGCGTCTCATGCCACATCATAGTTAAACGCGAGATGCCCAAAAAAAGACAAAATCCTTAAAGCCACAAGAGTAAAATAACAAGTTACATATAACGGGAAACCTATCAGAAGTACAACTGACCTCTCAGTGCAAACTATGAAAAGCAAGAAGAACCAGATGGAGCAAAGCATGTCCCAGTGTTAAAGGACATAGATGCCAACCCAGGTTACTATACACAGGAAAAATGTCGATTATAGTTGAAGGAGAGGAAAAAGTCTTCCATGACATAAGATAAGATAAAAGAATACATGTCTGGAAAACCAACCCTTTTAGAGAAATACTTGAAACAATAATTCAAAGGACAGAAGAAAGGAGCAACGAGCCCCAGGCACCTAGAAAGAGAAATTAATAAAAGCATACTGTGGAAGTAGAAAAACTAGACCAAAATGCAAATGGAATATAAAGGTGAAAGGAAGCATCCCATCTATCGAGTTATAAGCCTTAAATATTATTGGACCTAATCACCCCCCAATCAAAAGACTAGACTGAGAGACTGGATTAGGAAACAGACCATCTATATGCTGTCTACAAAAACACATCTTCCCTTCAAAGGAAGAGCCACAACTTTGAGAAGTGAAAGGATGGAAAAAAATAATTCCAACAAATGGTACCAAAAAAAAGCAGGTGTTTGTCTTTTTAATATCAGACCAAAATAAATTTCCACTTACCCTCCATCAACAGGCCAACATTTATTCCCTTTTTTATCCACGGAACAATTCACATGAAGATTTCACACTCATGAACATATATGCACCAAACTCTAGTACAAAACAAAATAAACCAAAACTTTATTAAAGACAATTTACTCCCAGGACAACAATGTCACTGATTAACCCCAACACACTCAAATTAGGGGAATTAATACCCCACTGAGCCCTTTGACAGTAAACTGGACAAAGAATAAACACAGAGACATCGAACGAATGATACGATACACCAAATGGGACCGCTCACAGAATCTACTGAATATTTCCACCCTAAATACCAGAGAATACACTGTCTACTCAGCACCCATGGAACATTCTGCAAAACAGACCATATACTGGAACACATACTGGGACACAGAAGAACCTCCACAAATGACAAAAAGATTGAAATAATTTCATGCATTCAGCAAAGACCACAGGACAATAAAGCTCAATATCAACACCAAGGATAAGCCCGATCTACAAGAACACATTGAGAATAACAACACACTCCTGAATAATGAATGGGTCAGGAAAGATAAAGAAGAAATAAAAGCATTCGTGGAAACTGAATGACAATGAGAATACAAAACAACAAAACCTATGGGATACTTTAAAAGCAGTCCTAAAGAGAAATTTATAGCGCTGAGTGCCTTCATAGAAAAAGAGAAAGGGCACAAGTGAACAATCTCCAGCTAAAAACACTTGCTGGAGATAACAAACATGAAAACCCTAAACCCAACTGTAAGGAAGAAAGAACAAAAATTTGCCGGGCGTGGTGGCGCACGCCTTAAATCCTAGGACTCGGGAGGCAAAGGCAGGCGATCTTGTGGTGAGTCAAATCCAGCCTGGTCGACAGATAAGTCCAGGACAGCTGGGGCTACAGGGGAGACCCGGTCTCGAAAAAAAAAAAAAAAAAATTAGAGCATAATCAGATGAAATAGAAAACAGAAAACAAGTTCCATGTGCAGAACAAGGGAAGTCTTCCCTGAAAGTCGGGGCACCCACACCATCTGCTTAGCCAACACTTCTCATGTTGACTCTGACTTGGGTTCAGGCATTTGACTACTTAGTAGACTTTGGTTTCCTCATCTACAAATGAAGGGTCAATCCTATCCTGTTAATTCACATCATAGTTACAACAATCAAGAGGAAAGAATAAACTGCCAAGCATTCTAAGTTCTTCTGGTTATGATACACAACTAAATATAACAACTTCTCCAGTCTTTGACATCTACACATTGCAACAGCAATGACTTCTTTTTCTTTTTAAAACTTACCCAAGATTTAAGTTACTTCTTTTCCAAGCAAGTGACTGTTGATATGACTTCTGTTCTAAGATGCCCTCACCTATTCTTCTGCCCTGATCCCAGAAAAATGTGTGAGGTAGTTAATATGGAAGATTTAAAGAGAAAAGACAATAAAGTTGGACTTACAATTGCCTACCTTCTGCTAATCTCTTTAGAGAGCATAATTCTTGGGTCATAACACTTATCACATGTGCAATAACTTGTTTAATATTTACCTTCATCACAAGACTAGAAGGTACACACATGTATATTTGCCTTTTTAACGCCACTGCCTTCACATGGTAGACACAAAATATAAAACTTTGTTTAATGACTAGAAAAGACTCTGACTCAGACTCCAGCATGTTCATCAGAGGAAGCTATCAAATACTTAGCTGGAAGTTGCTGTAAGGGAAGTATTTTCTAAGTGCTTTGTGGCTATTTAACTTTAGTTCTCCAAACAATTACAAGCAAGAAGGGGCTTTACTGTAAGGTTAAGGAGTCACTGAGGTCACGCTACTTTCTCAAGGTGACACAGATAGAATGTGGTGGAATTAGAATACAGATGGGGGCAGGGAGGCTACAGAGTCTGTATCCTTAGGCCCTGTAGGAATGTCTCTTACTCCTGGCAGTTCATTATCATCCATATTGGCCTAGCCTGCTGATATAACCTAGGCTCGTGTTTGAAGCCACTAGATAAAACAGAGCAAAATGATGAAAGCATATTCAAAAATATTTCTGTGGCTTTTTTCGATCTATAATTTTACTTAATTAATTGTTGTGGATTTCATACACTTCTTTTTTGGGGGGGGGTGGTCTTTTAGGGGTAGGGTCTCCCTGTAGCCCCAGCTGGCCTGGAACTCACTATGTAAACCAGACTGGCCTTGAACTCACAGACATACGCCTGCCTCTGCCTCCCAAGTGCTGGGATTACAGGCATGTCCCATATACTTCATTTTGACCTTACTTAGACTTCCTTCCCTATCTCCCATAATGTCCCTCCTCACTGGAATTCAAGAATTCATGCTAAGGCCTATGGAGTCAAGTTTGTGTCTCCAGATGTCCCTCAGCGTGAGTTCATCCACTGGAGCCTGGTCAGCCTGCCTACAATTACTCACTTAAAGCGGAGTAACTCTCTCATGCAGCAGTGATCAGCTGCCAGTAGTTCCTCAGCTAAGGTTGGGGCCTCTTGCCCATTTCCCATTTTTATGCTGGTTTTTGTCCGAGTTTGCATGGGTCTTGTATGCTTTCAGCATTGCTGTAAGTTCAAATGAGCAAGTTCCAGAAGCCTGGGAAATTGTTTCCTTACGGTCATGCACCCACTATTGGTGGGTTCTTACTATTGTTCTGCCCTCCTGTTCCACAATGGTCCCTGAGCTGTGAGTGAGGTTTAATATAGGAGTCCTATCCAGGGACCCACAGTCTTTCTGTGTTTTCTTAAATACACTATGACCAAAGACGACACTCTTAGAAAAAAAACAAAAAAACAACTGGACTGACTTAGAAGTTCACCCCAATAGCCTGAAATAAGTGAAGGCAGAACTTGCAGCCTGCTGGTCAGGGATAGAGTAATGATGTGTTTGAGTTCAGACTAGAGGGGGAACTGGGCCAGCTGAGCATCAGCCCAACTCAATTGTGTTTTGCTATTTTTCCAATTCACTTCATTTGTCACATTTTCTCAGTGGGTCAGAACCCCAAACTATGGGGAAGATTGACTCTTGATGATTCCTGTTACTACCAAAAGCAACGAAGGACCCACTGGGCGAGGCTGCAAACCTCACAGGAGCTCACGGAGGCTCTGAAGTCTACCATATGGAAACTCCACAAAAGGCAAGTTATTTTTTTTTAATTTTTATTTATTTCTGTATGTGTATGAATGTACTGTCTGCATGTAGGTTTGTGCACCCGTGTCGTGCAATGCCACGGAGGTCAGAAGAGGGTGTCGGATTCCTCTGGGACTGGAGTTCTCCTGGAATTGGAGTTACAGATGGTTCTCGGCCGCCATGTGGGTGCTGGGGATCGAACCTGGGTCCTCTGTAAGAGCAGCTGGTGCTCTTAACCGCTAGGCCATCTCTCCAGCCCCAAAAGGCAAATTCTAATGTCAGAGTAACAGGACAGTAAATTTGAACTGGCCACAAAGTAAAGAATATGCAAGGCCAGAAAGCCAACCTGCCAATCAATGTGTTCATATTAAGTGCCCACCATTTGGTTTAGATTAGACCAGGAGAGTTTTAACTAATGGTTTTCTGGCAGCCTCTACATTCATGCTCATGACGTAAGGAACAGACTGTGCTGTGGAGTTGACTATCCACCCATACATTAAAAGCTTAGTCTCCGTGGTGGTGCCACTGGGAGAAGGTGGCATCATTAGGAGGAAGGGCCTAGTGAGAGGGCCTTGGGTTATCCGAGGCTTGGCCCTGTAAAGCTGCTATGGGGTCTGCCCTTTCCTCCTGTCCATCCTTTCCTCATGATGCTGGAGCCCGATCCCCTCATGATCCATGGTCCTGCCTCAGACTCAAAACCAATGGTCCGATCGATCATGAGCTAGAACCTTTAAAACTCTAAGCCAGAGTAAACTTTTTCTCTTCATATGTTTACCATCTTGGTTATTTTGATATAGTGACAGAAAACTGACTAAGTCAAACTAGAATTCTAGAAAGTGGATCCTAAATATCTATGGCTTAGTTCCACCCTCTTCTTAAAATAGCTGTATTTATATGAATTTCTTCTGTTACATTCAGTGTTATTGTTTGGTCACTCAAGTTAGTCTCTGTTACAGAAAAATTCTACTTGGAAGTTACTGGAGGCAGATTTACTTCTAGGATTCAGTATTGCTCAGAATTGGGATCAAGGACATTAATGTGCTTGCAGAGCAATATAAGTACCTCTATACTACGTTAAATAAAGTATAATTAGCCTCATGCCAGATAAAGAAACTTGTGATTTTTCAGACCTTTTCTTGGCTTCAGAATGGCTAAGAATAGATGGCAGACCTGACTTAACCCCAACTCCATTGCAGTAGACATCATAAAGCAGGAAGGGTAAATGTGAGACGGAAGACAGGGCCCAGATGCTCACCAGAAAGCCTGTGACACTACCATCACCACCCCCTCACCTTATTTCTCTCTTCCTTTACCTCTTCCCCAAGGTCTTTCAAATGTACTGTTCACACCTGCATTTGACCATCTGTTCTGCAATCAAATCACAATAGCCCAAAACATAGGACTAGAGAAAATGTAAGGAAGGCTCCTGCAAACGGACTTACCCGTTACACATTGGATGCCAGCACCCGATTCATCTAGTGGAAGGACGGAGGTGACCTGTTTCTCCGGATTTGGGTGGGTGGGTGGGGGTTCGTGTCTGTGAGGACTGTAATTTACTCAGTGCTTACCATGGCAAAGTGCTTAAATATGGGGTTTCACCTCATCTTCCCAGTAACTTTCAGGGAGCAGTTATTCCTGAATAACTTGCGTGTACTCAAATTCTACTTTCTTGGAGTTACACATAAGAAGGCAGGAAGGCCGTGCATACCCAGTGCCTTGCTTCCATTCTTGCTTGGCATGAGCAGGTCAGGTAGGTATGTACTTTGAGGGGCAGAGGGTGGTGTTATGGAGGAATACAGTTTCTCAAGCCTATATCCATTGAGATGCCACATATGTCGCCAGAACTTGTGCACAGAAGATCTGGGAAAGTGACCATTTTCTACCTGCAGGGGACTTCTAAAGCTGACCTGAGAATTTTACTGCTGGTGCCTGTCATGGAGTCTAGTTTATGTCTAGGCAGCAGCGCTGCTTCTGCAGTGGAGTCCCAGCTCAGATGCTCTCTCAGCTGATGATGATGCGGGACAGTCTCCCCCATCTCAACTCAGACTCAGAGGAGCATGGGCGGTCCTCCAGGTTGTTGGGACTCCTTTTCCCAGCTTGCCTTTTTCTTTTTCTTCTTCTGTAACTTCCTTCTGCTTAGATTTGAAACACTAGCTTCAACCACAGTAAATGACCCTGCATGTGTGGGCGTGGGCATGCACGCACAGGCACACACATACACACATGCATGTTAACACAAATTGAGGTCACTACAAGCACAGAGAGGTACAAGGACATGGATTGAACAGGACACTTGATTTTGCTTGCAGAGTGATGCAATTTGCAAGCAGACACTGATTATCCTAGGCACCAGCGTTCGCAAAGGATGTCCAAGTTTGCCATGAGCAAAGATAGAGTAAGGACAATACTCTCTCCTGAAAGCAGAATTCAGCATTCCAGGGCAGGAATGGACAGAGCCGTGGGGCTTGACACCTCACAGCTATGCAGGGGAGTTCAGCTGTTTGGCTCAAAATGAGGCTACTTCCATTTTTCTCCCTCCTAAGATGAGTCTAGTCTTCTTGGTAGAATCTACAGGGTTAATATCAATGGAAGGAAAATTTACAGCAGTTGATGTGACACCAGTGTGCAAGCGTCTCTAAGAAGCATTTGGTTATCCGTGAGGAAGAGGAAACACCAGTGGACAGGCATTGCTTTGCCTGCCTGACAATACCCATGTGGCTGAAGCCAAACATTCTTTGAGAGTGACCAACCCGAAAAGAGATGTCTGCCCAGGCAAGCAAAATATTTTCAACCAGCTACCTCTCTACCTCAATTACTCTAATAATACCTCAAGGTCAAGCGAAATGGCCGTGTCTTTTGATAAGTGCACAAAAGCCAACACACTTAAGCAAGGGATTTAATTAATTATTTTTCACCTCTTCTTTGTCCTACACTCAGGTCAATGAACTTCAAAAATTCATAGCATCATAAAGATCCTGTTGGTATTTTTAGCCTTGTCTTGATCTAGCGGGAATGTGTGTTTCAGTATCAGATGGTCGATTGGTTACTTTCCTCATTTTACAGCTCAAGGGTCCAGCTTGCCAGTGGTGGTAGCAGGAACTGGAGGCAGCTGGTCACATAGCATCTGTGGTCAGGAAGCTGAGAGATGGCTGCTGTGCTCAGCAGGCCTTCTCCTTTTTATTCCGTCTAAGACTGCAGCTTATGGAATGGCACCACGCCATGCACATTTAGGGTGCATCTTCCCTCCTCATTTACTTTTTACTTTTCTAGAAACACCCTCACAGAGTTAGTTAGCAGAGGTTTGTCTACTAGGCAATTCCAGATCCTATCAGCTGGGGAAGTCTAACAGAGAGCAGGCAATGGACACCTCCGGAACGTCAGTCTACCTGCTCGGTTCTTTTCCCATCATGCTG
The DNA here is from genome assembly GCA_009823505.1 of Rhizomys pruinosus. Classification (NCBI taxonomy): domain Eukaryota; kingdom Metazoa; phylum Chordata; class Mammalia; order Rodentia; family Spalacidae; genus Rhizomys; species Rhizomys pruinosus. The sequence continues at coordinate 2,653,715 of VZQC01013763.1, read as the reverse complement.
TCAGAAAGCCCCACGGAGGAAGCTCTCCTCACTCTCTTGCTTCTCTGGTTCAGTCTTGGCCTCCCTAGTCACAGGTCATGATCTCCAGCAGGCTTCTCAGCTCAGCCCACCTGGCTCCATGGTGCCAGGGACCCCTGGTCCTGGCCAGAACCCAACCAGCATGTCTGCTGCCTCCAATGGTTCCCAGCACATTTCCATCCTGCATGAGTTTGGCTCAGTCACCCGGGTCACATTTTAGGCATAATCTTTCCTTTGACAGCAGCTAGTGCAAAATGAATATTTGATCTATATGATTACTATGGGCTACCTATGCATTTGGTAGGTATTTACTGAGGAGCTACCATGAACCAGGCACTGTCACAAGAGACATGGGGTGCAAACTAATATCCTTGTCATCAAGGATCTGAGATGAGCCCCAAGAGTCCATATTTTTAAGAGTTTTCCAGTTGATTACAATGTATTCACACTTGGAGTAAACTTAGTAGGGAAGTGGATGGGGAGATAGGTAGCGAGGGCTGAGGGTGGTTGCACGGGCGCTGCTAACTGGGCCAGGGAAACTACAGCTCAGAGCTGAAGAAGGAGCAAGAGTTAGCCAGCACGGAATGATCGGTCTGTGTGGAGACGTGAAGAGTGGCAAGGCAAAGGAGAACCATGCAAAAATGGTATTTCCAGTCCCAGAAGTCCCGCAGCCTGAACAAGAGGGAACATCCCAGCATAATGTGCTGATGCCAGGAAAGAGGACAACGGCCGCAGAGGGCGTCTGAAACGCCCAGACGCTGGCACCAGGGCTCCCGTCCTACACGCAAGGCTGCCGTGCCCCCATTGTTAGCACAAATGCACAGCGCTCAGATGGAGCACAGAGGCAGGGACGATGGGAATCAGTACAGATAAAGGATTGGCTGGGCTGCTGTGTCGGGTCCTAGGAGTTTGGCCAAACTGAGGAACAGCAAAAATTCTAAGCCACATCTGATGCTGGGTGCCACAGCCCCTCGTGGAATGGGCACAGGCTAAGTCAACTCAGGGACAACAGTAAGGAAAAGAAACACAGCATTCTGCTCATGTGCAGGTGCTTATTCTTTTGCTCCACTTCTCTGTGTAGGAGTAGTTGCTTGCATGCATGTGTGTGTAGCATGTGTGTGACTGGTGCCCAAGTCCTCTGCAAGAGCAGCTCTCTTAACTGCTGTGCCAGCTCTCCAGCCCCAGGTTTTTATTCTTGATTCAATGCAGAATTTAAAATGACTGTATCTGTATGCGACACTTGCAGTCTCTAGGTGACATTGGTACTAGGTCTGTATTATGGATAACATAAGCCGGAGAAAGCCCAGAAGAAGACTTCACTGCTATCCAGGCTTGGTGGTGCTTGACTGTAAGTAATCCTAGAACTCAGGAAGCTGAGGGAGGATAGTGGGTTCCTGTTATTTTTGGCAACTTGGTAAAGACCTTGTCTCAAAAACCAAACCAGGGGCTGGAGAGATGGCTCAGTGAGTACAGGTGCTTGCTGCATAAGTGTGAGGATCTGAGTTCGGAGCCCAGTACTCATGCAAAATTGCCTGGTGTTGTCATGCAGGTGGTGTCTGTAAACCCTAGCACTGTGGGACTCAAAAGACTGGGGGAGCACTGGGGTTTCCTGGCTGCCAGACTACCTCTAGTCTGAGTGAGAGACCCTGTCTCCAGGGAATGAGGTGGAGAGTGACAGCATGGGACACTCCGTGTCCTCCTATGGCCTCCTGGTTACACATCCTGTCTGTGGACACTTATGCACTGTGAATACAGCACGCTGTACTCAGACACTTCTATTCACCTCCCTCTCCCCGCTCTAGATACACATGCAAAGCAAATAAAAGCAAAACAAAGTAAACAAAACCCCAACGACTTCAATGTTTCTTCATAGCCCTCAGAACATCCTTTTAACACTCTTTCAACCATCATGTCTTGATGTCTTGGTATGGCTTGTTAGTTTAGATAACACTTTCATTACAAATATGTGGAAAGCCCAGCTAGATAAGACAGCAAATATATTCTTCTTTTTTGGTCTTTTTGACACAGGGTCTCCCTGTAGCCCCAGCTGTCCTGGAACTCACTCTGTAGACCAGGCTGGCCTTGAACTCACAAAGATCCGCCTGTATCCCAATTGCTGGGATTAAAGGCATGTGCCAGCACACATGCCTGGCAACAGCAAATATATTCTTACAAGCCACTACACAGACCCCACATCAAAATACCTCAGTGGAAGAAGTTGGAGAATAGCAGTATCTCACAGCAGACACCAGCTAAAACCTAGTCATAGCAAATCATCAGAATGAGGACAGACTGGCCTAAAAATATCCAATCACTGAGCTAATTCGTAATGAGAAGCTGCTAAGAAAAACTAGATACTAAAACAATTAAAGTAAACAGAGTGAATATTCTTAGGAACTAAAACATGATTCATTTTCTGAGTTTGCAGTGGCACTTTGTTAGTATCTTGGGGAAGAAGCTGGGCTTGGTCCTGGAGCATAGGGACATGGGAAAGCACTGTGGCTGTTGCAAGGATGGGAAGCTTAAGCCAGCCCAGTGAGGGTGCTTACAGAAGTTACTTAGCTCAAGGTTTCATAATTCTGACTTTCAAGGTGACCACAGAAGGAACACATCCTCATGTACAGGTAAAAGCATCAGCGGCATCAGTTTCCTTTCTAATTATTACAGTGAAGAGTAGGGATGTGCTGAAGGTTGAAAGATCTAAGACTGTCTGAGGCAGGAAAATCAGAGCTTGCTGCTCAGGAGTCATCCCAACAAAGCTCTCAGGAGCCCGTTGCCCCAGTGGCCTCCTGAAGAGCCCCAAGGGTGTCGGTTGCCTGGTCTTCAGAGCACAGAGGTGATATTTAAACCTACCAGGCTCATACGCCCCTCTGTATTTAAGGACACAGCACTGCTTCCTGAACAGGCAAAGGCGTGAGCACACCCACGTCTTCTGTCAGACACACTTCTTATAATTCAGTTACTAAGTCTTTCTGAGGTCAGCAGCTGGTCTAGCCTGGCCTCCTGCTGTGCAGGGTCTTGATCAGCCTGTAACACCTCCTGGACTCCAACAAGAAAAGCATGCTCGAAGAAGACATGAGTGGCAAATGCTTCTGGAGCCTGTCTTCAGACCATGCTCTTCCAGGACGTAGGAGAGTGGGAGGCTCATTCATTCACATTGGAAAGTCGGGGTGGGTGTGTGGAACTCTCCGCTCCCCAATGGGGTGATTTACCGATTTTATCTGTGGTTCTAAGTCTTTTTAGTTGCTATTTGAATAAAAAAAAAAGTACACAGACTTGACACCACAGAACAGTGTACTGACATCAGTAATGTCATGCTGAACTTTTTGACAGTTAAAAGCAGCTGGAGTTGATGTTAAGGTAAGCATGTACTATGTCCAGGTAGAAGTCGAAGGAGATGGAAAATTCTGAAGCAGCTTATTGTGAAACACTGAAGCTCTCTGGGCTACTTATCTTGCCTCCTAAGAATTTTTGTGGTTGTTGTTAATATTTTCCATGGCTGTGGACACAGCTCCTGGTTCCCGCCATGGTAAAGCTAACCTTCTGAACTTACCGCTCCAGACCATTAAGCATGTGAGTTCTGTGCAGTTTGTTAAGCTGCCTTCCAGACTGCCAGTAAAAAAGAACTTCCCAGTCCTAGATCAGATTTTACCTGAGTCTCTTAAACCCCAACAATTTGGATATGGCTAATTTAGACATTACTTTAAAAGTTTCCTCTAGTTAGGAATGGCTGACACTTTTCTGTATTAAGAAAAAGAAAAAAAAAGAAGAAGAAAAAGAAAGAAAGAAAAAAGAACTGACTTCTGGAACTGGGAAAAAATTCCACTTTTTTAAGGGAGAAATTATCTTTGAAAGGCCATTCTCTATATTCTCCAGGGAGGTGATGCTGGCTCACCCTAAAATTTAAAAATATACAAACAAACCCCATGGGTCACATTCAAAGAATCAAAAGTTAAATAAACAACATTATTTGTCTCACTTAATTGGAGATATAACATGTAGTTTTTCTTCTAGTTGCTAAATCACACTCCCAACTCCCGTGCAAGTATGCCTAGGGCTTAGTTACTGTAGTCAAAAGGACAGAGAGAAAAGAAAATGAGGACTCAAATAAAAGGGAATCCAACCCTACCAAGAGGAGGGTCCTAAGCACTTTCTAGAAAGACAAGGCCTCCCTTGGAAGAAGGCCAGCCTGGCCTCGAGCGGCCATAGGAGCTACCAAAGAGCAGACACAGGGCCATTAATAAATCTGTGCAAAGCCCAGCCAGGGAGTGGGCAGTGATGGGTGCAAGCCTCACCCCTCCTCACCTCTCTTCTTTCAGGTCCCCTTCTAGTCTGCTTTTCAGGTTGTGGGATCTGGCTTCTGGAAAGGCGTGAAGCTGGGAATGTAGGATTCTGAGATGCAAAGCTCTAGAGGCCGCCCCAGAGGAAGAAGAGACAGAATATTCTTTCCTAAATGACACAAAGCAGACCTACCTAAATTTATTTGTTTAGGAGAGGTCAATAAAGCCTTCCTTTTCCCATTAATGGCAGTATACAAGCAATCAACATGAGGAACAAGCACATTTCCATGCACCTAGAGGCCCAAGGCACACTCAACACCCCCACCCCTACCCCCTATGTCTCTAAAGCCTCAGCTACTCAGCACATTCACAGCACAGAGGAGCTGACAGCATGGGCATTACAGTGTAGTGTGGGTTAGAATCAGGCCAAATGCACATCTGACGGTTGAGAAGAATGAAAATAGCCTTCAAACAAAGGCAACAGTTTAATATCCATGAGGCACTGTGCTTCAAAAAACCAAAAGACACCAATCAGCCACTCCTTAAACAAAAATAAAGCAGGACTGGCACAGTGTAAAGAGAAATTAATTAAAGGGAAGAAGGCAACCTATTATTAACAGGGCCAAAGAGAAGTGTGGGGCCCAAGGTTTCATCTCCAGTCATTAGCATAAAATACAGTTTGATCATCTAGCCAGATAGATACTCTTATAATGCTATACTCCTTCCTTCCTTCCTTCCTTCCTTCCTTCCTTCCTTCCTTCCTTCCTTCCTTCCTCCCTTCCTCCATTCCTTCCTTCCTTCCTCCCTCCCTCCCTCCCTCCCTCCCTCTTCTGTGCTCCCCTTCTTCCTCCTTTTTCCTCCCTCTCCTTCTCCTCTTTTCCTTCCTTCCTACCCCCTCTCTCAGTGAATTTCTTTCTTGTGTAGAAGAGGCATCAATAACTCCACTGCAGGATTCTTGTCATAGAGCATATTGGGCTAATATGTAAAATGCAAAGGTCTAATAGTATTGCCATACTGGTAATAACATTTTATTGCCTACTTATTTAATGCGTCTGTGTGTGCGCACACATTGCATCATGCTTATAAAGGTCAGAGGACAGGACTCCACCTTGGGCTGTCAGGACTGGCAGCAGCACTTTACCACGAGCCAGCTATCTCACTGGCCCAGGCTTTTACTTTTATTCGTTTCTTTTCCACTCTGCAATGGTCATTTCAATGGGGAGCATGCTTTGCTGTTCTTTCTGTAGCCAGCAATGTCTCGCCCTCTGTTTAGCACAGGTAACTCTCGGTAAGTCTCTTGGAACTAAACTGAGTCTCAGCCAGGTTGCACACCCCTAACGCAGGTCTCATGCTCTGAACAAGTGCAGTCCGTGGCAGTCTCTTTCCATAATAGAATGTTAGAGTTTGAATGGACCCCGCAATTCTAGTCTCAGCCCTCTCCCCCTAAAAACAGTTGGGGTAAGTCCAGGCTCTCCACTTTTAAATAGGGGTGAATGGGATTCAAGTCTCAGCTCTGCATTAACCAGTACCTGGAGGATGTTCCCTTGCTCTTCTGAGTCTACAACAAGAAGGGGTGGGGGGGGAGAAAGAATCCAAGATAAAGCGAAGCAGGTAGAACAAAAGCCAATCTGTTTCCCTACCTTTACTTTTGTTGAAAACAAAACAACAAAAATATTTCCCAATTACAAGGTTTCCTCGATTTTTGTGGGAGACAAAGACACTGGAGAATAGATTTAGAAACACTTTTTCTCTTCTCCAAGAATACTTTAAAGTCTTTCCTTTAAAAATAAAATGATATTTTCTGCTAGTGGGAATGTAAACCTATACAACCATTATGGAAAGCAGTGTGGAGAGCCTGTAAAAGACTCAAAATGAGCCTACCACCTGACCCAGTCATACCACTCCTGGGTATATACCCATAAGACTCATCCTACCGCAAAGATACATGCACATCCATGTTTATTGCAGCTCTCTTCACAATAGCGAAGAGCTGGAACCAACCCAAATGTCCCTCAACTGAGGAGTGGATGACAAAAATGTGGTACATCTACACAATGGAGTACTATTCAGCAGTAAAGAAAGATGACATCATGAACTTTGCAGGTAAATGGATGGAACTCGAAATCATTATGCTAAGTAACACAGAACCAGAAAAACAAGTGGCAAATGGTTTCCCTCATATGTGGATGCTAACACCAAATCCCCAGATGAAAGACAAGCTGAACAACATTATTGCTATATTTCTGTTTATCTGAATGCAACTATGTTGTTATAATGTAAATCTTTTAACGGGCTGTAGAATCAATCTACCACTTACTTTCAGACTCTGTAATTACTGTATATGAGTGGAAAGTATGTATTCATATTTTAGAGTAATATAAAATTAAAGGAGGAAAATGTGAATTCCTAAACAAAAAAAATGGTATTTTCTTTTTAGATATATTTTCAAAACCAGATTTTATTTTTTTATTTTTTCAACCAAATTTTCAATCAGAAATGGTTCCTGTCCCTAGCTCCCTCTTCTAGTTCCAAATGTACCTTCTACTTATGCCTGGCCCATGCTACAGCTATCACCTTCACTTCAGCAACAAGATGGTTTTAAGCTGAGGCACAGCCATAGATGAAGCAACACTACAATCAATCATTGTCAGATGTTCAGTAGACACAGGGGTACAAGCACGTCACAGACATCAGGGATGCAGGACCAAGAGATGGCTCAGTGGGAAGACCACCTGCTGTGCCATCACGAGGACTTGAATTTGGATCTCCAATACCCATGTAAAAAGCCAGCATGGCAGAGTATGCTTGCAACCCCAATGATGGGGGGTGGGGGTGGGGAGTCAGGAGGCTCTCTGAAGCTTGCTGGATGTCAGCCTAGCTCCAGGTTCTGTGAGAGGCCCTCTCTCAAGGGAATAAGGTAGAGAGTAAGAGAGCAGCATACCCATGTCCTCCTCTGGCCTCCGTAGTCTTGCTCACCTACACACACACACACACACACACACACAAACACACACACACACACACAAAATCAATCAATCAATAAACAAATCAATCAATCAATCAATCAATAAACAAATACTCTAGGGCACCTATCCCTCTGAGATAAGCTAATCCCAATCCTTCTACCTTTATCTTTTTTTTTTAATTATTATTTGTTTATTTTTAAGGGATTCTACAATATAAGAACACAGTTGTTTTCAGATAACGTTGATGTTGCTCAGTTTGCCGTACAATTAGGTAATTGGTGCATTTTGCAAGTATCTATATCCAAATTTTGAACAACCCAAGGTTCCCATAGTCCAGTTGGAGAAGCTTGTATGCACAGGCATGTTGATCAATTAACATGCCTGTGCATACAAGCTTCTCCAACTGGACTATCATGATTCACCCCTATCTCTCTGCAGCCCTTACATTCTACCACACCTCCTCTTCCACAATTTGTTCTCTGGGCTTTGGGAAAGGGGCACAAGTGGGTGAGAAGAAAACAGTCTACTTTCTTTGGAGTTGTCATTTTGGACTCTAGTCTGTTCAGGTTGTTTCCCTTCATGGGTTGACAGCTTTTCCAGTGATACCTTTTTAGTCATACTAACAAAGCACGAGCAATTGGATGTACAGGCATTTAAGCAGTACTAATTATTATGTCAAGCTAAGCTGTGAGCATAGACACTGATGCTTGGATGGTATGCTAATCTGCAAACTGTGGTTTCTCTTTAAAGGGTGACAAGTTCTTATTGTGGCTTATAACATCTTCCTAACCACTAGAGGAATAAGCTTGTGGCATCACTGGGAGTTATTTCCTCCAAGAAGAGAAGCTAAAGCCAATTATATTTGGGATATGTATAGACATTTGGCTGCCACTTTTGCACAGTATCTCTAGGCTTTTGAGGTGTAGCTGATACTTGACAGAGGAGTCCCTTGCTTGTCTCAGGGAGACCGATATTTTGCTCTATTGCTTTATAGTGGCCTTTGGGAATGTTCTCTGGCATTTCAGAGGGCCAGTTGTACGCTAGCAAGTGACGTCTCATAACATTTTTTCATGCTCACACCAGTCTTTGACAACAGGGACTTAACGTAACTGCCTTTCTCCTTGAAAATATCCCACTTATAGGCAAAAGGGCCTTTATAATTTATGGGGGGGGTGTGACTCCCTCGCCAACATCTCCTCGTCCACGAATAATTCATTGCTGCTGTCAGACCTTTCCTGTAGTAATCTATTTTGCTTAATTACACAGCTTATAAACACTTTTCTATTTGAATTTGGCTCTAGATAAAGAAATATCCATTCACAGTTCCTATGCCTATCATCACTTCCACACGGGTGTTTATACCTGTTTTATAGGAATTACCCCTCTACAGTTGGCTCTAATTTTACAGTTAGGGAATGATTTCAGTACCATCATGTTTTTTTCTTTTTCCTATGAAAGGGGGAGAGGGTAGAAAGGGTTTCCTCAGTATCTGGAAGGTAACTTCATTAGGGCCCATTAATAAACAGGTAACCCCAATAGTATTCAGGAGATTCTCAGTGTTCTGTGACTCAGGCAGTCGGGGTTCCTCTTTCTTTTAATGTTCAGATGGGTCAGCCCTCTCTGCTGGCATTTCCCCAGTCCATCCTGCACAGCCATAAGTTGTATGTTTTTCAGGCATTTAGATTGTGATTTTTACCTGTGGGAACGTAAAATTCTCCTCCCATTGTTAGTTTCAAAGATCTCAAAAACTGAAAATTTACAATAGGATTGGAACAGATTTTTCCATTTGTATCCCAGAAGGGTACTACTCCACCTCCCACCTCCTTCTGTTTTTTTTTTAAGGCTTTTTATGTTTTGACCTAATAATGCCTAAGTTGTATTACACATACCCATAAACAAGGAGCCAAGGCATAAGCTTTGCAGTAAATTTACCCAAACTGTGTCTCATTGACTGTATGGCTACTTATTTGGGAAGGAATTTTAAGCTTAGTTCCCTTTAAATTGTCCTACAAGTAAAAGAAAGTGTTATAATGTGATGTTGTATAATTCAGAAAAATAGAGACCATTTATGTATCTTAACTCAATACAAATTATAAATAAAACAATTAAGATTTTATATTCCCAATTAGTTCAATTGTATTAAATTACATTTTCACAAAACCACATCTGGCGTTACAGAGGAAACTAAAGCTTAAATCCCCTGGACAAACTGTCAGCACAGGAAAGGAAACAGCCAGAACTGAATCAGAGGCCAAAACGACATCTCCAGACAAAGTAGACTGTTGTGCTTCTCGTCCACCTGTGCCCCATCTCAAAGCCTAAGAACAATCTGCAGAAGAAGGGAAGTGGTAGAATGTAAGGGCTGCGATGGGGGTGACGTAAAACGACGACAATATAGTCCCCTGGACACTTATTTTGATCAAATTGAATTGAACATTCAAGCCCCTCCAGCTGATGGTGGGAGCCCCTTAGGCCTGTGTGGGCTGGGGCAACAAACTCCTTGCAACTGGTTTTAATAGAGAGCTGTGTGCCAAAAAAAAAAAAAAAAAAAAAAAAAAAAGGAGGCTGAGATACTGAAAGTTTCTTAAAGCAAGTTTTCCAGGCCTGAAGAAGGCCAATAGCTTGGAGGAAGATAGTCATTAAAATCCACTCTGAAAGATTTGCAGTTTAAAAAGGTATACTTAAAAAATACATATATTTAGATAGAGATAGTAAGTTCAGTAGAGAGTTATACACAAATACAAAATAAACCAAATAAGTTAATGGACTTGATTTCGCTGAAGTCATAATCCAGTCATATAGTGTTAAAGAACAAAGTGTATATTGGGTAAAATTTAATTAGCAGGTACTCCACTCTGCCCAAGCTTTATCCACATAGTATAGGATATGTTAAGGCTTAGTGAAAAAGGATTATAGAATTAGTTTAAATTTGGGTGTAGGTTTTGGTGGAAATGGTAATACATTTGAACTGATTGGGAATATAAAATGTAATTGTTTTGTATTTAATAATTTGTATTGGGTTAAGGGACACAAATGTCCCCTCTAGATTGTTTCGGAATTATACACCATCACAGTGTAACACTTTCTTTTACTTGTAGGACAATTTAAAGGAACTAAGCTTAAATTTACTTCCCAAATAAGTAGAAGTCATAGTCCAGTCATATAGCTTTAAAGAGCAAAGTGTATATTGGGTAAAATTTATTTAGCAGGTACTCAACTCTGCCCAAGCTTTATCCACAAAGTATAGGATATTTTAAGCCTTCTACCTTTATCTTAAATGAGAATTATTTCTCTCCATTCTTCAAGAGTCAAGGACACTACTAAAGGAGTCTACAAAGCACTACACCTACCTTTCCAGATAATTAAGTCAGAAAAAATTGCAGGAAGTTGAAGAGCTAAGGGAGGTTACACTGTGAACTGACAAACCTTTAGAATCACTGTGATTTGTGTCTGAGAATGAAGCTTTTCTGTGCATTTTGAAGGTACATGGGAGTTGTGATTTATGGTTTTAGAGTTGCAGGCTATAGCAGTAAACCTGCTAAGCTACTGAATCACTGTGACACTGACCTTTCCACAGCCTGCAGAGGTCAAGCAGCCTTTTCTCTGCAAAGCAAAGAGGTCTTGACTAACCCAAGGCTCTTTTGATTGAAGAAAAGAAAATGCCTCTTGAACCAACAGAAGCCAATGCAGATGGTTAGAGACAACCAAGAACAGAAACTACAAGCCCACATCTGAGGAACAAACTAGTGAAAAGGTGAGGCTTGGAGTCAGGGTCTGACCTCTTTGAAGAAGCCTCGTTGTTCTACATCTTCTGCAAACTGACTTCTCTGCTCTGGAGCTAGGGTGAGAGACTCTAGCTAGACTCTACTGGCCTATTAAGTAGAGCAGATTCTCTCTCAGAGGGTAAAGACTGCCTTATAAATGTTTCTCTACCTCCCCAGACAGTTTCTTCCCCTTCTCAGTGTTTTGACCTATTGTCTTACTTAGACTATCAATACCTTACTCTCCACAGCATACCTTTCCTTTGTCTCCTATGACACTCCAGTCTTGCTCTCTTTGACTCTGTCCAAATTCCCTTACCACTGACTCCCCTTCCCTCCCCCACCATTAAATATGCAGTCCCTCTGAGCTCTGTTTTAGACTGGTTTTCTTTATTCATTAATTCCTTCAGTGATTTGACATACCAGCCGAGACCCGTCTTCCGAAGTTAAAAACTGTGTGTGAACTTTCCTACTCAGATCCCTGGCAAGCAGCTGACTCTTCATTCATTCCATCACCAAGTCGCCCTCCACCACCCATCTCATCCTTCAGTTCTCTTCACACTGAAAACCAGCCCCCTCCTCCATCTTCTCTGCGTCACTGAAAACCAGCCTGCAGAAGATCAGAATGCCTATCCCAGGCTTCAGGTACAGACAGCGCTGGGAGTAAGACCGCAGTCAGCTTGGACCTGCAAATCCTGAGAAGTGCTCACCCTTGACCACAACCCTACGGTCCACAACCCTACAGACCACAACCCTATGGTCCGGAAAAGGTCGCTGTAACCTTGCTTGGGTGCTGTGAAAGAAAAGCACCCACGCCCGACTGCCTACTTCCCTAGAGAGCCCACGCCCCACTGCCCACCCCCCAAATCCTACCTCCCCCATGCACTTGAGCTTTACTGCCCACACCCTATTGCCTACTTTTCCCTTAAGAGTCTGCCAAAGCAGCCATGTGGTTGCTGGCTGGCATGCTCCTATTTAGAGGCCAGCAGAGAGCCCTAAAATAAAACCTGAGTTATCTTTAGTGGAGTCCTGAATGTTTTTACGCAGCTCGGATCTCCCCTAGAAATGAAACTAACAGTGGAGAATCTTATCTCAGTGTTCTTACATGAAGCAACTGAGTCTCCACAGTTGATAATGATATTTTATTATCTGATTTTTAATAAGGAGCTATTGGTCACCTTGCCTGTTGTAATTAATAAAAATTAATAACTGTACAAGACAAAACATTTCAGTGTGAAATTTTTTTTTTAAATGAAGAAAATGAAGAGCTAGGGGCATAGCTCGGCAGAATGCTTGTCTGCAATGTGCAAGCCTCTGAGTTCACGCCTCAGCACCAGAAAAGAATAAGAAAAAAGAAGCTGGGTGTGGTGGCTTACGCCTACAATTCCAGGATTCGGCTGGCTACAGCGAGGATTGCCATGAGCTTGAGCCCAGCCTGGGCTACACAGTAAATAAGATGCTGGCTCAGAAACAAATTTCAGACCAGCACAAAATAAAACAGTACAAAACAGTACAAAACAAAACAGGGAGGGAGGGAGGGAGAGTACCTAATATAGACAGACAGACAGACAAAGGAGGGAGGGAGGGAAGGAGGGAGGGAGGGAGGGAGGGAGGAAGGAAGGAAGGATGGAAGGAAGGAAGGAAAAAGAAAGAGGGGACTACCCAACATAGACAAGCAGAAGAGATCTATGTCTCATTATCTGGATGATTAAAGAAGTGCTCTCCAGACAGGTCAGTGGTTAAGAGCACATGCTACTCTTCTAGAGCTCAATTCTAAGCACTCACCTGGAGGCCGTGGCTGCCTGCAGCTCCAGCTCAAGAGGACCCCACACCCACTCATGGCCTTCATAGGCACTGCATCCACATCCACAAACCTAGACAAACACACACACACACACACACACACACACACACGTGCATATACACATAATTAAAACATAATAGTGGTATAAAATTTAAAAATACTCTCTAAGGAAGAGCAGGTTTAATTGAGATCTGAACTAAGAAGCAAGAGCCAGGGCTAGGGATGTAGCTGAGTTGATACGATACTTGGCCAGATGCACAAAGCTCTAGGCTCGATCCCCAGCACCACAGAAGGCGGGTGTGACAGAACTGCCTCTGTAAATAGCACTTGGAAAGTGAAGGTAGGAGAATCGGAAGTTCAACACCATCCCCAGGTACAGAGCAAGTCTGAGACAGGCCCAGGTAGTATGAGGCCTTTTTCAAAGGAGGAGGAAGAAGAGGAAGAAGAGGCCAGCTAACCAAAGCTACAGTGCAAGCAGAAGGGCTAGACTGTGGAGGCTTGGAGGTATTCCAGGACTACAGGGAGACCCCATCTCAAAGAAATCAACAAAAAAGGCAAGAATGGCCCAAATCTGGTGCTCTGTGTGTAGGAGGAGAGGCTGCAGAGAAACAGCCAGAAGCCTGCTCAGAAAGAAACAGGCAGCCAAGACAGGGACGAGGGCTTCATCATGAGCATGCTGAGAAACAGGCAGCCAAGACGGGGCAAGGGCTTCATCATGAGCATACTGAGAAACAGGCAGCCAAGACAGGGGCGAGGGCTTCATCATGAGCATACTGAGAAACAGGCAGCCAAGACAGGGGCGAGGGCTTCATCATGAGCATACTGAGAAACAGGCAGCCAAGACGGGGCAAGGGCTTCATCATGAGCATACTGAGAAACAGGCAGCCAAGACGGGGCAAGGGCTTCATCATGAGCATACTGAGGGCTTAGTTTTCTGGTTTTTTTTTTTTTTAATTTTTATTTTTTTTAATAATAGGTCATAAGTATTGAATACAGGGATCCTTCATGTAAAACCAATTTGCAAGTAGCTATGCCCAAACTTATACAGCCCAAGGCCCCCATTGTCCAGCTGGGGGAGCTTATGTGTACTATCATGTTGATCAGATAAGAGTCCAGTCTATGTAGTTCACCCCAATCACAGCCCTTACATTCTACCATGCCCCCTCTTCTGCAGATTGTTCCCTAGGCTTTAGAATAGGGTCACAAGTGGGTGAGAAGCCGAACAGTCTACTTTCTCTGGAGATGTCGTTTTGGACTCTGTATTAGTCACTTTTCTGTTGCTGTGATAAAACACCATGACCAAGGAACTTATAAAAGGAAGAGTTTGTTTGAGCTTACGATTGACGGTTCCAGGGAATTAGAGTCCATTGTGGCGGGAGGCATGGTGGCTGGATCTGGAGCAGCAAGCCGAGGGTCACATCTTGCAATGAGAACAGGAAGCAGAGAGAGCGACTGGAGACCACAAGGCTTGTTAAACTCACTAAGTCTGCCCCCAATAATGTACTTCCTCTAGCATGGCCACACCTTCTAAGACCTCCAAGAACAGTGCCACCAACTGGAGACAAATGTCTGAATACTTAAAGCCTATGGGGGACACTCATTCAAACCACCACAGACTCTGATCAATTCAGGCTGTTTCCTCTCATGGGTTGGCAGTTTATCCAGGAGTAACCTTTTACTCCTACTGGTGAAGCACAAGCAGTTAGATATACAGGCATTTAAACAGTAATAATTATTATGGTAGGTTACATTGGTATAGATACAGATGTTTGGATGGTATGCTAATCCATGGACTATAGCTTTTCTGTAAAAGCTGACAAGGTCTTACTGTGGCTTATAACATCTCCTAACCACCAGAGGACTTAAGCTTGTGGCATCAGCCCTGAATTATTCCTCCAAGGAGAGAGCTAATAGCCAATTAGATTTGGGATATACGGGCATATGGCCGCCACTGCTGCACAGTATTTCCAGGTAGATGAGGTGTAGCTGATGCTGATGGAGGAGTCTTGCTTGACTCAAGGAGACCAATATTTGCTTTGTTTATTTAGTGGCCTTTGGTAACATTCTCTGGCATTCCAGAGGCAAACTGTACACTTTCAAGTGTGGTCTCGATATATCTTTCCCATGCTTACACCAGGTCTTCAACAGCAGGGCTTTACTGCCTCTCTTCTTGCAGGTATCCAAGTTTTCTGGCAAAAAGCCTTTATATTTTGGGGGCTTAGATCCCCTAGCCAACATCTCCTTGGCTGAATAATCCATTTCTGATAACAGAGCTCTCCGGTATTAATACATTTTGCTCAATTACTCAGCTTATATAGACTTTAGTATTATGTTTGGCTCTGAATAAAGAATTATCCTTTCACAGTTCCTATGACTATCAGTCAATTAAAGAAGGCATCTATATCGCTTTTATAAGAGATTACCTCTATAACAGTCAGCTCTAATTTACAGTTCATTACCATCATGTTTTTCTTTGTTCTATGAAAAGGAGGTAAGGAAGTCTCTTATATTAAAACTTTGCAGCACCTGAAAGGTAAAGTTCATTAGGACACATTATAAATAGTTGTTACAGTTAGGATCCACAGAGATGTTTGATACCTGTAGCAGTCTGAGTGCCCCTCAACTGAGGAGTGGATAGAGAAAATGTGGTACATCTACACAATGGAGTTCTATGCAGTGGTAAAGAAAGATGACATCATGAAATTTGTAGGTAAATGGATGGAAGTAGAAGAAATTATCTTAAGTGAAGTAACACAGTCCCCGAAAAACAAACGATGAATGGTATCCTTCATCTGTGGATGCTAGCACCAATAACCCAGTTGTAAATATTCCATGTGGGGAGTGATGCATATTGGAAAGAACAACAACAACAGAAAAGACTGCAACAAGAAATGACTCAAACAGTGAATCTGGTGGGGTGGGAGGATTGGAAGGGGGACACAGGTCTACATTAGATTAAGGTATAGTTAATTGATGTGAGTTTAACAGGTATCCAAATTTGCCCAAACTTTGTCTACATATTATATGGTATTCTAGGTCTTAGTAAAAGGAAAAAACGTCTATATTAAACAACATTGGTTAAAAGGTTTTAATAAAAAAGGTAATACATTTAAGATAATTAGAAATATAAATTGTAGTCCACATCTGCTTCACTTATATAATTTGTATAACAACAACTTTGGGGTTAATGGATACAAATATTCTCTACAATGTTTGTGTTGTACAATATCAACTTGTAACATTTTCTTCTGCCTGTAGGATAATTTAACTAAAGGAATTAAATTAGCTTCCCAAATTAACAACATGCAGGAAATGATAAACAGCTTGAGCAAATTTAATGCAGAAAAGTTGGCCCAGCTAAACATTAAAGGGAAGAAAAGCCTCAGACTGCTACAAGTATCAAACAGCTCTGTGGATCCTAACTGTAACAACTACTTTTTTGTTTTTAAGCAGAGAATTTATTGATCTGATTTGTGTATTAAAAGAAAGTACTTATTGGCCATGTGGGAAGTTGGCTAATAAAAATGACACATACTTCTTAAAATATCAAAGATATCAAAAAGGAAAAATAAAATAGATTAGATACAGAAATCTGTCTTTATTTGTGGCATTCGTTGACTTTAGTTCCTCGGTATTTCCAAGTCTCCACTGATAACACACCTTACTGGATAGTGAGGGGCCTCACCTGTTTTCCAATTGATTGTTTATTTATATGTAATCTATTTAATTATTGAGCTGTGAAGAATATGATGGATGTGATCCATTTGATAGGCATTTAAAAGAAAGAAAACAGGACAATTTCCGAATACTTCCTTCAGTGGCACAGAACAAGCAGCACTCTTGAAGCTCCGCGGTGCGGCCCACCCTTACTGCACTCATTTGTGAGCAGGGACCTACACAAATCTGCGTGTCATACATTTGACCTGCTTGTCTCCAGGGACAGTGGCAAACTTCAGGCTTTGCTGTTTGTTTTAATCATGCCACCGCAAATGTACAGTGGTCTTCTTAGCCTAGCAGTCTTATGGTATGCCGTAAAAAACTTGCTAAGCAGAGAAGCCAGGTTTCTATCTCTCAAATTCAGAAAAAGCATGGTGGACCACAGTATGACCATGGGACCTCTGCTGATTTTCCTCCTCTTACTTGTAACAGAACCAAGACATCGTGAGTGGAGCCAGTTTATCTTTAAGTGAGGAGGAGTAATAATTACTGTATAAACAGCACAGTGCACAAAGGATTATTTTTAGGGACAGCACAACACCATGCTCTTAACTCATTCTACTGCACCAGCTTGGGTCAAGGAGCGGAGCATGAACCTTAGGAAAAGGCTGAGCAGGAAATGCAGGGCCCTAGCAGCTAGAAGGAACTTGGCTCATGGCCCTGCGACCTCCTGAGTCCTGGCCTGTTGAAAGCACTGTGCCCAGCCTAAGGCTGTGGCCAACTTCAGAACCACTGCTGCTGAGTAGGCAGAAATGCCCTTTGGTGGAAGCGGATCAGGACCCCTGACAGATCCAGCAGGAAGGGCAGGTGTATGGGCTATCTTGGAAGAAAGCGCCTGAGGGAGCCCCACTGGGTGGGCAGAGTGCTGCGGCAGGAGGAAGGGCCTGGCTAGCGGTCCGTGCAAAGTGGCTGGCAGACCCCGTCATGGGTTTGGACATCCAAAGTAGGATTCCAAAACTGGGCAAACCTAAAAGCCTAATGGGTCCATTTATGGGTACTTACAAAGTTCACTCTCATTGTGTCTCCTTGTCATCTTGTCTGGAAAAGGTGACAATATTTATCTGAAAGAAACTTGAGTCCTTGTTTGGGCCACATTTCTCACGAGCTAGCAGAGTGCCACAGTGACCGTTGTCACAGGCTAGCTGCTAGACAGCACCAGCCAGAAGACAAGGGGCTGCAGATATGACCCATATACCCAGGGCACCTGACATAGCACGGAGCTCCGTGACACACTGTGGATTAAGGAGGCCAGGTCCCACAGTTAGCCTAAGAGTCAGCATGGTTTAATGCTAAAATATACCCCAAGGGCCCCAAAGTAAGAGGTGATTTATGAGGGTGTCTGTAGGGACTTCTGGCTCCAGGGCTGCTTTCTAGGAGCCTCAGTGATTTATTGGTGTATCTATAGCTTTTGAGAAAGGAGAGACGCACAGCAGCTGCTCTGTAGAAAGATAGTGCTGTCAACGTCATTACTGAGAATGTTAGCTGACAAATATCAAACATTTTCTACCGGCAAGGCCCAAAGCATCATCTTCTTAAAACCTTGGAGCCACCTTAAGGAAACAAGGTTAACAGACCTCAGAGTAAAAAGAAAGGCAGAGTCTGACTATATATACTTTGGACGGAGCATTAAAAGCTAGAGACATTGAATTTGATCAGTTCTTTCCATTGTTAACTGTGAAACCACAGGGCACAACCTATGGAGCTAACTGGTTTTCCCTCGTAGTCTTTTTTTTTTTTTTTTCCTTCCTTTCTTTCTAGTCCATGAGATTTTTATCTTTGAAAGATACACCCACACACATAATCAACCTCAGCACATACACGACTACTGAACTGTTTGTCTCATCTTATTGATGGGAGGTTTATGCCCTGGCAATAGGCTTCCTAATTTTAGCAGAGCCTGAGTGAAAATACATGTATTCAAGACACAGAGAAAAATCAAATCATGACAGTAAGATTTCTTGTGCAAGAGCCTCACGCTTCCGTGTTGAGAGACTAAGCACTCTGCTTCTCAAATGATCCCTTCTTTGTTCATTCGTTTTCCTGCATCCCCCTCTCATGCAGTCTTTGTATATATTTGTTTGTGTAACATGGGAAGGCATGCAACTACATGCCAAGAACGCTCATCTTGCAGATGTTCCCCAGAGAGTGAAAACCCACCAGGGAGTGGGTGTTGTGACTTGGGCCTATAATCCCAGCACGCAGGAAGCTCACAGGAAGATCATGACCTCACGGCCATCCTACACTACAGAGCAAGGTCAAGTCCAGCCTAGAGTCCATAGCAAATCCTTGTCTCAGAAAAGAAATTAACAACAACAAAACCAACCAACCAACCAACCAACCAAACAAACAAACAAACAAAATCCCTGAGATGAGTCCGAAAGACCAATTTTAGACTTGTATAAACCCTGTGACCTTCATAACCTCGCTGAGACTCATTCAATTCTCTTACTTGGAAAACAAGCAAAACCTATCTTCCTAAAAATGGTGGGGAAACATCACCGAGCACCCTAAAATATCAAACCCACAGTAGACACTAAATGGATGGTAAACAGCATTGTCATGACAACTGCATAAAATAAAAGTTAGATATGATATAATCTGCTTAAGCAAGACAAGTATGAGATTGGACTTGCCATTAGCAATGAAAGCATATTTCACTGACATAGATGTTTTGTAAACCCCATTCAGAAAGGTCTGTTCACAGGGAAAGCTCTTCCCTGTTCAGCTACACGTTGAAGCAATGCAGTCACCTTTGTTCTTGATGTATTTGCTCATGTTTCTCTCCAGACACATGCAAAGGCAGATGCCCTCCGCAAAAGGCCTCTTTGTCTCTACTTTGAGATGGCCAATTATGAATGGATTAGCTGAAGGCCATAACAGGTAAACACCTGCAAAGTCATACTGTTCCTCCCTCTGCTCCTGATGGCCAGGGTAGGCTTGACAATTGAGGTGATGTAGAAAGAAATTATTCTTAAGTAAATCTCATGATCGCCAGATGTTTGGGCCCCTTTGTGCTGTCATGTGATGTTGTTATTAGGCATTAGAGTTCCCTCACTCTAGCTGGAGAGGAACCTGCTGCTGTCAGCATATCTCCAGGGACATGACACAGGAAATGGATATCAAAAGGAATTTGTGGCGATTGGCGGGATCCTCTATCATAAATCCTCTGTTCTCCATTGTTGCTTACCTAGGCTAGAGGGTGAGAAACACCTGTGCTTCTTTAGGGAAAGACTGTGAAAGAATGGGACAACCAGTTCGTCTCCCTGAGAAGACACACATTCCAATTGCTAAAGACATGAACTAAGGATTAATTAGACATATTACACAAAGGTATTTACAGCGGCTGGAGAGTTGGCTCGGCAGTTGAGAGCACTGGCTGCTCTGGCAGAAGACCCAGGTTTGAGTCTCAGAACTCACATCACATGAGGGTTTAACAACCACCTATAACTCCAGTTCCAGGGGATCTGGTGCCCTCTTCTGACCTCCACAGGCATTGCACAGCATGGGCGCACTTACATATATGCAGGCAATACACTCATACACATCAAACAAAAATAGATAAAATGGGTTTTTAAAGGTATTCATTTACTGAAAGGATGCTTTAACAATTTTTCTTTAAGTATTAAACTTAGAAATGAAAACACTGAGCCAGCAAGATGGCTCGGTGGGTAAAGGCACCTGCCTTTAGGCCTGGCAACCCAAGTCCAATCCTAAGAACTCATGTGGTAAAAGAAAAAAACTTACTCCAAAAGTTGTCCTGTGCCATGGTATGTATATACTGTACACACACAGACACACACACACATACATACACACACATACACAAACACATAAATGAAGAAAAATTTTTTAAAGAAATGAAAATATTAGCAAGTCATAAAGGAAATGCCACTGCTTCATAATTTTCAAAAATACATGTTGTCTTTAACATGCTCTGTTGGCCAACTTACTTTCGAGGGAATAATTCTTTCATTAGGCATCTAGCTTGCGCAGTGAGTTGTGTGGGGGCTGCCTCCTAATAACAAGAGCAAGGATGTAGAGCTGGCTGTGTGCAGACTCTTACGCTAAGCATGTGAAATGTCTCCTGACATTCCGGCACAGACCTTCCTGCTTCTAGCTGTCAAAGCCAGCCAGAGTCATCTCATCTCACGAATGCTTGCCTTTCTTTCCACTGGTTCCCTAAGATGTAGCAAAAGATCAACCATGCAGCACAATATAATCACATATGTTTTCATCCTAGGCCCTTTTATCTCAGTTCACCTAGTGAGTCTATCTGATCACACTGAGACTGTATGGTATTGAGGAAACGAACTTTCAAGTATATCTTCTTTGTGTCCCGACACTGTACCATCTGTTTAACATGCAGCATGTTATTTAATACCCACAACAACTCTACAAAGTAAGGGTTTTCATATGCATTTTACAGATGGGGAAACAACCTCAGAGACACTAAACATTGACTATTAAAAGTTGATAGTTAGGATTCAAACACCCCTACCCATCCCCAAATCAGCTCATCTCACTTTACTAGAAGACTTCATAGATTATGTAAAAGTAAACATGAATAAAGTTATCAATAAGAGTTTGAAATTAGCACGAGATTCTTTAGCTACAAACACTGGCAAGGTCCCACTTGCAGAGGCCTTGGCAGATACCATATTCCAACACCTACATGGACATTTGGAAGGAAAAGCTTGTGAACCACCTGCCACACATGGTGGTCTTAGGGAGGTAAATAATTTGGCCTCTTGTCAAAATGTCTGTCATCTAAGCATGTACACACTACTGAAAGGAGGGGCTCCCACTGATGGGGAGCAGAGAGAAGGCCTCTGGGGTCAGGGTCCTGCTGATGGTGCTGAGCTGGCCTGGCTCTCCTTGTACCACTGAACCCCAACAATGCAGTGCTTGTTTCTGCCATGAGCACATCTAACCAATTACCAACGGGGCAGAGGCAGCAGATGCTCCTCCTCTCCGCAGTAGAGGAGGCTTTGCTTTAAGTCTCCGGCCTCCTCTGAGTATCATGTGTCCTGTCTCCCTTCCCAGCTGGTACTGAGATGTAACAGCTTGTCACCTGAGACATGGCCCATTAAAATTACATAGCACAGGTAATGAAGAGCTCAGTGCAGGTCAGGACAGCAGGTAATTAGCCCTACTTCCAGGGCAGTCTCCAGGCCCTCTGGGCTCCCTGTCTATGTCCGTTTCTCTCTTCCTCTTAGCACACTGAAGGCCCTTTTCCTAGGTATCTCTCATCTGTTGGGCAAGGGTAGTTATTTAACACTGTCCTCATTAAGTCAGCCGGCAAGTCATTGCAGTATTGAGTTCTTATGTTGGGGAAGGGATTTGTAACTCTCCGCAACTGACCATCAATTCTCTAGAGAGGCCGGTGGCAGTTGCTTGGGAGAGGATTCGGCTGTTTCTTCATGTTTCCATGAACAGACAGCTAAGCAGACACAGGTAGCATCAGAATCTACAGGAGGCAAGTCTTTCAAAGAAAAAGAATCCTCAAGTGCCTGTGTTGGGACCCAGTTTAATCTGCATTAGATGTAGAACCCTTGCTGTTTTCAAGAGCTTCCCCCTAACTGGTGGTTTTGACTCAGGGAGTCCCATGGAAGAACTGACACAACGTCAGAAGTAAGGCACTGATTCCTGAGTAAGACCATCACAGACATAAGATGAGAGAGTTGAGAACATGGGCTTTGAAGGAGGGTCCGAAGGCGGCCTAAATATCCCGTGTTCTGTCTATGTAATCCTGGGCATGTTACTTAATGCTTATGAGCTTTAGTTTTCTCATGTGAGGAATGAAAATCATATTATCTCTGCCTTATGTAGTTTTATGGCTAGTGACAGTGTACATAAAGTGTTGAGTGGTGTGCATTCAGAAAATGGCGGCTTTATTGTGTGTCTTCCTTCCCAAGTAGTAAGTTTTTAGGGAACCAAATAGTTTAATGGTGGGTTTACTGTGTGTCTTCCTTCCCAAGTAGTAAGTTTTTAGGGAACCAAATAGTTTATCAGATCCCAAAGGTAAATCCTGTTTCCAGAGCTCTGGAAACACTTGCCTGTTCACAAGGCTATTTGGGTGAGGTGGGAGCTCCTCTGTAGATTAATCTGAGAGCACCTATCCTGTCCTTTGGAGCTACAACCCCAAAGAACCTTGCTCGGCATTAGTTTCAATGAGTGAATTGTCTGGGCGTGACTCCAATGCTCTGCCCCCACCTTCCTAGCCAGCCTGCACCTTCTGCTGAGGTTAACTGACTTTACTTACACACATGGGCAGATCTAGTATTCAGTTCTCTGAAAATCAAGTGGGAAGAACCTATTAGTGGCTATCTCTCTAAAGACTGAGGGGATGGCCTTCATCTATTGCAAAAAGAAGCTTCTTTGATGAGTGGTGTATAGCATACTTGTCTGTAAATATAAGGATCCATATTTACACACAGTAAGAAATTTCATATCTAGAGATATGACAGAGATAAGGTTTTCTCTAGGATCTATGACCTCTTACAGAGCTCCACGACTGGTCACATACAGAGAATACATGTCTGAGAGATGCCCAGCCCTAAGGGACATATCTACAGTGGGACCAGCACTAGCTGACTAAATCTGTCTATCTACAGCTGCAGGACTAGCCTACCGTACTACAAAATGTAAATACATTTTGTTGATGCACATTCTCTCAAGCATTATATGGGTTTATAGCAAAGTTTTAGAATATAAGGGAGACATACAGTAGAAAAGAAAAAGTAAAATGTAAAGGTCAACTACAAATACTGGATCAACTCCAGTATCCTGGGTCTTAAAACCTCTTCCCCTTAAGCATTTTCATTTGTGGCCATAGCATTTTGAAAGAGGATGAAATCAGATGTAGGAACTAAGCATGGCAGTCTGTGCCTCTGATCTCAGCACTCAGAAGACTGAGGCAGGAGGACCGTGGGCTGCAGGCAAGCTTGGGCTACATAATAAGTTTAATACTAGCCTGACCTACATAGTGAGACCCTGTTTCAGAAAACTGTCATACGATCCTGAGAAAGCTCCTCAGGGCTGAGGATGTAGCCCAGTGCCACTGTCCTTATCTAGCACCCTGAACTGGATCCTCAGTACTGAAAACACTAAAGAAGGAAAAGAAAGAAATGTAGCTGCATGAGGAAGGCCAACAAAGGAATGCAACTATTTCCACAATGCACTTGACCACCAAACAAGTTATTCATTTTAGAAAAATGTGCAGAACAATTTAGAACAACTTGACATCTGGACATTATAGGAACTCCTGAAGGACAGAGACTCTGTCAGCTCTGCTCTCTGGGTAACTAACATAGTTCTTGACCCCAAGCAGACACATACCAAACAGTCACTGAATGTATGAACAAATGAATGAATGACCAAATGGCTGACACAGGTCACTGTGGACCAAAGAATGTTCACGAGGCTGAACCACCCTATGTCTTCTTAGAATGGGAACACGTGACAGTCACAGAACCTGGACACTCTGCCTCAACGTTACAGTGGTGATTTTTTTCAAAAGGAGTTTTTCAAAATCAAAGCCAATTATTCATTTTAAAGTGTTTTTTTGGGGGGGGGTACAGACATGAAATTTTCCCCATCTGAATCATCTTCCTATTGCTGAGAAGTCTCCAGCCATGTGACGGAGAATCTGCGAGTACTGATGTGTGCCCTGAATGATGCTATATGATACGGGTATAGATTTGTGGCCACTCAAGCTCAAACTCTGACTCCTACATTATGTATCTGCCATACACTCCCAAGAAAGCCCCTCAACCCCCTGTCAGTAAATGGAATGTTAACTTCATTCTTACTTCACTGAACTGTTTTAAGAACTAAGATTAACGGTGGCAGCCTTAGCAGGCTCTGCACACTGGAATCTGCTTTTTCCCTTCCTTTGTCTAATCTTTCCTGCCCAGCTCCCATTTATTCAAAAACTGCAACCACAGATGAGTGTAGTAATTGGGTCTTGCACATTCTTATTCCTCCTTTACAAAGACTTTTTCAAAACACATGAGTCAGAGGAGTTCTAAGCTTTCTCCTAAATTTTTTCTACCAGATATAAACTATTAAATCCTATTACATAACACAAAAATTGGGAAACTAGAATCAGAACACAGAGATTTTTGTAATTATACAAGCAATCGATTTATTTTCGTAAGCCTGTGGCTCTCTGTCTCTGTTCTAGCTGTCATCTCTCTAAAAGAGGCAGAATCAAAGAGGAGTGGACGGGGTTCTGCCTTTGCTGCGGTTATAAGAGCTTCAACAGAGACATCTGCTGGGTTTTTTAACAAAGGAAGCCAGAGAAGAGTTCCAGGGAGAGTGGAGGGACCATGGTTTACAAGGGGCCTGCATCTGCTTGTATTCTCCCATCTGAGAAAGCTTGGCTTCTGCACTAGTGAGGGGCTCCTAGTTAAATTTCAATCTAGCAAGAGATGAAAGGCTTTCTTTCCTCAGTGTTTCAGTGGTGGAGATCAACAGCTGTTTATATCCTTTAATACCTAACTAAGGGTGAAGCCTTCACATCTGTCAGTACTTTCCGGTTCTATTTCCTTGGATCACAGCAGGGAGGAGGTGAAGTTTGAATCCTTCTCAGTTCCTAGGCAGGAGCACTGAAATATGCCCAGGATTCACAGCTGTAATTCTAAGCAGATCTCCCTATTTCTCATCTTCCCAGGATATGCTATTTGCCTAGAGCTCTTCTTTTCTTTTACCCTGACAGACATCTTGATCAATTCTGTGATAATGACTCATGACAGAACGAAGATCAAAAGGAAGAAAATGGACTGGAATCAGAGGGAGGAAGAAGGGGAGAAAATGGAATACACTGGAGAAAGTGCTCCTAGAATAGGATCTTCTAAAAGAAACAACAATCACAAGTGAAAGCAAACCACGAAGGTGGACACACCCTCACGATGGTAGGCAGTGGATTCTCATTGACTCCTATCATGTCGCCTTGGAAAATCGAGAGAAAACGAAGCCAGGCTGAGTGAGGAGGTACCTGTCAGCAAAGCACCTGCCTTCTAAGCATGAGAACCTGATTTGATTCCCTAGAATCCATGTCTGGTGTGGTGAGACAGCCTGTAATGTCAGTGCTGGGCAGGCAAAGACAAGTGGATCCCTGGGGTTTGGTGGCCAGCCAGCCTCACCTACTTGCTAAGTTCCAGGCCGAGAGAGATCCTATCTTATAAAAAAGTAGACAGCCAGGCATGGTGGCTCATGCTTTTAAACCCAGGACTCAGGAGGCAGAGGGAAGCAGTTCTCTGAGATTGAGGCCAGCTAGCCTAAGAGGTGAGCTCCAGGCCAGCTGGACTACAGGAAAACCCGTTCTCAAAAAAACAACATAAATAAGCAAACAGATAGACAGTACCTAGGGAGAGACACTTGAGGTTGTCCTTTGACCCTCACATGCATGTACATACACGCACACAAACCTGCATACCTTCCCATGAAAATGAACACTCATATACACATTCACAAAAGAAAGAAAAAGAAGCCCTGTGGAAATGGGTGCTGAGTAAATCCAGAAATGGTGACAACTCTACTTTGAAAACTAGTATCATGCAATTACTTTTCTAGTTACTCATGCACTAACACCACAAGGCCTCAGAACTGACCTATTCCTGGACGTAGTATATAACTTTAGGGAAGCTATATCATAATGGTAGAAACTCTCACAGAAAATGTGGTCTCTGAGCTGGACTTCAAAGGCCACATGAAATCACTAGAGAAGTGGGTGAGGACAGGAGAGAGTGTGGGTAGCGCCATGTTGAGAAGCAGACTGCATCTGAGAAATGAAAAGCATTCTGCGTGGTTACAATGAATGGAAGACTAGTGGTACTATTAAAGCAGAGGTTCACAAGGAATTCAAACAATTCAGTGGCAAGAAAACCACTCAAACAATAGACAAAAGCTCTAAAGAGACATTTCCCAGTAGAACACACAAACAAACAGTGGGTATTTGGATCGATAGAAAAATGTGGTATTTATATACACAAGTCAATAAAAACCCAGAGGATGCCTGGATAAAGAAAATATAGCATATATACACAGTGGAATATATACACAGTGGGATATGTATACACTGGAATATATACACAGTGGAGTATATACACAGTGGAATATTTTTCAGCCTTTAAGAAAATCACCAGGTACGGTGGCCCATGCCTTTAATCCTAGCACTAGGGAGGCAGAGGCAGGAAGATCTATATAAATTTGAGGTCAGTATAGTCTACAAAGCAATGCCAGCCAGGACTGCATAGTGAGACATTGTCCCCCCACCCCCAAAAAAGGAAAAAGTAGAAGAAAATCCTAGCTGGGTGTGGTGGAGTACATTTCCATTCCCATCACTCGGGAGGCTGAGGGTAGGACTACCACGGGTTCCAGGCCAATTTGGGCTATTCAGTGAGGCTAGTGTAGGCCACACAGAGAAAACTCTCTCTCTCTCTGTCTCTCTCTCTCTCTCTCTCTACACACACACACACACACACACACACACACACACAAAATCCTGTATGAAATGTATGAACCATACATGAACTAACTGGAGCACACAAAGGCTAATGCCATGCCGGGTGTGGTGGCCCATGCCTTTAATCCTAGCACTTGGGAGGCAGATCTCTGTGAGTTTAATGCCAGCCTGGTCTACATACCGAGTTCTGGGTCAGCTGGAGCTATAGGGAGATCCTATCTAAAAAAGAATAAATAAATTAATTAAAAAGACCAAAGGCTAACGCCATATGACCACACATGTGGAAACTGAAAGAGCTGAATACACAGCAGTCAGGTAGTGTTCTGGTTTCTCTTCGACTGCTGAGACAAAAACACTCTGATCAAAACCAACTTGATGAGGACAGGTTTATTTGGCTCACATCTCCTGTGTCACAGTTCATCACTGAGGAAGCCCACCATAGGAACTCAGGGCAGGAACCTGGAGGCAGGAGCTGAAGCACAGGCCATGGAGGAATGCTGCTGACTGGGTTGCTCCCCTGGCCCATGCCCAGCCTGCCCGCTTATATGGTACACAACAACCTGCCCAGGGTACAGTGGGCTGGGCCCTCCCACATTGCTCAACAATCAAGACAATACTCCACAGACGTGGCCACAGGCCAGTCCAATGGTGCCAATTCCCCAGTTGAGGCTCCTCAACCTAGCTGTGTCAAGTTGACACTAAAGCTGTCCAGCATAAGTAGCATGGGTTACCAGGGGCTGATGAAGACACTGGGCAAAGGCTACACAATTTCAGCTAGAAAAAATAGGGTAAGTTCTAAAGAACAACCGTGTAATGCAGAAACTATATTTTTGTTTTGTTTTGTTTGTTCTTGTAAAGTACAGGTTTTCATATATTATCTAAAAAATTCTTTATCTTTTTTTTATTGACAGGGCTGGGGAATCAAACCTAGGGCCTTGGCCATGAGAGGCAAGTGTTCTGCCACTGAGCTACAGTCCCAGCCCTCATCTAAGACTATAATTGAGTTGATAGAGGGGAAGATCAAGGAATTTGCTTTTTTTTTTTTTTTTTTTTTTTTTTTGACTTTTTTTTGAGACAGGGTCTCCCTACAGCCCCAGGTGGCCTGGAACTCACTCTATAGACCAGGCTGGCCTTGAACTCATAGAGATCCTCCTGCCTCTGCCTCCTGAAGTGCTAGGATTAAAGGTGTGTGCCACCACGACCAGCTTAAAGAGGGTTCTTAGCCACCATGTGGGTGCTGGGAATCAAACCTGGATCCTCTGCAAGAGCAGTCTGCCCTCTTAACCACTGAGCCATCTCTCCAGCCCCAGGAATTTGCATTTTGAACAGAAGGTACAGGTAATTTTGACACAAAAGTTTGACAACTATAATCTGTACAGGTTAACATTTCCTAAAAATGCTAATGGTATTACATTAAAAAAAGAAAGTTCTGGATCAAGCTAGGAAACACCACCTCTCTTCCTGGGGCCAGTGAGTTGGCTCAGTGGGTAAAGAGCCTTGCCACAGACATGATGAGGTGAGTTCCTTCACTGGGACCCACATGATAGAAGGACAGAACTCACTCCCAAGTTGTCCTTTGACCTCCACACACCCACTGTGGCACGAGTTGTCCTTTGACTTCCACACATGCATGGTGGCATGTGTGCCCACACATAAATACAGACACACGAATAAAGAAATGCAAAAGAAAAAAAACACTTTAAAATACTCTCTGCTTGGAAATTCATAAAATGCATATTGTCATATTAAGAATCCTGTGGTAACAGAAAAAGACGGCTCTGAGAATTTCCTAAACTTATTTTCCACAGGAGGAATCCTGTTAAGAGCCTTCAGAATATCAGGGCTACAGCACAAAGAAGCAGAGATCCAGTTATTATGCAGACTGACAAGGAAAAGTCTAGAAAGAAAGCAAAGTCCTTTCCTGTCAGGAGCATGAGGCATCCACTCTTCCCCCCAAACAGTTCGATACCACCTAGGACACCCTGTTCCCAAGCAGGTGGCCAGAAACTGCCTCTGCCTCAGCTCAGGAGGGCACTGTGCTGAGACTTTTAGCCAATACTCAGTGTGGCAACCACAGCTGCCACAGAGCAGGGGCACCCAGAGTTCACAGCATCTGGGAGCTGATACCAGAATGCCCACACACACCAGAAGAGGAATGCTCGCACTTGCGTATCTTTGATGTATGCACAGGGCATTGACAGTTGCTTATAAGAGTTCTGAGAAAGACCCGCCCCCCCCACACCCCAGCTCTACAATTATCGAATAATTAATAAAAGTTCAAAAAGATACAAATGAAGGAATTCTACACCTAAGAGCTGCTGATCCTTGCCCAGGAGAGAAAGGACACTCTCTAGAGCAAAACTATGTAACTTCTCCTTTTCCTAACCAGGGCAGGAGAGAGGAGCGTGAGGGGACTGGGCAGCCAACGATCCTGCAAACTGGTGTGTGTGTTGACTATTTCAAGATGCTCCACGCTGCACCAATCAATTTATGGACTCTCACTGGAATAAGCTTAATTACTTCCATACATTCCTTCTCAACATGGGGACACCTCTCTATCTACAAGTGATTTCAACACTGTGCTTCGAATATTTTTTGTATCCCAGCTATTTCAATAGCACAGTATTTACTTGATCATCCTGGAAATGTTTCTGAGTGCCCACACGGATTCCAAGCACTGTGTTGGCCACTAGCAATACAGCAGTGGACAAAGGCACTCTCTCATTCCTACTGAGCTTCAGACATAAAGCACAGAATTCCAAATCCAGCTGGTGAAGTTGAGTATCACCTTTTGGATTTTATGGCTGACAGCACAAGCATTTGGATTTCAAGCATTCCAACCCATCCAGCAGCCTAGTTAACAGAGTTAACAGTACAGCCTACAACTGATAACCCATGATTAGGAGAGGAAAATGCCAGGATCTCTGTTTCCACAGGATGTGAACCAGTGTGTGCTTGATCCCCAAACAGTCCATAGGGTCCCAAACTGTGATTTTTTTTTTTAATATTGAAAGACTAATAAAAGTATCACATCAGAATTAATGCAACCTTATATCTCGACTAGCCATATAAAATTTTTACCAGATTCTAGGTGGATTTGAATTCAGGTCCTAAGAGAGCCAACAAAACAATTCTCCATGTCCCACTAGAATCCATACAGAGATTTCGGCTACATATCTGATGAAACTTAGGGAACTAATGGCATGGGTGCTGGTCAGGTGCAGTCTAAGACCTTAGGGAGAGATATGGAAAAACAGCACCTAATCAAATCCTGAAGCTGGTCATGCACTCACCCACACATGTTGGAAATATGTCCTCATTGTTGATCTGGACTTCAATCCAGTCCATAAGCAGGTTCATGTACTGGGGGGCCGGCAGCGCGGTGGGTTTCTTGTACTTGACGTCATCCTGCCACCGGTACTCGTATTTGGGGCCCCCGGACATCACGGGGCAGGTCCGCTCGGTACAGAACTCACAGATGGTGCCATAGATGAGGTTGATGCGATTGAAGAAGTCTACCACGTGCACTGCCACCCAGTCATTCTGGTCCTCCCCGCTGGGTAGCTGCACAGCTGCCTTCAGGTCCACCCCCGAGTTAAGGGACGCCTGAGCTCGTTTGTGCAGCTCAAACCTTTGTGTGCCAGGTTCAAATTTCCTCTTGGGCCGAAAGGTCTTGTCCTTGTTGAACACCTGCTTCAGGGCTATGGACATGGTCTTTTCCTTGTCTTTCTTTCGTTTGCAGGAAGTAAAAAGGCACTTGGAACTCTTCAGGGAGAGATCACAGCCCAGCAGAGTCTTCCACTGACAGCCCTCGGGACCCAGGCTTGCGGCCTGAAGTTTTCACTCGACTTTAAATATCCCCTTCCATCCTCCTCTTGAAGGATCTCCATGGGAACCTCATGTTCCTTTCTAAAGACAGAAGAGAAAAGGGGACTTGTGAGTGTTCAGTTTGCATTTAAGAAGTAACAAAGGCTTAGACTATTTTTGGCCTTGTGTTACTGGCTGTGCCTAGTCCTTGTAGGCCTAAGTACATGGATGGGGAGGTTAATCCATTGTCCCAGGGCTGTGAGCCATGCAAATAACTGAGCAAGTTAAGGCACTATAGTCTTTTTCTTCCCTGTCCCTCTAAAATTTTTGCTAGATCTTCTCTATGTGGAGCTCAAGAGCTTCTCGAAGGTGCAAAGGGATCTGTTCCTATTGCACATCCACTTCCTTTTAGAGCCTGGTGAGCGAGCACAGAGCTATCTTTCCAAATAGGGACGATGGGAACCAGGTGGCTATCATAGCAAGCTGGCTACAAAGAACGAGGGGTCGGCACTCTATGGACATGATCTGTGAAAAGTGGTGAGAATGGTCTGGATGGGGCCTGTGTGGCCTCTACACAGTACGGCTGAGAAAGCTGGTCTGTGATTGAGATGGAGAGTGAAGAAAGGCAAGGTGCAAGAGAAGAGGGCAGCACGGGGGTGGGGGAGAAGAGGGAAAGGGAGAAGAAAAGGAGGAGGAAAGGGAAAGAGGAAGAGGGGAAAGTCTGTAAGAAGGAAAAAGTGGCTTTCTTGGTTCTGATAATCTAGGAAATGGCTGGAACTCCTCTTGAAGCTTAGCTATATTCTTGCCTTTGGTATCTATTTTTTTCCTAAATTAGCCAAATCTCCTATTTAATCCAACCAACTTGTTAGTCTGCTCCTTTGCAAGGATCCTTAACTATGACAACTTGTCACCGACAATGAGCCATCCTTGGTATTCTCCGTCTCACACCTTGAATAACCCTTTGGAAGAGCTGTTCATTTGAACTTTCTCTGACAATGCTCATGGTGTATGTACTTGTGATACATATGATGCCACATGTGTTGTATGTACTTGTGACATGTATGATGCCACATGTGTTGTATGTACTTATGACACATATGATGCCACATGTGTTGTGTGTACTTGTCATACGTATGCCACATGTGTTGCTGAGGACTTGGCTGTACCCAGTGTGAGTAAAGAACTGGACTTCATATTTTATTTTACTTTAATTAACTTGAACTTAAGTAGCCACTCGTACACAGTGGCAGCCACACTGGACATGCAGCTTTGAAGACTTCAATAATTTCCATTATCTCATTTGACTCTCAAAAATCTGGCAAAGATTTATAATAGGTATAGCAGACTTACAGCAAGTATCATTCTTCCTAGACCTCCAGGAAATAAAATTACTGGCTTAATAATGCCCTCAGCTACCAGGAGGCACAGTTGGCACTGAAATTCGGTTTGCTGACCCCTGGCAACAGCACTTTCTACATGGTCTTACATTCTAAGATATGCTTTTCAGCCTCTCTCTCTTTCTCTCTCTCTCTCTCTCTCTCTCTCTCTCTCTCTCTCTCTCTCTCTCTGTCTTTTCAAAACAGGGTCTCCCTGTAGCCCCAGCTGTCCAGGAACTTACTCTATAGACCAGGCTGGCCTTGAACTCACAGAGATCCGCCTGCCTCTGCCTCCTAAGTGCTGGGATTAAAGGCGTGCGCCACCACGCCCCCGCTCAGCCTCTCTTTTTTGCTGGTTCACGAAGCTCCCTTTAACCCAGAGCTTCGTCCTGCTTACATTTTCTACACACAGTTCGCAAAGCCTTCCAGTATAGGGTGGGTGGAGGGGAAGGCTGTCCTGTGGCCTTGACACAGAGGAAGAAACGTCCACTCAAGCCAAACCTTAACAACATGAGCTCAGAGCTGAGGCCAGAGTCTGAACAGTCACCTTGGACCTGTTACATGGGCTGAAGT
Organism: Rhizomys pruinosus; assembly: GCA_009823505.1. Taxonomy (NCBI): domain Eukaryota; kingdom Metazoa; phylum Chordata; class Mammalia; order Rodentia; family Spalacidae; genus Rhizomys; species Rhizomys pruinosus. The sequence continues at coordinate 2,620,945 of VZQC01013763.1, read as the reverse complement.
GTGAGTCCTCTGAATTGCTTTCTTCATAGCAGAAGGAGCTCTGCTACCTACATGGGAACAGGGCTTGGTTAAGTCATTAATGCCAAGAGATAGTTCTGATACTATCTTTAAAAAGTTTTATATACACAATATTTGGTTTTATTATAGTGTTTTCAAATAAAATTAGTTTTTGTTTATTCTTTCTGAGACAGCTGATCCTCTCCTACACACAGACTCGGCCCTGCCACCACCCTGTGCCTCTTGCTGTCTCTCATAGCCTGAGGCTCACGTGCTCTCTCTTCTCCCACCTTTTCCCAAATAGCTTTTCCCTGGAATGCCATATCTGAGCCATAGATCTCTTTTCTTCTTATCATTTGGCATTAAGCATACACCCTCTGATCTACAACAAGATCTGTGTGGAAAGTCTCATGACAGTTTGCCTGAGAGCATCTCCCAAATCATACTCTAGGGTACTCTGACTAGCAGCTGCATAAATATCAATGCAGAGCTCTTTCGGATACTGCTCAGTGGTAGAGCGCTTGCCTAGAATGTGCAAGGCTGTATGTCCAATCCCAGTGCCACAAAAAAGAAAAAGGAAGGAAGGAAGGAAGGAAGGAAGGAAGGAAGGAAGGAAGAAAGAAAGAAAGAAAGAAAGAAAGAAAGAAAGAAAGAAAGAAAGAAAGAAAAAGGAAGGAAAGAAGGAAGGAAGGAAGGAAGGAAGGAAGGAAGGAAGGAAGGAAGGAAGCCTCCTGAAAGACTTGGCTTTGTAAAAGGAATGAGTGAAGAAAACTGAAGCCTTACACGGTCATTTCCCAGGGCTGGAGAGATGGCTCGTGGTTAGAGCACCTACTGCTCTTGTAGAGGACCTGTGTTTGATCCCAGCACCCACATGGTGGCTAACAACCAACCACAATCCAGTTCCAGGGAAATCCATATGCCTTGTTCTGACTCCACACACACGGTGCAGTGCAGGTGCACTTACACACAACATACAGGCAATAAACTCAACACACTAAAATAAAAAAATAATTTTTTGAAAAGGTCATTTCCAAGCTGGATTTGGTGGATGCATGCCTTTAATTCCACCACTCAGGAGGCAAGAGGCAGGCAGATCTCTGTGAGTTCAAGGCCAGCCTGTTGTACATAGCAAGGTCGCATGCTCAGGACTAAAGGGAGCCCTGTCTCAAAAAAAGCCCAAAAAAAAAAAAGGTCATTTCCAAAATAAAACCTTCAGCAAGAGGTTGGGAGGATAGAGAAGAAAGGGTGAGACCTGTTCTTCTTCTTTCCTTTACTATATACACAATAGTCCCTCTATGTCCCAGTGCTTAATAGCTAACAGTAAAGTAGTAATAGTAACAGCCCAGCAGCTGCCTCTCTTGTCTTTAGGCAAGAGTTTCTGCTGCTGTTCTGATAATGAGGGTATCAGCAATTCCCAAGGCCCTTAGAGAAATCTTCTTTCACCAACTCATGACCTTGAGCATCATCGCTGATTCTGCTCTACCCTATGCAGGTGTGTCCACAGAAGCATTCCTCTATGCACACATCTATCGTAAAGGATGTGCTACGGAGCGGACTTTAACCAGAAGTGCCCAGGTGCAGCTGATTCAGGAACTTGCTTGAGAAATGAACTTCCTTCCAAAGATGCTTTCTCATAAAGTTAACAGATGCTCATTTGAACCCATATTTCTCTGCCCCTGAAAAACAAACGATGTTTTCTCACTGTGGCTATTTTGCAATCCCCAGAACATCTTCAGGTATATTTCAAGTGTCTCACATCAAGATTGTAAGGGAGGCACAGCACGTGGTAGTACTAGCCCATTCTGGATGAGCTTACCGAAGGCTGATCCTCTCGTATTAGATCCACACTATCAGGCATTCTGATGGTGAAACTTATCCACAGTGAGGTTATCATAACAAGGGAGTCAGCTGGCCAGGTGAGTCCCCAAGTTTAAATATAATGGCAATCAAGGGGGCTAAGATCAGAGTCACCACGAATACTAAACAAAGGCATCCATTGGCATGTTCTGCCAAGTGTCAGAGCTATGTTGGCTTAGAGACCAAAGAGTTTTAGAGAGCAAATTGTGGCACTGCCCATAGTATATTTTGTCAGCTAATGCAATGCTTGGTGCTAGCCACGCTTCTAATCTCAGCTATTTGGGAAGCTGAAAGTTCAGAGCCAGCCTACATAACTTAGGAAGATGCTACTTCAAAAAACAATAAGGGCTATAGATGAAGCTTAGTGGTAGAGTACTTTCCTACCATGTGGAAGGCCCTGAGTTCAATCCCTAGTACTGTTATAAAACAAACAAACAAAAAATAAAGGTTAGAGCAGTGCTTGTTGCATGGTCACACGGGGACCTGAAGTGCTTGTTTAAATACACGTGGTAGCTGGGGGCTGGAGGGATGGCCTAGCAGTTAAGAGCACCAACCGCTCTTGCAGGACCCGGGTTCAGTCCCCAGCACCCACATGGCGGCTGAGAACTGTCTGTAACTCCAATTCCAGGAGAACTCCAGTTCCAGGGGAATCCAAGACCCTCTTCTGACCTCCGCAGCATTGCACGACACAGGTGCACAGACCTACATGCAGACAGTACATTCATACACATACAAAAATAAACAATAAAAATAAATAAATAAATAAATAAATAAATAAATAAATAAATACAGGTGGTGGGAGACAAGCTCCAGGTGATGCCAAATCTACTGATCCATACACAGAGATGACATTGGTCTCAAGGGTTGACCTACATATAGCAGCATGTTAGAAATATAGACTCAGGTCTCACCCAGCCTAGTAGATCTGAGTCTGCACTGGAACATCCCAAAAGGAAATGCTTCTCAAAACCTTGGGCTGGGGGAAGCCTGGCTGGATGACTTGGGACTTTGTCAAGTTTCCTTACTAAACAGTCTTCCGTTGCATGCGCATGTGTTTGGCAAAGAGTGTGAAGAGGGCCCCAATGTTTGAATGCAACTGTCCTGACAGATGGTGACATCCACTGGTGTTTTGATCTGGATGGATCCGGATAGCAAAGCACCCAGAGGTCTCTGGGAAAACCTTTTTGAAATGCCACCCAGAGAGCAGCTAGCCACTGCCACTGTAGCCACAGGCTCCAAGTTTCTTAGGCTGAATAAAATATGGCTAACAATGACGTAGGGGTTATTCTCTGTTTTTTCTGTTGAGTGTCCAGAAAGAAAAACAACAATTCATAAGTTTTGGACCCTGGATAGAAACACTAAGAAAATTCTCTTATGAATAGCAAACATTATAGTGCTAGTTTTAAATAAATATTGAAGCCAATTGTTCCTTCAATCAAAAAACATTTATGAAAGACCTTTCATTCAGCAGGTACAGGGCACTAAGCAAACAATTAATTAAAATTTGGCCTCTCTCAATGAAGACTTCATGATCTGGTGTTTAGTTTTGAGGTTAGTCTGAACTTTTCTTTTTTATGCTACCAAGTTTAATGCACTGGCGTAGATGCCGATGTGATTCATTCAGCATGTCACTGGGATTAGGGACGAAAATGGCAGTAAGGCACAAGGTCTTTGGAAAGAAAAGCGGAAATCCAAATAAAGAGCATAAAACTGACAGAAGTTCCATGTGTTCTCCACATTTTCTGCTAAATAGATCAATTTTAGCAATAAAACAAATGTGCTATAAAAATATGCACAGAGAACTCTGCTGGGCTTCAAGGAAATGTTGACAAGGTAACTAAGCAACACTGGCAAGAAAAGTTCTTATTTTTCTCTTCCTACTGCCGTCTCCTGCCTCCTTAGTTGAAAGTCAGCAGCCTTGCCAGGAATAAGGAAGAAATGAAACAACTCTCCCACTGACTCCTGAAAAAAATTCATCTTCTCTAGCAGAGACCACCCCCTAAGAGGCCACGGCGAGGCAGAAAGGGGGACAGGGACAGAAAGAAGAGGGACCAAAGCTGCTTCTGTTAGTAGTTGGGGCAGGGAGAGAAATTCAAAATCTCAGCGTTGGCTGGAGGATGCCTCTGGGCAGGACAATTCACTACAGGAAAGCCACAAGAAAAATGCCCCCAGACACCCAACACAAAGGAGGCACAGTTAGCTGGGCCCTGAGAAGCTGTAACAGTGCCGGGCACAGAGCTGAGCTCACTGGCCATTTGATGAACACACGAATAAATAACAATAAATGAAAAACACTTTGCACCAAAGCAGAACCACAAACTGGAGCTCCAAATTTTAGTTATTTGGAGATTCTCCCTTCAGCCTTTAAGCTCACTGCCAACTCACTGGATTTGGACCTACTAGTCTCTAGGGTGCTCTGCAGTGACATGCCCCTCTACAGCCTGTAGATTGGAGACACCTGGCCACTTCCCTTCCAAATGATGCTATCTAAAATTCCAGTCTCGGGTGGAGAGATGGCCTAGTGATTAAGAGCACCGACTGCTCTTGCAGAGGACCCAGGTTCAATCCCCAGAACCCACATGGTGGCCGAGAACCATCTTTAACTCCAGTTCCACAGGAACCCGACACCCTTTTCTGACCTCTGCAGGATCGCATGACGTGGGTGCACAAACTTACGTGCAGACACTACATTCAAACACATAAAAAATTAATAAAATAAAATTCCAGTTTCAGAATCGAAAATCAAGTATGGTTTCTCATCCAACTATAATTTCCTCTCTATGGTAGAACAGTCCATAGAACTTTCCTCTTACACCATCAATTCTGAGTAAATTTGTGTGTGTGTGTGTGTGTGTATGTTGTGCACATGTGTGTGGGGTGTGCCTAATTGTGAGTATGGAGGCCAGAGAAGCGGCCTGTTCTCCATGCTCCACCTTCGTTCCTTAAAAGTCTTTCACTGAACCTGAACCAGGTGGCAATCAGCAAACCTCACCAATCTTCTGCTCTCCACCTTCCCATAGCAGTGGAGTTACGGGATCTCACACAGTCATCCCTGACCAAGGGGTTTCTAGGGGTTTACACGTGGATCCTTATGCTTGTCCAGTAAGTGCTCTTTCCTACTGAGCCGTGTCCCCAGCCCTGTGTGTTTATAAATATAATGAATATCATCCAACATTCCCAGACATCCCCAGAAGGTGTGTACAGCCTCCCATGCTCCTTGTACATTCCCAGAATTCCCCAGAGGTGTGCACAGGCTCCCATGCTCCTTGTACATTCCCAGACTTCCCCAGAAGGTGTGCAAAGGCTCCCACACTCCTTGTACATTCCCAGACTTCCCCAGAAGGTGTGCACAGGCTCCCACACTCCTTGTACATTCCCAGACTTCCCCAGAAGGTGTGCACAGGCTCCCATGCTCCTTGTACATTCCCAGACTTCCCCAGAAGGTGTGCACAGGCCTCCATGCCCCTTGTACATTCCCAGACTTCCCCAGAAGGTGTGCACAGGCTCCCATGCTCCTTGTACATTCCCAGACTTCCCCAGAAGGTGTGCACAGGCTCCCATGCTCCTTGTACATTCCCAGACTTCCCCAGAAGGTGTGCAAAGGCTCCCATGCTCCTTGTACATTCCCAGACTTCCCCAGAAGGTGTGCACAGGCTCCCATGCTCCTTGTACATTCCCAGACTTCCCCAGAAGGTGTGCACAGGCTCCCATGCTCCTTGTACATTCCCAGACTTCCCCAGAAGGTGTGCACAGGCTCCCATGCTCCTTGTACATTCCCAGACTTCCCCAGAAGGTGTGCACAGGCTCCCATGCTCCTTGTACATTCCCAGACTTCCCCAGAAGGTGTGCACAGGCTCCCATGCTCCTTGTACATTCCCAGACTTCCCCAGAAGGTGTGCAAAGGCTCCCATGCTCCTTGTACATTCCCAGACTTCCCCAGAAGGTGTGCAAAGGCTCCCATGCTCCTTGTACATTCCCAGACTTCCCCAGAAGGTGTGCACAGGCTCCCATGCTCCTTGTACATTCCCAGACTTCCCCAGAAGGTGTGCACAGGCCTCCATGCCCCTTGTACATTCCCAGACTTCCCCAGAAGGTGTGCACAGGCCTCCATGCTCCTTGTACATTCCCAGACTTCCCCAGAAGGTGTGCACAGGCCTCCATGCCCCTTGTACATTCCCAGACTTCCCCAGAAGGTGTGCACAGGCCTCCATGCCCCTTGTACATTCCCAGACTTCCCCAGAAGGTGTGCACAGGCCTCCATGCCCCTTGTACATTCCCAGACTTCCCCAGAAGGTGTGCACAGGCTCCCATGCTCCTTGTACATTCCCAGACTTCCCCAGAAGGTGTGCACAGGCCTCCATGCCCCTTGTACATTCCCAGACTTCCCCAGAAGGTGTGCAAAGGCCTCCATGCTCCTTGTACGTTCCCAGACATCCTCAGAAGGTGTGCACAGGCTCCCACGCTCCTTGTACATTCCCAGACTTCCCCAGAAGGTGTGCAAAGGCTCCCATGCTCCCTGTACATTTACTGAACAGGTGCTGCCTTTGTTTACAAGACACCTGCCTAGGACGCATCTTGGCTGGAGTCCCCTCTAACACAGCCCTCAACCTGAAGCTGCTGCATTTGGTGAGATCCTCACTTTACTCTTCAAAGCTCTGCATTATTTCAGGGTTTCAAAATGACACCAACGAAGTCAGTAAGAGCAGGTACAGCCTGCCTCAGCTGCCCCACTGCCTGTCACCATCTAGCTCTCCAATGGCCTTGCTCACAGTTCTCATCATGTCATCTGTTTATCTATTTAGGAACCAGTGCAGACATTCCGGCATTAAAAGGATGAGTGAATATTTCAAGAGTGGACACATCCCCAGCACCTCCTATTCCATGGGGAGCAGCAGCCACAGCAATGCTCAAAGCAGACCCAGGCGGTTTTGGAAAAGACAGACAATGATCAACATTCTGTAGACTCAGAAGCAGCACCAGTCAGAAGAGGATGCTCAGTGCTGAGGAACAGCAGAGCACACATAAGTACAGCACGGAGGAGCACTGTACAGTGACAGCAGAGCACGCATACGACAGCCTGGAGGAGCACTGTACAGTGACAGCAGAGCACACATAGGACAGACTGGAGGAGCACTCTACAGTGACAGCAGAGCACACATAGGACAGCCTGGAGGAGCACTCTACAGTGACAGCAGAGCACATATAGGACAGCCTGGAGGAGCACAATACAGTGACAGCAGAGCACACATAGGACAGCCTGGAGGAGCACTGTACAGTGACAGCAGAGCACACACAGGACAGCCCGGAGGAGCACTCTACAGTGACAGCAGAGCACACACAGGACAGCCCAGAGGAGCACTCTACAGTGACAGCAGAGCACACATAGGACAGCCTGGAGGAGCACTGTACAGTGACAGCAGAGCACACACAGGACAGCCTGGAGGAGCACTCTACAGTGACAGCAGAGCACACACAGGACAGCCTGGAGGAGCACTGTACAGTTACAGCAGAGCAGTGACAGCAGAGCACACATAGGACAGCCTGGAGGAGCACTGTACAGTTACAGCAGAGCAGTGACAGCAGAGCACACATAGGACAGCCTGGAGGAGCACTCTACAGTTACAGCAGAGCAGTGACAGCAGAGCACACATAGGACAGCCTGGAGGAGCACTCTACAGTTACAGCAGAGCACACATAGGACATCCTGGAGGAGCATTGTACAGTGATAGCAGAGCACACATAGGACAGCCTGGAGGAGCACTCTACAGTGACAGCAGAGCACACACAGGACATCCTATCCTGGAGGAGCGCTCTACAGTGACAGCAGAGCGCAGCCAAAGGAGAAGACAGAACTTTAAAAGTGTTTTCTTAAGTAAAGGCCTTTTGGGCCAGTGTGGGCTCGCCTAGATTCCCAGCATCAGGATGGGAAATCTTTGGTTCAGTCTCAGACAGGGTTGATTCAGTCTTATCCCAGTTTGTCTTTAATGAGTAGTGAAGGAAAAATAAGTATAAAAAGTGCAGCTGACCTATTGAATCTTTATAAAATATATTCTTATGATTTTATTGACTTTTTTCTATGTATCTTTTTGAGACAGTGTCTCTCTGTAGCCCCAGCTGGCCTGGAACTTACTATGTAGAGCTGGCTGGCCTTGAACTCACACAAATACCCCTGCTTCTGCCTCCCGAGTGCTCGGATTAACGGTGTACAAGATCACACTATGATTTTATTGACTTTTTAAATTTTATCTATTTATTATTTTTTTATGTGTATGAGTGTACTGTCTGCATGTAGGTTGGTGTGCTCATGTTGTGCAATGCTGCAGAGGTCAGAAGAGGGTGTTGGATTCCCTAGAACTGGAGTTAAAGATGGTTCTTAGCTGCCATGTTGGTGCTGGGAATCAAACCCGGGTCCTCTGCAAGATGCTCTTAACCACTGAGCCATCTCTCCAGCCCTGATTTTATTGGCTTTTTAAAAGAGGGCAAAAGACACAAAGCTTCAAGTTGGTAAAGCCTTGCTATATCATTTCCATATCTTTCAACTACCTAGAAAATATTCATTTTGTTGTTTAAAAAAAAAAGACATGATTTTAAGATCCAATATCTATATTAGGGAAGGCAGGAGAAAGGCAGGTAATGATTGGATGACAAGTAAAGCTAATAGAATGACCAGAACCCTAAAGTATGGGTCAGGGGGCGGGGGAGGTGCTAAGGGAGAAGTGGACATAAGGGTGATTAAGACTGAAAAAGTATGTATGAAACATATAAAAATTCCATTAAAAATGAAGAAAAAAATAAAGTAGGTTAAAAATAAGAGCATTTTAATGTTTTTGTTTGGTTGTTGGCTTGGGGGGTTTGGTTTTGGTTTTGGTCTTTTTGAGACAGGGTCTCCCTATAGCCCCAGCTGTCCTGGAACTCACTATATACACCAGGCTGACCTTGAACTCACAGAGATCCGCCTGCCTCTGCCTTTGGGGTGCTGTGATTAGAGGCATGCAGCCTTACACTTGGCTGCATTTTTACATTTTAACTACAGGTATACCCCAGAGGGCATGACCTTGCTCAGAGCCTCCTACAGATAAGGGATGAAGCTCACTGTCCATCACAGTGCTCTGTCTTTCTTTGAGACAGATATGATAACTATCTTGGAAAAGTCTTAGTTTAAAGGAAAAATGCTCATACTAAGGAGCTAGTTCCTGTAACTGTCCATAGACAGCTCTAAGTGAATTTGAGTCAGAGAAACTGGAGAATTTTGTTCCTGGCTGGGGGGCAGCTGGTGGATGGGCCCTGGAACCACTCACGAGACCTGGAGGGGAGAGGGAAGCCAGAACGGACTGGAAGACTGGAAATTGGAAAATGCAGCTCTAATTTCCTAAAGAGCACAATTTTCAATTTAGAGGGGCAAGGGATACTTAAACTGACAGCATTCGCAGGCAAACTTTAGAGGCAGCCAAGCCCAGAGACAAAGAATATGGCTTCTGTAGGCTGCTGTGGGACTTCAAGGTGTGTTCAGACATGTCCAACCTATGTTCCTCAGGCTATGAATGCTCCCGGATAGCTATGAATGCAGCTCAACGCATTTGTAGATGACAGCATTGGGTCAGGGTATCCAAAGGTTAGCTATTCCTTGTACTGGGTTTTACACAGAGTAGACAAGTTTTATAAGAAGTGGTCGCTGCTATCTTGCCTTTGTCACCTGAATCACATCATGCTGTGAGGTTTTCTTTGTCTTTTGTTTTTGTGATAGAGTCCCCTTGTAGCCCCAGCTAGACCAGCCTGGACTTAGTCTCACAGAGACCCATCTGTCTCCTCCTCTGCCTCCTGAGTGCTGGGATTAAAGGTGTGCCCCACTACTCCCAGCCTATGATACAAATTTTATTTTTTTTATTTTTATTAAATTTTTGTGATGATACAAATTTTAACAGAAAGTCTCAATCCTGAAGAACTAAACAGGCTCCTGGATCTATTTTAGAATACTGAAAATTCTATTCAACCTACATAATATACTACAGCAGTAACAGCCAACATTCATGGGGACCTACAAGCTATTTTAATTGTCACAATTCTATGCACAGATCTATAAATCCTATTTTTTTTAATTTAAAAAAATTTTTTTATGAATTTTATTTATTTCTGTATGTGTATGAATGTACTGCCTGCATGCAAGTCTGTGCACCCGTGTCGTGCAATGCTGCGGAGGTCAGAAGAGGGCGTCGGATTCCCCTAGAACTGGAGTTCTCCAGGAATTGGAGGTTCAGATGGTTCTCGGCCGCCATGTGGGTGCTGGGGATCGAACCCGGGTCCTCTGCAAGAGCGGTCGGCGCTCTTAACCGCTAGGCCATCTCTCCAGACCCCTATAAATCCTATTTTATACTTAAGGAAATGGAAAGACAGTAAAATTAAAACATTCTTCTTAGAACAAAACGCCAGTAAGTAACCAGGCTGATTCAAACTCCTGCCTCTTTAGACAGTTAGTTGTTCAAAGCAATGAGACCAGAAGTTCACGTGAGAGGAGGGTAAGGGGAGGAGATGGGGAAACATGGAAACAAGATGCTGCCTCGTGCTGCTAGGAGAGGTGTCGTCCTGGACATCAGTGGTCCCGAGTCGGAGACCTGGATACAAACCCCAGTGCTGGCTTTGGAAGGCTCTGTCCATACAAGACACCTTCTATGAGCCTGTTTGCTTTCTTTAAAGATAGCAGTGTGTTTGGGGAACAAAGGAGTAAGACAGGCAAACAACACATGCTAAATGTATTGACCCAGATTTCTCATATTACCAGGCTTCAGGCTTCATGACCTCAGGGGCCCCAGTTACCATCTGGTCTGTTCTTTGACTGGCTCCTTGCAAGACTTTAGCAACTGAGCCTCAAATGTACAACATCTTGGGATGTGTGGGAGGGAAGCATCATTTGCTCCTTTGTGCCTTTTATGAGGAGGGATTTTCTGTCAGCCCACTACTGGTCTGTTCTTTGACTGGCTCCTTGTACTAGTCTCCTCTGTCCTTTTCCTCATGCTCCCCAAGGGAAAGAGGAAATAATTGGTTTAACTGCCAAATATGAGACCACTAAACTGGGCATGCTCAGGTGGTTCAGCCTTGCTTGTCTTTCTTCTGAGGAATGTCTGCTGCCCTCAGAGTATGCTATTTGCTGCTTCTCCAACTCCCCGGAATGGAGAGGAGTCAAGTAAATTTAGGCTCTGAATTCATAGGACTCTTAGCTACAGACCTAGGGCCATATCCTCCTCCTTAACTTCTGTAAAAAACAAAGTTGACGTCAGGTTATATTGGTGCATACCTGTAGTCCTAGCACTCTGGAGGCTGAGGCAGGAGAACTGAGAATTCAAGGTTAGCCTGGGCTACACAGATGACAGACAGACAGAGAAGGGGGAAGGAGAGAGGGAGGGAGGGAGGGAAGAAAGAAAGAGAGAAATGAATAAAGAAAAAGAGCACACACACACACACAAAAAGAAAACAAAAGAAAATGGCTATATTGGAAGGTTTGAAGGCTGGTTTCTTTTTTGTAAGCCACGGAAGGTCTCGAAGCATAGTCCACGTTACCTCAAACTCAAGATCCTCCCTTCTTTGCCTCCTCCTGAGTGCTGAAACCGAGTACAACCCCACTGATATTTGTTGCTCTTGTCCTGTAGTTTTTAATCCATTTCCTTTGAGCTATGTAGAGAGATGTGACATTCTTTATTGGGGGCCCTGTTGGAGACCCCGTAAGAAGTTGTGCAGCCTGGCTTGCCCAAGCAAAGCGAGCTACTTTCATCAGGGTCTCGGTGGGTGGGTTGCTGAGAACAGAGGACATCGTGTTTGTGAGTCACTCCCAGGCCTGACAGACCATGCTCTTGTATGTGGCCCCCATCCAGGAGCTTGACACTGAAGTGCTCTCCACGGGGTCTCTAAAAACTTTCTAGCCACCAGGTAAAGCTTCTCCTTTCTCTGTACCAGTTGCCTCAAAAGTCTCTTTGGTTCACCTACAACCAGTGGTGAGGTGAGCGGAAGGCAGCAGAGACGACTGACGCATGCGCCCCTCTCGGGCACCCACCCACCCCCGACTTCACGCTGCACTCTGCTGTCCAGTCCCAATAGCCAATTGCTTCCAAGAGCATTTTAGTACAAGTACTACACAGGATCCAGCACAAACAGAGCTCGGGCACCTTTTGTGGTTACACTGTTTATCCGAATAATCACGAATCAAATGCCAGCAGATACACAGTTCTTTTTCCCACAAACGGGCCAGGCTCCCATAATCACAATGAGATTTCATCTACAAAAGAAATTTTCTCAGGAAACAGATACCTCTTGGAAAGATCAACAGGGCTACTGAACATGCTGTTTTCCAGGCCACTGTAAACATGTGACATAGTTCCATGTTGCAACACTCAGTGAGATGCATGCTCATCTTTATTTTATTTTATTTTGGTCTTTTCAAGACAGGGTCTCCCTGTAGCCCCAGCTGTCCTGGAACTCACTCTGTAGACCAGGCTGGCCTTGAACTCACAAAGATCCGCCTGCCTCTGCCTCCTGAGTGCTAGGATTAAAGGTGTGCGCCACCACGCCTGGCCTGCATGTTCATCTTTAAAGGAGTTTAAAAACATAGGGTAAGGGCTGGGGAGACGGCTTGTTGGGTAAGAGTGCTTGCTGGGCCATCATGAGGACTTGAATTTGGATTCCCCAAATCCATGGAAAGGCCAGTATGGCCACACACACTGGTAATCCCACCACTAGACAGGAGGACTAATCACTGGGGCTCACTGTCCAACCAGCCTAGCCAAAAAGAACAGGGAACTCCAGGCTCAGAGAGAAACCATGTCTCCAGGGAATGAAGAGAATGAGAGACCCTGATGCTTGACTCCTCCTCTGGCCTCTGCCATGTGCACACTATGCATCACACACACACACACACACTCACACTCACACTCACACTCACACCAAACAAACCAACAATAAATGTTAGGGGAGATCTTTCGATGGACATTTGTGTGCTTTATTTAAAAAACGAAATTCTAAAAATAAATAAATAATAAAATAATAAAAATATAATTCAGCCAGGCACGTGTGGTGTGTGCCTTTTTTTTGTTTTTTTTTTTTTTTGGTGTGCTGTAGGTTTAATCCCAGCTCTTGGTAAAGACAAAAAAAATATATAGATATAGTATATAGAAATTGCTATATATAATATATATACTAAAATAATATATATACTTAAAAAAAACATATATATATATAATACTATATGTATATATATATTATATATATTATATATATATATATACAGGGGGAAAAAACGATGGGGAGTAAACAAGTAAAAAGCTGGGGTGCTTTTCCTAATATAAGCAAACACAAATAATATAAAAAATTAATTAAAAAAAAAGAAAACACAGCAAAAGTACCTCAGTTAATGGAAACTGTATTTCTCTTTTGGGGGGGGTATTTTTGGGGGGGTATTTTTGAGACAGTCTCCCTGTAGCCCCAGCTTCCTGGAACTTGATTTGTAGACCAGGCTGGTCTTGAACTCACAGAGATCCACCTGCCTCTGCCTCCCAAGTGCTAGGATTAAAGGCGAGCGCCACCACACCTGGAAAAACTGTATTTCTAAGACTTGCTGCCCTTCCCCAAGTTTTGTGTCTATTGTGTCCAGCCTTCCTCCCCTGTCCCTGCAGAGTCTGCACCTCTACACAGCACTCTGACACTCACTCTCCTCAAGTTCTGATCCTGGCACCCATGCCCCATGAGAACTTATATTACTGATGAGATTTTACAACAGGAGGGACTCTTCAAAAAAAATTAATTCAATCCAACCTCTTAATTTGTTTAAATAACCATGAACATTGAATACCCAAAAAGTAGAACTTTAAGCGACCAAGACGTTAGGCAAGAGCTTCTATACCCCCACCCCCGCCCGCCCCCGAGACACACGCACACACCTCTGACAGGGTCTCACCTTGAGCTCTAGCTGGTCCTTTGCTAAACTTGTGCGACCAGCGCTCCCTGTGAAAGCTCATATGAGCTCCACCTGCCTCTGCTTCCTGAGTGCTGAGATTTTAATTAAAGGCAAGTGCCACTGAACATGGCCTCCTAGTCTATTTTCATAAAACTACAATTTATTGAGAAAAATTTCTCTGAATTCAAACAGTGTTTGCATTGATAAAGTGTCAGATGACTAAAATTCCTTTTTGGAAAAGGTGGCATAGGTTTCTACAAACATTCTGATAACAGCCTAGCGGTGGTGCACACATATAATTCTAGCACTTGGGAGGCAGAGGCAGGTGTCTTTGTGAGTTCAAGCGCCGACTGATCTACAGAGTGAGTTCCAGGACAGCTGGTGCTACAGGGAGCCCTGTCTTGAAAAAGACAAAAAAAAAAAAACAAAAAAAAAAAAACAACAAAAAAAAAATTAAAAAAAAGCTGGGCGTGGTTGTGCACGCCTTTAATCCTAGCACTCAGGAGGCAGAGGCAGGCGGATCTCTGTGAGTTCAAGGCCCAACAGGTCTACATAGTGAGCTCCAGGCCAGCTGGGACTAAAAGGAAACCCTGTCTCGAAAAAGACAAAAAAAAAAAAAAATAATTCTGATAACCATAAACAATTTATATACCAACTTAAGTCAATAAAAAAAGTTCAGAGACCTAATATAGGTTAAACCTAAAGAATACAGAATGCCACAAAGACAAATAAGACTGTCAGACTCATATCGGAAAAAGAAACAACCAAAAGCCCCTTTAGCACATCTCAAAGGAACTAAGCAGCATACATTTGTATTTTAAATCAGATCCCCAGTCCCAGATGCTGGTACAATGAGCTGGTCCTCATTTAGTCTCCTCTAATTTATCTTCTAGTCTATCCCTGAGTAGCATCTAGAAAAAAACAAAAACTGACAGGTCGGAGCACTGTGGCCAAGGAGTCCTGATTTATTTCAGCTTTGAAAGGCTCCTACCCTTGGAGTCGCGTTTCTCCGGGGAATGCAGTGCACACACTTCAGCTTGCTCTCCTGGATAAATTACACGTTTTTCTCATCTAGCAGAGTAATCTTGTGAAATGTGAGGACAATCTGCCCAGGAGTTTGAGAGGCCGAAGAGGGGTCATGCTGGGACAGGAGAGGTGGGCCAGCCTTGCTCCCTGGTCACTGGCTTGCAGGAGGCTCTGGTTCACGGTGCCACAACAGAGCGGTGTTTTGTTTTGTTAAAGCTGGAGTCTTACTATGTAAACCTGGTTAGTCTGGACCATGCTACATAGACCAGCTGGCCTCAAGCTAACTGAGATCCACCTGCCCCTGCCCCTGGGTGGCTTCAATCAAGGGCACACCTCTGACTCCCGGCAGACACTAAGGGCACACCCCTGACACCAGGCAGACACTAGGGCACACCCCTGACTCCAGGCAGACATGGCGTTGATGCTTTGAGGTCCTAGCTTCCTAAATTCAGCCCATACAATCAAAAGCCACATGGTAAAAAAAAAAAAAAAAAGCCCCCCCCCCCCACACACCCTTTTTTCTTTCTTTCTTTCTTCTTCTTCTTCTTTTTTTTTTTTTTTTTTTTTTTTGAGATAAGTTCTCCCTGTAAGGCCCACTTGGCTTGGAACTTGCTATGTAGACCAGACTGGCCTTGATATCACCGAAATCTCTGCCTGGCTTTGCCTCCCAAGTGCTGGGATTGACAGTGTGCACCTGGTTACATAGGGATTTTTTTTCAATATATATTTTTATTGAATTTTTGTGCATTTCATACACTACGGTTTAATCATATTTGGAACCCTCCTGAACTGCACCTCCCCTGGGTCCCCCTACTGGATTTCATGCATTCTGCCATATATGTTAAAGCCTAGCAAGTTTGTGTCGCCAGATGTCCCTCGGCGTGAGTGCATCCGCTGGAGCCTGGTCAGCCTGTCTAGCTAGCGTCACTCTCTTAAAGAGGACCAACTCTCCTCACCAGCAGGGATGGGCTGCCAATAGTTCCTTGGCTAAGGCTAGAGCCTCTTGCCCCTGGCTCTTTTGGGTTACAATACAGGGACCTCAAAGTAGAAAGGAGAGGCAGAATGTAGGACAAATTCCAGCTCTTTCTCTACCTAAGGTTACCCACGCATAGGGATTGTTGATGTGGTCCCCATCAAGATGGTCTCCAAATTTGATTAGAGATCATATGGTCTCCACAGCTTTTCACAATTTGCTCAAGAGGAAGGGAAAAGGATGCAGCTTGCAATTCATTTGGCAAGCTTCTAAAGTAGACTGAAGTCACTTGACCTCATAAGCAGCCCAGTGCTATAGCCTGAATGCTGCAGTCCCACCCTTCAATGTAGTGCTATTCAGAGAAGGGGCCTTTGGGAAATAATTCTGTATTGAGCTGTGTTCTACCTCTATAAGTGCTCCCTTATAAAAAGAATGTCAGGGACTATCTTGCCTTCAAGAAGGCTCACATAAGAATAGAACCAAGCTGACATTCAGTCTTGGACTTCTAATCTGGAACTGTGAGAATTGAATTTCTGCTGTTTATAAGTCATCCAGGTTATGGATGCATGGCTATAGTAGATTGAACTAAAACTCACAGATACTTGGAACACCAACTGCCCTCCCCCTTTTTAACAGTCTAGGTTTAGGATGTATTAACTTTTATAAAGCCACTTGAAATTGTATGGGAAAAGGAAATTCTTATAATTCATATTTCCTAGGAAATATAAGAGGGTCCTTTCACAAAAATTCTGTGACTCATGAGGAAACAAATGTGTACCTCATTGCTCCATGCATGCTACAAAGCGCATGAGTGCTGAGGACTTAGATGATTCGTGTGGTGTTTCCCTTGACGTCATGGCCTACACCGACTCCCTGGGCTGGTCATGCTTATCTCATCCCTCTCATCAAGCCTGGCTGAACAAAGCTAGCTCAGACATCAAGCAAGTGAATAATGGCATTTTTTAAAATAACATACCCCAGGTCATCATAACCTAGACTAGTCCCAGGAGGAGAGAGATGGCATGTACCTGCTGGCTGGAACCTTTGTATCATGACCTACATAGCGATTTCCTGTTCTGGGAAATTTTGGAGGAGTGAGAAACAGGAAGCCAGGATGTGAAGAACTATTTGTGACAAAGTTTGCCAAAGCTCTTTGAGGATCTCTCTCTCTCTCTCTCTCTCTCTCTCTCTCTCTCTCTCTCTCTCTCTCTAAATAGTCGCCAAAAATCCAATCAAAATGAACTAGAAAGCAAGAAACAAATCTGATATTATATAAAGAATCTTTTATTTAAAAAAAAAAAAATATATATATGATCTCATGTATCCCAGACTGGCCTCAAACTTGCAGAGGATGACCTCGAACTCCTGACTGTCCTGCCTCTACCTCCCAGTGCTTCAATTATAAGCATGAACCAAAATGCCAACAAGATGAAATCTTAAAATGTCATGTGTATGGGTGTGTGTGTGTGTGTGTGTGTATACCTGTTAGTGCACTTGACCGTGTGTGTGTGCACCTGTTAGTGTACTTCACTGTGTGTGTGTATACCTGTTAGTACACTTGGTCGTGTGTGTGTGTGTGCGTACATGTGTACCTGTTAGTGTACTTCACTGTGTGTGTGTGTACCTGTTATACATTTGGTCGTGTGTGTGTGCATGTATGTGTGTGTGTACCTGTTAGTGTACTTCACTGTGTGTGTACCTGTTAGTAAACTTGGTCGTGTGTGTGCATGTGTACCTGTTAGTGTACTTCACTGTGTGTGTGTGTACCTGTACACACCAAGTGTGTGTGTGTGTGTGCATGTATGTGTGTGTGTACCTATTAGTGCGCTTGCCCATGTAGGTGTGTGCAGAAGCAAGAGGATGGCATTGGATGTCTTCCTTGATCATTTCTCAGGCTCACTGAACCTGGGGGTCCACATTTTGGCTCGACTGGCCAGCCAAGGAGGCCTGGGACCTGCCCATCTCTGCCTCCAGCTCAACTGGGTGCATACTGCCTCGGTGGGCGGCTCTTGTATGGGTGCTAGAAATCTGAACTCAGATCCTCCTGCTTGCAAAGCAGGTATTTACCCACAAAGCCATATCCCCTGCCCCTTAAGCTGCCTTCCCCCCACCCCCTAGGCAAACCATCTTTCAGAAGACAAGTGTATTGATTTCTGTGGGAGGCAGATTTCTAAGATGGCACTCAGCAACCTCTGCCTCCTGTTATCTATAGTCTGCTTGCTGTGGGGTGGACCTAGTGATCCCCAGTAAGTGGAATATAGCGAGAGGAGACACTGCCATGGCTGAGCTATAAAGGACTGTGACTTCAGTTTTCTTCAGTTATTCCTGCATCCTTGTTGGTTTATCTTGACAAAACCAGCTACCACATTGTGGACTCTTGTACGGAGAATCTCACAAAGCAAAGGACGGAAAGTGGCTTCCAGTTAGCGTCATCTGCTGGGAGCTGTTGAACAATCACTAAGAAAGCTCAGAAGCAGATCCTCTCCAGTGGAACCTTGAGGTGATGCTCTAAGAGTTCAGCCAAGTTGTGTGTTATTCCTGACCCACGGAAAGTGTGCGATAGTCCATGTGGCTGTCAACCCACTAAGTTGGAAGAGTGTTCTTTTTCTGCAGCAATAGATGAATACGCCTATTTAAGTATCACCATTAACAATCACACACACACAAAGAGGAAAACAAGTGAAATGCCCATTCAGAGAGAAGACAACGAGGTTAGTATGGCTGAGTGATATAAAATAAGCTTGGGGCTGGACATGGCTCAGTGCTGAACACTTGCTGCTGTTGCAGAGGACTCAGCTTGGTTCCCAGCACCCACACGGTGTGTCTCACAACTACCTGTAGCTCCCGTTCCGGGGGAACTGATGCCTTCTGGTTTCTGCAGGGACCAGGCTTACACATGCTGCACATGCATAATGCAGGTGCTCACATCTACACATCAAATCAAATAATATTTAGGGGCTGGAAAGGAGTTACGCAGTTAAGAGCACTGGCTGCTCCTGCAGAGGACCCAGGTTCAATTCTCAGAACCCACATGGCAGGTGACAGGCATCTATAACTCCAGTTCCAGGGGATCCAATGCCTCTTCTGACTTCCATTGGCACTACATGACACAATTATACTTACATACATGCAGGCAATGCACCTCATACACATAAAATAAAAATAATAAATATTTTAAATACTAAATTTTAAAACTACATGAAAATGGGGAAAGAGCAAGTTATAAAACAACCTGCAGCTTCTGAACATGCAGATATCTATATCTACACTGCGTTCCTGTTTTCTCCAGACAAGCACCTCACACAGATCCAGTTCCAATCTACTTGCTTGATATTGACATATATGTATATGCACACATAAAGCACACATATTCCTTCTCAACTCCTCTTTCTTTCACATTGCTTATCCAATCTGTCCATAAATTTGGTGTACCTTTCAACAGTCCCCACATCTCACACTTCTCACCTCCTACATGGAGAGCACTCTCATCTAGGCCACTACTATAGAAACACAGGCGAAGACCACAGCCCCCTCCAAACCCTGAAATCCTCCCAGCACACTCAGAGGACAACTGAGCTCCTTCCTTTGGTTCGTAATGCCTGGCTGCAGACCTGGACTCTGAAAACCTCCCTGCCACCTCAGTTCTCCCTGCACATAGCTGCTTCATTCCCCGGCACTCTTGCTGTTTAAACACACACAGACACACACAGAGACAGACAGACACACACACACACACAGACACACACACAGACACACACACACACAAACACAGAGACACACAGACACAGACACAGACACACACACACACACACACACACACACACACACAAAGAGATTACATTCCATCCTCACCTTCCATCCCTAAATTCCATCTCTGTATTCGATCCCCACATCCATCCATACATTCCATCTCTACATTCCATCCCCACATTCCATCCCTACATTCCATCCCCACATTCCATCTCTAAATTCCATCTCTACATTCCATCCCCACATTTAATATCTAAATTCCATCTCTACATTCCATTTCTACATTGCATTTCTACATTCCATCCCTACATTCCAAATCTACATCCCATCTCTACATTCCATCCCTACATTCCATCCCTACATTCCATCTCTACATTCCATCCCTACATTGCATCTCTAAATTACATCTCTACATTCCGTCTCTACATTCCATCCATACATTCCATCCCTACATTCCATCTCTACAATCCATCCCCACATTCCATCCCTAAATTCCATCTCAACATTCCATCTCTAAATTCCATCTCTACATTCCATCTCTACATTCCATCCCCACATTCGATCTCTAAATTCCATCTCTATATTCCATCCCTACATTCCATCTCTACATTCCATCCGTACATCCCATCTCTACATTCCATCGCTACATTCCATCCCTACATTCCATCTTTAAATTCCATCTCTACATTCCATCTCCACATTCTATCCCTACATCCAATCTCTACATTCCATGCCTATATTCAATCCCCACATTCCATCTCTACATTCTATCCCCACAGTCCATCTCTATATTCCATCCCCACATTCTATCCCTAAATTCCATCTCTACATTCCATCTCTACATCCCATCTTTACAATCCATCCCTACATTCCATCCCTATATTCCATCCCCACATTCCATCTCCAAATTCCATCTCTACATTGCATCCCTACATTCCATCCCTACATTCCATCTCCACATTCCATCCCCATATTCCATCCCTAAATTCCATCTCTACATTCCATCCCCACATTCAATCTCTAAATTCCATCTCTATATTCCATTCCCACATTCCATCAGTACACTCCATCTCTACATTCCATCTCTACATTCGATCCCTACATTCCATCCCTACATTCCACCCCCACATTCCATCTCTAAATTCAATCTCTACATTCCAACAATACATTCCATCTCTACATTCCATCTCTACATACCATCTCTACATTCCATCTCTACATTCCATCCCTATATTCCATCCCTACATTCCATACCCACATTCCATCTCTAAATTCCATCCCTACATTCCATCCCCACATTCCATCTCTAAATTCCACCTCTACATTCGATTTCTAAATTCCATCCCTACATTCCATCTCTACATTCCATCTCTACATTCCATCTCTACATTCCATCTCTACATTCTATCCCTACATCTCACCTCTACATTCCATCCGTACATTCCATCCCCACATTCAATCTCTAAATTCCATCTGTATATTCCATTCCCACATTCCATCAGTACATTCCATCTCTCCAATCCATCTCTACATTTGATCCCTACATTCCATCCCTACATTCCATCCCCACATTCCATCTCTAAATTCCATTTCTACATTCCATCCCCACATTCCATCAGTACATTCCATCCTACATTCCATCCCTACATCCCATGAATACATTCCATCCCTACATTCCATCTCTAAATTCCATCTCTACATTCGATCCCCACATTCGATCCCCACATTGAATCCCCACATTCCATCTCTACATTCCATCTCTACATTCCATCCCTACATCCCATCTCTACATTCCATCCCTACATTCCATCCCCACATTCCATCTCTAAATTCCATCTCTACATTCCATCCCCACATTCCATCCCTACATTCCATTCCTACATCCCATCTCTACATTCCATCCCTACATTCCATCACTACATTCCTTCCCCACATTCCATCTGTACATTCCATCTCTACGTTCCTTCCCTACGTTCCACCTCTACATTCCATCTCTAAATTCCATCTCTACATTCCATCTCTACATTCCATCCCCACATTCCATCTATAAATTCCATCCATACATTCCATCTCAACATTTCATCCCTACATTCCATCTCTACATTACATCTCTACATTCTATCCCTACATCCCATCTCTACATTCCATCCCCACATTCCATCCCCAAATTCCATCTCTACATTCCATCTCTACATTCCATCCCTACATTCCATCTCTACATTCCATCCCCACATTCCATCTCTAAATTCCATCTCTACATTCCATCCCTACATTCCATCCCTACATTCCATCTCTACATTCCATCTCTACATTCCATCTCTACATTCCATCCCTACATTCCATCCCTACATTCCATCCCTACATTCCATCCCCACATTCCATCTCTACATTCCATCTCTACATTCCATCCCTACATTCCATCCCTACATTCCATCCCTACATTCCATCCCCACATTCCATCTCTACATTCCATCTCTACATTCCATCCCTACATTCCATCCCTACATTCCATCTCTACATTCCATCTCTACATTCCATCCCTACATTCCATCTCTACATTCCATCCCTACATTCCATCCCTACATTCCATCCCTACATTCCATCCCCACATTCCATCTCTACATTCCATCTCTACATTCCATCCCTACATTCCATCCCTACATTCCATCCCCACATTCCATCTCTAAATTCCATCTCTACATTCCATCTCTACATTCCATCCCTACATTCCATCCCTACATTCCATCCCCACATTCCATCTCTACATTCCATCTCTACATTCCATCTCTACATTCCATCCCTACATTCCATCCCTACATTCCATCCCTACATTCCATCTCTACATTCCATCCCCACATTCCATCTCTAAATTCCATCCCTACATTCCATCTCAACATTCCATCCCTACATTCCATCTCTACATTCCATCTCTACATTCTATCCCTACATCCCATCTCTACATTCCATCCCCACATTCCATCTCTACATTCTATCCCCACAGTCCATCTCTACATTCCATCCCTACATTCCATTCCTACATTCCATCCCCACATTCCATCCCTAAATTCCATCTCTACATTCCATCGCTACATCCCATCTCTACATTCCATCCATACATTCCATCCCTACATTCCATCCCTACATTCCATCTCTACATTCTATCCCCATATTCCATCTCTAAATTCCATATCTACATTCCATCCCCACATTCCATCACTACATTCCATCCCCACATTCCATCCCCAAATTCCATTTCTACATTCCATCGCTACATCCCATCTCTACATTCCATCCTTACATTCCATCCCTACATTCTGTGCCTACATTCCATCCATACATTCCATCTCTAAATTCCATCTCTACATTCCATCTCTACATCCCATCTCTACATTCCATCCCTACATTCCATCCCCACATTCCATCTCTAAATTCCATCTCTACATTCCATCTCTACATTCCATCCCTACATTCCATCTCTACATTCCATCCCCACATTCCATATCTAAATTCCATCTCTACATTCCATCTCAACATTCCATCCAAACATTCCATCTCTAATTCCATCTCTACATTCCATCCCCACATTCCATCCCTACATTCCATCTCTACATTCCTTCTCTACATTCCATCCCTACATCTGATCTGTACATTCCATCCCTACATTGCATTCCCACATTCCATCTCTAAATTCCATCTCTACATTCCTTCCCTACATTCCATCCCCACATTCCTTCCCTACATTCCATCCCTACATTCCATCCCCACATTCCATCTCTAAATTCCATCTCTACGTTCCATCCCTACGTGCTACCTCTACATTCCATCTCTAAATTCCATCTCTACATTCCATCGCTATATTCCATCTCTACATTCCATCTCTACATTCCATCCCTACATTCCATCCCCACATTCCATCTCTACATTCTATCCCCATAGTCCATCTCTACATTCCATCCACACATTCCATCCCTAAACTCCATCTCTACATTCCGTCTCTACATCCCATCACTACATTCCATCCCTACATCCCATCTCTACATTCCATCCCTACACTCCATCCCTACATACCATCTCTACATTCCATCCCCACATTCCATTTCTAAATTCCTTCTCTACATTCCATCCCTACATTCCATCCCTACATCCCATCTCTACATTCCATTCCTACATTCCATCCCTACATCCCATCTCTACATTCCATCCCTACATTCCATTCGCATATTCCATCACCACATTCCATCTCTAAATTCCATCTCTACATTCCATCCCCACATTCCATCCCTACATTCCATCTCTACATTCCATCTTTACATTCCATCCCTACATTCCATCTCTACATTCCATCCCTACATTCCATCACTACATTTCATCCCCACATTCCATCTGTAAATTCCATCTCTACATTCCATCCCTACATTCCATCCCTACATTCCATCTCTACATTCCATCCCCACATTCCATCTCTAAATTCCATCTCTACATTCCATCCCTACATTCCATCCCTACATTCCATCCCTACATTCCATCCCCACATTCCATCCCCACATTCCATCCCCACATTCCATCCCTACATTCCATCCCCACATTCCATCCCTACATTCCATCTCTACATTCCATTTCAACATTCCATCTATAGATTCCATCTATAGATTCCATCCCCATATTCCATCCCAAAATTCCATCTCTATATTCCATACCCGCGTTCCATCCCCACATTCCATCCCAGCATTCCATTCCCACGTTCCGTCCCTATGTTCCATCCCCACATTCCAACTCCATATTCCATCAACACATTCCATACCCAAATTCCATTCACATATTCTATCCCTATATTCCATCCCATAATTCCATCCCCACATTCCATCTCTATATTCCATCCCTGAATTCCATCCCCACATTCTATCCTTACATTCCATCCCCACATTCCATCCCTGCATTCCATCCCTACATTCCAAACCCACATGATATTCCTACATTCCATCCCAACATTCCATACACACATTCCATCCCTGCATTCCATCTCTACATTCCATCCCCAAATTCCATCCCAACATTCCATCCCCACATTCCATCCTTACATTCCATCCCCACATTCCATCCCCACATTCCATCCCTGCATTCCATCCCTACATTCCAAACCCACATGATATTCCTACATTCCATCCCAACATTCCATACCCACATTCCATCCCTGCATTCCATCTCTACATTCCATCCCCAAATTCCATCCCAACATTCCATCCCCACATTCCATCCCCACATTCCATCCCTGCATTCCATCCCTACATTCCAAACCCCCATTATATTCCTACATTCCATCCCAACATTCCATCCCAAAAATCCATGCCTACATTCCATGCCAGCATTCCATCCCCACATTCCATCCCAACATTCTATCCACATATTCCATCCCAACATTCCATCTGTACATACCAGCGCCACATTTCATACATATATTCCATCCCTATATTACTTTCATATATTCCATCCCTACACTCAATCCCCACAGTCCATCTCTACATTCCATCTCTACATTCCATCCCCACATTCCATCTCTACATTCCATCTCTACATTCCATCTCTACATTCCATGCCTACATTCCGTCTCTACATTCCATCCCTACATTCCATTTCTACATTTCATCTCTACATTCCATCCTCACATTCCATCTCTAAATTCCATCTCTACATTCCATCCCCACATTCCATCTCTACATTCCATCTCTACATTCCATCTCTACATTCCATGCCTACATTCCGTCTCTACATTCCATCCCTACATTCCATTTCTACATTTCATCTCTACATTCCATCCCCACATTCCATCTCTACATTCCATCTCTACATTCCATCTCTACATTCCATGCCTACATTCCGTCTCTACATTCCATCCCTACATTCCATTTCTACATTTCATCTCTACATTCCATCCTCACATTCCATCCCTAAATTCCATCTCTACATTCCATCCCCACATTCCATCTCTACATTCCATCTCTACATTCCATCTCTACATTCCATGCCTACATTCCGTCTCTACATTCCATCCCTACATTCCATTTCTACATTTCATCTCTACATTCCATCCCCACATTCCATCTCTACATTCCATCTCTACATTCCATCTCTACATTCCATGCCTACATTCCGTCTCTACATTCCATCCCTACATTCCATTTCTACATTTCATCTCTACATTCCATCCTCACATTCCATCCCTAAATTCCATCTCTACATTCCATCCCCACATTCCATCTCTACATTCCATCTCTACATTCCATCTCTACATTCCATGCCTACATTCCGTCTCTACATTCCATCCCTACATTCCATTTCTACATTTCATCTCTACATTCCATCCCCACATTCCATCTCTACATTCCATCTCTACATTCCATCTCTACATTCCATGCCTACATTCCGTCTCTACATTCCATCCCTACATTCCATTTCTACATTTCATCTCTACATTCCATCCCCACATTCCATCTCTACATTCCATCTCTACATTCCATCTCTACATTCCATGCCTACATTCCGTCTCTACATTCCATCCCTACATTCCATTTCTACATTTCATCTCTACATTCCATCCCCACATTCCATCTCTACATTCCATCTCTACATTCCATCTCTACATTCCATGCCTACATTCCGTCTCTACATTCCATCCCTACATTCCATTTCTACATTTCATCTCTACATTCCATCCCCACATTCCATCTCTACATTCCATCTCTACATTCCATCTCTACATTCCATGCCTACATTCCGTCTCTACATTCCATCCCTACATTCCATTTCTACATTTCATCTCTACATTCCATCCCCACATTCCATCTCTACATTCCATCTCTACATTCCATCTCTACATTCCATGCCTACATTCCGTCTCTACATTCCATCCCTACATTCCATTTCTACATTTCATCTCTACATTCCATCCCCACATTCCATCTCTACATTCCATCTCTACATTCCATCTCTACATTCCATGCCTACATTCCGTCTCTACATTCCATCCCTACATTCCATTTCTACATTTCATCTCTACATTCCATCCTCACATTCCATCCCTAAATTCCATCTCTACATTCCATCCCCACATTCCTTCTCTACACTACATCCCTACATTCCATCCCTACACACACACAGACAGACACACACAGACACAGACACACACCCAGACACCCAGACAGACAGACCCACACACACACACCCAGACACACAGACAGACACACACAGACACATACGCAGACACAGACACACACAGACCCACACACGCACAGACACACAAACACACAGACACACAGACACACACAGACACACACACAGACACACAGACACACACATACACACAGACACGCACACATACACAAACACACAGACACACACACAGATACACACACACACACAATCTACTATCACTTTAGGGCTCTATTAAATTATTAGGGCTGCCATAACCAAAAAATAATAGCTAAAACTGTAGAAGTGCATTGTCTTATTTATGGGAATTTGAAATCCGTGTGTTGGGAAGACAATGCTCTCTCTGTTGGTGCCAGGGAAGATCTGGCCTGTGCCTCTCTCCCTGCAGTTCACTGGCAATCTTCAGTGGTCTCTGGCTTGTAGACTCGTTGCCTATTCTCAACTTCCATCTTCATCTGGCAGTCATCGTGTGTACATGTCTATCTCTGAGTTTCTCACCTCTTAGGGAGACAGCAAGGACCCCAATTCTAAGTGAGCTTCAGAGGTAGTGAAGGAAAGCATTTCAATATGTGAATTTCAGGTGGGATCCAGATTGCAGCCCCTCACAAGGGCCTTTGCGATCACCGTTCCCATTTTCTAAAAAGGAAAACTGGCTATCAGGAGAGCATGCATTATAGTCTTCCAAGCGACCCAGAGCATAGCTTCCAGGAACAGCTGCTGGGCGTTGAAAGCCTTCTCTGCATTTATGTCAAAGCTTCCCACGGTCCACTCCTAGCCTGTCACTTACCATGGCGGGGATACCAAAGCAAACCTGCGGTGCAGACATGAGAATTTGCCCAACAGGCGGCTTCGGCTCCATGCTCCCCAAAGCCTTGCTTTGCCAAACTCTCAGGATGCTTCCACTCATGCCCCCCCTTCCCTCTTCACTTGGGGTGACTTGAACTCTCATGACTCCCAAGTGCTCACTAGCTGCTTCCCTCCTTCCTGTCACTGTCAGAGGACTCTGCACTCATTGCTAGTTCTGCTGGCGCCATCCTGACACACCTACAGCAAGGCCAGGGGCACACTAGGTAGTTAATAGTTTGTGAATGTATTTACTTTATAGAGAAATGGTGGACTGGCTCACCAGCATCCTGCTTCAGTTCCAAACATAGAACGATAACCCAGGGTGGCCATCTTGAGAATGTACCACATAGACCTACAGAGCACAAGGCTCTTTTTTACAGCTCCCAGAAATGGAGGCTGAAGCCAAAGCTGGACCAGCAGGCCCAAGGGCAAATAAGCATCACTCAGAGATAGGTTGGGTCTGATACAGCTGCTTGGGGCCTACACTGTCCAATGGAGGACAGGTGATGTGGCCATTAACTCTGTAAGGAAACAGACCCAACAGACAAAGTTATGTCTTCAGAATTCTTCAAAAACTCCATCTAAATGAAGATTCAAAAACCACCACTGTCTCCTAAGAGCTCAAGAAAGAACGAAGTGTGTGTTATACTGCAGTCTCAGGACTGAAAAAAAAAAGAAAGAAAAAAGAAAGGCATCAAAAGGGGGTGTGCATCGCGGTAGGGGGGAGGCAGGGGTAGCTAGCAAGCAACAAGCCAATGCTAACACGTGTGTGTCACCCACATTTACATTGTTTAGATTGTACAAGAGTTCTGAACCAGGAAATCACCATAAAAATATTCCCAGGACATGGGAAACCTTTGCAGAACCAAACCCAGATTGCTCCATAGAAGAATTTTCATAACTCAAGGCTCACAAGATTCCCTCAGGATAAACAATGCCCACTGAACAAATCAAAGAATCAAACCAGCCAGAGAGGAAGACATGGATGCAGCAAGGAGAAGAGTGAGTGACTACCCTTGACCTGAGGGTAAGAGAATCTATCATCTGCTGGTCCACACAATAACCACGCTTAAAGTAAGCTTCATAGCAACAGGAGAAAACACAATGACAGCCATATTGTCTAGGAGAAAAGGAAGGCTTTGAAAGGAAGAAGTAGAATTATTCAGCTTTTACATTTTGATTACATTTTACCTATTTGTGTGACACTGTTCACGTGTGAAGGTTGGAGCACAGTCTCAGGTCCTCAGGGTCCTATTTGTATGACACTGCACATGTGAAGGTTGGAGCACAGTCTCATGTCCTCAGGGTCCTATTTGTGTGACACTGCACACGTGTGAAGGTCGGAGCACAGTCTCATGTCCTCAGGGTCCTATTTGTGTGACACTGCACACGTGTGAAGGTCGGAGCACAGTCTCAGGTCCTCAGGGTCCTATTTGTGTGACACTGCACACGTGTGAAGGTCGGAGCACAGTCTCATGTCCTCAGGGTCCTATTTGTGTGACACTGCACACGTGTGAAGGTCGGAGCACAGTCTCATGTCCTCAGGGTCCTATTTGTGTGACACTGCACACGTGTGAAGGTCGGAGCACAGTCTCATGTCCTCAGGGTCCTATTTGTGTGACACTGCACACGTGTGAAGGTCGGAGCACAGTCTCATGTCCTCAGGGTCCTATTTGTGTGACACTGCACACGTGTGAAGGTCGGAGCACAGTCTCATGTCCTCAGGGTCCTATTTGTGTGACACTGCACACGTGTGAAGGTCGGAGCACAGTCTCATGTCCTCAGGGTCCTATTTGTGTGACACTGCACACGTGTGAAGGTCGGAGCACAGTCTCATGTCCTCAGGGTCCTATTTGTGTGACACTGCACACGTGTGAAGGTCGGAGCACAGTCTCATGTCCTCAGGGTCCTATTTGTGTGACACTGCACATGTGTGAAGGTTGGAGCACAGTCTCAGGTCCTCAGGGTCCTATTTGTGTGACACTGCACAGTGTGAAGGTCGGAGCATAGTCTCATGTCCTCAGGGTCCTATTTGTGTGACACTGCACACATGTGAAGGATGGAGCACAGTCTCAGGTCCTCAGGGTCCTATTTGTGTGACACTGCACACATGTGAAGGATGGAGCACAGTCTCAGGTCCTCAGGGTCTGCTCTGACGTCTTCCACTGGCTGAGACCTCATAGCCCAAAACAGACTTTTTCTTTTTCTTTCTTTCTTTTCTCTCTCTCTCTCTCTCTCTCTCTCTCTCTCTCTCTCCCTTCCTTCCTTCCTTCCTTCCTTCCTTCCTTCCTTCCTTCCTTCCTTCCTTCCTTCCTTCCTTTCTTTTTGGTGTTTTTTTGGAAGGGTCTCCCTGTAGCCCCAGCTGGTCGGGAACTCACTCTGTAGACCATGCTGACCTTGAACTCACAGAGATCGGCCTGCCTCTGCCTCCCAAGTGCTGGGATTAAAGGCATGTGCCACATACCCAGCCAAAAACAGACTCCTTAAGAGTTAGAACTATAAGCCAGGTGTGGCTTCACATGCCTGCAATCCTAGCACTCTGAAGGAGGAAGCAAGGGAGCTGCCATGAATTGTAGGCTATCCTGGGCTACAGAGTGAATTCTAGGCCAGCCTGGGCTACAGAGTCCCAAAAACCCTGTCCCCCAAATGAAAACAATCAACAACAAAAAGGAAAAAAAGAAAACAATGTTAAGCTGCATAATAGTTGTAGTTGAAAAAAGAGTTAGTGTTATAGAAATGGAGCTGCAGAAAACATTTCGAATGGAGCAGAGAGAGCACGGAGAGAAAAATGTTAGCACATGGGAATTAAACTGAAAACATAAAGCACACATTTAAAGTGAATCCCAGCAGGAAGGAGTAGGGGACCATGAGAGAAGCAGGAGTGAAATGCAAAGGATTTAGCAAAATTAAATAACAACACGAGGGGCTTGAGAGATGGCTCAGCAGTTAAGAGCACCAACTGCTCTTGTAGAGGACACAGGTTCGATTCCCAGCACCCACATGGTGGCTAAGAACCGTCTTTAACTCCAGTTCCAGGGAAGTCCGACACCCTCTTCTGACCTCCACGGCATTGCAAGACACACGAGTGCACAAACCTACATGTGGACAGAACATTCATACACATAAAAAATAAATAAAATTAAAAAAATAAAGTAACATGCACATTTAAAAAATTGGTGTATATAAAATGTACTTTAATCACATTTACTCCTGAATATTATCTTTTAATAATTGCATTTTCAAAAGATTTATTTTAGCTGGATATGGGGTGCTCATGCCTCTAATCTCGGCACTTGGAGGCAGAGGCAGGAAGTTCCCTGTGAGTGTGAGGCCAGCCTGGTCTACATGTTGATTTCTGGGCCAACCAGGCCTACATGGTGATATCCTATCTCAAAAAAAAAATTATGAACAATTTAAGGGAATAAGAGAGATAAATTATGAGCCTAATGTTGGCAATCATATTGGCAACAGACTTTTCTTCAGTAACATAGAGAATAGACTTTTCTTCTATAACATAGAGAAATACATACCATAATAGAATAAAACATTGGTATAAAGAGGAAGAAAGACATCACTGCCAGGACAAGGACACAGCAGTGGGCAGAGGCACCTGTACTGTGCCTGACCGCCAGAGTAGTTGGATTCTAGAGACTAGAGACTCTCGGGATGGAAGGAGAGAACTGATTCCTGCAAGTTGTCCTCTGACCTCGACACGCACACCATAGCATGCTGGCACACTTACACACACATTTACACACACCCTCACACTTATACACATACATCCTCACACACACAAATTCTCTTTAGTTAAAAAAACAGAATACCACTGCCAATCTAATTAAATTACTGCTCTAAAATGGGGTGAAATAAAATATACCCATACAAAAACAAGACTTTCTCTGAACAAAATTTAAACAATGACTATCTATCTAATCATCTATCTATCTATCTATCTTAGATCTATGATAGATAGATATCAAGATAAAGTTAACTGAGAAAAAGTAACATAAATAATGATGATCAAAGAAGATAAAAATGGGTTAGTACATTTATAAACACTCATTGTTCTTAGTTAGTTAGTTAGTTAGTTGGTTAGTGAGTTAGTTGGTTAGTTTAAAGATAGGGTCTTCCATAGCCCCAGTTGGCCTGGAACTTACTATGTAAACCAGGCTGGCCTCAATCTCACAGAGATCTGCCTGCCTCTACTTCCTGAGAGCTGGGATTAAAGGCATGTGCAGTCCACCCAGTCCACACCCACTGTTTAAAGAATATGTTTTTTTTTCAGATCAAAGTCAGATAAGTTATAAGCAACTTGTAGCTAAAATACTGACAGTAGTAATATGGAAGGAAATGGCCCAAGGTCCTTGCATTGCTTGATAAGGAACTAGCAAGTCTGAATAATTCAAACATTCAAATATGTAAACATGTACATTGGGATTTTATGGAAAATGCAAGAGATGGAAGAGAAGACATAGAATGTATAACTCCCCAAGTAGTAGAGGAGTACAGAACACTCTGATAAGCCAGGCACACACAACTAATGCAGAATGTATACTCTGTCAACTGACCCTCACCAAAAGAAATTCTAAAACACTTCCCTAGGAGCTGGTGAGACGGCTCAGCAGGCAAGGCCACTGGCCACCAAGCCTAATGAGTTCAATGCTCTGGAACCCAGATGGTGGAAGGAAAGAACTGACTCCTGCAAGTTGTCCTCTGACCTCCACACAAGCATCCCAGTACATACATGTGTCTCCATGTGCACATACGGGAACACAAACTTAAATATTTTCAAATTTAATTTTTAAAAATAAAAACAATTATAAGGAAAAACTGCAAGAATATAGAAAGATAAGATACCGAAATATAAGAAAACATTAAGACAGGATAAAGTAAAAATACATGTAAATTAATATATACATTAGCTTTATGAAAAGAGAATGCCTTATGGGACTCTAAACAAATGCATAGGCTTAACATTCGAGAAAGGATAGAATAAGAACTGGAGGCACACTTCTGTGGCTAGGCATTGATGGCTTTAGAATCCAATAAGTGAAAGATACACACTGTAATTACGAGGTTAACCACTGCAGGACTAATAATAGGTGGTGACTTTCAGAATGGTTCTGAAGAAAAAAAATAAATAAAGGAGACAACATACCCAAGTAACTTGAAAGAAAACAAGAAAGGAGAGAAGAAACTCAGAAATTGTGGACCAAACTGAAGGCATAAAAGAGCCCAGAAGACATGAATTGAACTATATCACGAATTATAACAACTATAAATCAATTCAGTGGTCCAGCGGAGAGACAGGTCCAGGCAGAAATGCACTCGCCTTTGATCCCAGCACTCGGGGGGTTGGGGGGGGTGGGCAGAGGCAGGCGGATCTCTGTGAGCTCAAGGCCAGGCTGTTCTACAGAGCGAGCTCCAGGCCAGCTGAGACTAAAGGGAGACCCTGCCTCAAAACACCAGAGTGTTGGGCCTGGTAAACCAGTGAGGGTGCATGAGTGCAGCCGGGAGGTCCCCTCCTGTTGTCAGGTGAGGGGGACAAAACAGGCATACCCGTCAACTTTCAGACAAAACTAGAAATTCAGAATTTTGTAAGCGAACTGATTTGTAAACATGCATGACTATTGTTTTTAAACACACACACACACAGATTAAAAGGGGGGAAAAGATTAGAAAAAGTTCAGTCCATAGAAGGAGAAAAAACAGAACACATGAACAAAATGCATGATAAATGAAATGTATGATACAATCATAAAAAAAAAATCAAATCCAAAGAACAGCCTCAGCAACCTTTGCAACATGAATGAAAGTGAAGGCTTCCACTGGGGCGTCAGTGGGAGGCCCACCCTGTAATTTCCACCCAGATCAACCTTATCATTTGGCTGTGGAGACCTAACATTAAGGCATAGGAAAAACACTGGATAATCCAAATGTAAACACATGGAGCCCCAGTGGTCACTCCAAACCTAAAATGATGTCTGGAAGCTTGTTCCGCCGGTACTGATTATACTGAGTCCCCTCTGGGTCTTATTGAATACCTGGATTTCCCCAGCTGTTAGGGAAAATCAGGATGTTAAAGGTTTCCTGCATGCCGGGAAGAATGGGAAAGAAAAGGAAGACAAGAATGGAAAAGCCAAAGACATTCTCCTGGTTGTGAGCAGCTCCTGGAGTGTCAGTTCCTCTCTGGGGCCTGAGAAGTAAGAGTTGAAGTGTTCGTCATGGCTTCTAGGGCTTTGGAGACCTGGCCCTGTGGCACCTCAATCTCAGTCTCCAAACAGTGGTGCTGGGTCCCCTGCCAGCATGCCCCCAGCTCCCTTCTTCCATTTCAAAGCAAGTTCACTCCCAAGTAAAGCATTCTCTAGAGGCTCCTGGGAAGCATCCCAGTGCAGGAATGCACATGGCTGCTTTTAAACTTAGTTGTGCTAGGGCTGCAGAGATGGCCTAGTGGTTATGGTTTAAGAGCACCAACTGCTCTTGCAGAGGACCAGGGTTGGATCCCCAGTACCCACATGGCAGCTGAGAATTGTCTTTAACTCCAGTTCCAGGGGAATCTGACGCCCTCTTCTGACCTCCGCAGCATTGCACAACATGGGTGCACAAACCTACATGCAGACAGTACATTCATACCCATAAAAAATAAATAAAATAAAAACTTAGTTGTGCTCTGAAAAATATATGTAATGTTATAAAGAAAGTTATATTCATTACAGATCTGGAAGGTGTGAGGGGAAAATGGATCGGCCTAGTGGGGCTGTTCATGAGGAGCAAAGCAGCCTGGGCGGGAACTGGACTTTCTGGGTCACAGGCAGCTGTGATGCCTATGGACCTGCCTTAAACATTGAACAACACAGTTACAGCAGCTACAGTTAAACATTTTCTCAGTGTATATGTAATGACTTAATGGTTTAAAAGAGACTACTGTGCCGGACATGGTGGTGCATGCCTTTAATCCTAGCACTTGGGAGGCAGAGGCAGGTGGATCTTTGTGAGTTCAAGGCCACCCTGGTCTACAGAGTGAGTTCTAGGACAGACCCTGTCTCAAAATAAAAAAAAAAAAAAAAAAAAAAAAAAAGAGACTACTGTTTCCACCACCAGTATAAGGAAAACAGCCAGAAAACTTCTCAATAAATATGGCACTTGCTTCTTTAATTGTTACATTATTCAAAAACACTTCATTATATATGAAAACAATTCATAAGATTATGTTATTTTTCAAGAACTCTCGATTGTACAGCAGCAGTGCTGGGAGGGAGTGGCTGAGGGACGATCATGGCCTAGGGGTCCGTCCTCTGCTCCGCACCCCTCAAGAGCACTGCACAAAGAGCAGCAGTGCTGGGAGGGAACGGCTGAGGGACGATCATGGCCTAGGGGTCCGTCCTCTGCTCCGCACCCTAGGGGTCCATCCTCTCTGCTCCGCACCCTAGGGGGGTCCATGGATGCCAGGTATTTTGCCGTAGTAGGCACGTAGAGGACTACGAAATATAATCCCTCTACTCACTCTCTTTTGGAGAATCAGAAAGTGAGCCTCCATTATGATGAAAGTTATGAGCCAAGAAGGTACAAGGGAAGACGCCTCAACCCCGTCTGGACAGGCAGGGATGGCTTCCCGGAAGGAAGCTGGTCTAACCTCAGAGAATAGGGCTGTGGGGGTGTGTTCTGACCGCAGAATTCAGAGAAGGAATGCGTGGGTTAAGATCAGGAGGGTTCCTGAGGCTGTGGCCAGCGCTTTAACTGTGTCTTGAAGGCGATGGAGAGCCCTGGAGCTTGCCAAGTCTTTAATCACATTTATGCTTTGGAAAGACCAATTCTGCTACCCAGAATGGAGAATGGACAGGGCATTCACAAGTAGTTTTTGAAGCAGGTGTGTTTCTTTCTCCCCCCCTCCTCTAATTTTGGGGAATGAAAATTTCTGACTTTCTCGGTCAGTCTCATCTGCCAGAGCGTAAAGGAAGGAGTGTGACGTGGAGAGTTTCATACACTGTTTTATTTTTCATGCTATAACGTTGCATCATGAGATGTTTCCAACAAATAGAAAATGATATGCTACCAACCTAAGTATACACCATCCAGATCTGGCAGAAGTAGTTTGCCTAAAAGCTTAGCCCCCCCTTCTCTCTTTAATTTAAAAAATTACACGTAACCTTATTCTTTTCCACTGTTCCCTCCATGACATTAGCATCTACCTTGCAGTTAGTAAGCCTGGATCTGTCAGATCAACAGGCTCTAAGTAGCCCAGGCTGACCTTGAACTCCCAAACCTCCTGTCTCAGCCTTTCAAAACCTTGAAATTATAGGAGACTGCCACTGTTCTTAGTTTCTCTATATTTACCATTGTTTCACATATATGAGTGAATCCATAAAGAATATAATAATAATTTTTGTCATCGTTGGCTTTTTTAAGCTTACCTGACTTTTCAGAGCCACAGTTCAGACGGTGGAGAGAGTGGAGTTTGTTCTTGTAGAGGTGGCGTGACTCACATGATGATACTGAGTCTTAGTAACTAGCTAAGTAAAAGGAAATAATTTATTTCATTTTGAAGTTTCCCTTTCCAGGTTCCTAGGGTGTCCACTATAGCTCCAGCACTCTACAGACCAAGCCTCTCCCCAAGGCTGTCCCACCCACACACAAACAGTATTCCCTTTTTTCCTGGTCAGGAAAATCTGTGTCTTGCTGGCCCCATTTGTGATGCATTCGAGAAAGGCAGCACAGTCTATCTTCCCATGGAGAGAGAAATGAGATGACTTTGCTCAGAATTCAAAGGTACTGTGCGTTTAGTTCAAGATGAAGGCGATTACCCCTCCAGCCTGAAGCCCATTTGACTGCCTTTGACAGTGAGGTCCCAAGATTAGCTGCTGCTGGGCGCAAATCTGAGTGTAACAGAAGCCTCTGCACAGGCACCTGCTGCTTGCAGAGCTGCCTGGGAGTAAGGGGACACTACATAAAGACTTCTGGTGGCATTCTGTGCAAAGCAGAGAAAGCCGAAGTGACAAGGGAAGAAGAGGAAAGTGAGAGAGGAGACGGGGCTAGGAGAGGACAAAGTGACAAGGGAAGAAGGGAAAGTGAGTGAGGGGACGGGGCTAGGAGAGGACAAAGTGACAAGGGAAGAAGGGAAAGTGAGTGAGGGGACAGGGCTAGGAGAGGACAAAGTGACAAGGGAAGAAGAGAGAGTGAGTGAGGGGATGGGGCTAGGAGAGGACAAAGTGACAAGGGAAGAAGGGAAAGTGAGTGAGGGGACAGGGCTAGGAGAGGACAAAGTGACAAGGGAAGAAGAGAGAGTGAGTGAGGGGACGGGGCTAGGAGAGGACAAAGTGACAAGGGAAGAAGGGAAAGTGAGTGAGGGGACGGGGCTAGGAGAGGACAAAGTGACAAGGGAAGAAGAGAGAGTGAGTGAGGGGACGGGGCTAGGAGAGGACAAATTGACAAGGGAAGAAGGGAAAGTGAGTGAGGGGACAGGGCTAGGAGAAGAAAAAGTGACAAGGGAAGAAGAGACAAGTGAGTGAGGGGACGGGGCTAGGAGAGGACAAAGGAAACACGGGTGACAAGACTGCCCCAAGGCAGAAAGACAGAGCAGAGAAAAACTGGAAAATAAGCCTCAAGGTATTGGGAATGTAAAACTAATAGAAACATCCAAAATTTCCAGTACAGAGTGAAAAATATATTTAAAATCTGCACTAGGCATCAGCATCTGAAACATCACAGCTCCTCCTTTAGTCTGTACCAGGTTCCAGTCCTTCCAGGAAAAGCAGGAAGAGTTCTGACTCCCTGGCATAACCACGCCAGTCCCTCTCAGGGCACACATGTACTTGCCAAAGTTTTACTTCATCCCTACCTTTGCTACTGCCAATGGTACCACAATGGTGGTGTGCCGAGTAAGGAAAGGACATTCTGTGCTACTTGATGGTCATGTCATGAACACTTAGAGGTGTGGTATCATCAGTCAGGTTTCTGTATAAAAACTGTGTAGGACTACGTGACTTTTCTGGGCTGTATCACTGAACTGAGTACTTAATCTTGCTACTGCTCTAGTACCTGCCATGCTGATAGAGCTGCAGGAACAGTCTGTCATGCCTGACGCTCACTCTCCTTTGCAGCCTTTGGATAACACATAATGGGAAACCAGGGGTTCAGGAGCCTGAAGGAAAAGTGGTTTGCCACCGTGTAGCCTCAGAGAAGCATAGAACAGACCACAGCAGGCCTGGGATTGAGGCTAAGGCAGCAGAGAAATGATCTTCATAGACTGTTACCTGCCTCACTGGAAGCCAGTCTGCCTGTTGGCAGTAGACCTATGGCCTGCTCTAGCTTTAAAATCTTTGTCTACTGAGACAAGATGGTGCAATAGGTTGTTTCTCTTGAAATCTGCTCTAGAAGTAAATATTACCCATCAGCCCTGAAGGCTGAACTGATATGCATTAGGAAAATTCCCAAACCCAGTTATGGGAAGGAGGAAGCAATGGTATTTTGGAAGAATCAGTAGGCAGAAAAAAGATACATAGTGTCAAGGCAAGAAAGTCTACAGAGACTGCAGCACAGTGGCCAAGTCATTTGCATGGCAGAGATAAAAGTGAAGATCCATAGACTTATTTCCAAGGGTCAGTGGGCGAGAATCCTGACAGAATGACTGAGAGCTGGAAGCTGCTAGGCTGCTGGTAAGAAAACAATGACACAGACACATTTATTCAGTTTATAGTTCTGGGTACACAAGACAGCACACCCTCATCTTTGCATCAGTCCACCCTGATCTCATAAATTCTGTAGATCTGATGTTCGAGGACTGTTTCATAGCTGAACTCTAGTAGACTTAGGAAAATCCCAAGTTTATAAGGGGACCTGTGCATTCTCTCCTCTAGAGATAGTACCATTATCTTTATTACGCTGGAGCATAAACATATACGTGGGAAGATGAAGCCATCTGTCTTTACTGTGCTCGCTGGGAAGTCTGTGTGCCCCAGGCTCTGTAGGGGAACCATACCCCAGCTCTCTAGGCTGTTTGTTATGCAAATATTCCAGAAAAGATGATAATCTGGGACAAGACTTGCAGAAACATTGTGTTCCAGCTCTAAGAACTCTTTAAACCACTTTGTGTCTCCGACTTTACACAAAACTAAGTCCTGGGGGGCTGGAGAGATGGCCTAGCGGTTAAGAGCTCCGACTGCTCTTGCAGAGGACCCAGGTTCGATCCCCAGCAACCACATGGCGGCTGAGAGCTGTCTAAAACTCCAATTCCAGGAGAACTCCAGTTCTAGGGGAATCCAACACTCTCTTCTGACCTCCGCGGCCTTGCACAACATGGGTGCACAGACCTGCATGCAGACAGTACATTCATACACATAGAGAAAAATAAATTAAAAATATATATTAAAAAACAAAAAACTAAGTCATGTTTTCACTCCTTTGGACTAATGTGAATTTCACATGCTCTTTCTTCCATTTCAATCGTAAAAGTACCACTCCTCCTGTTACTCACACTGTCCTAAGTGCATTTCTGCTCCGCATTTCTAGAAGACCAAGACCAATTAGAAAGCTGGAAGTTAGGTGGCATTCAGAATGTTGAATGCTAGAAAAAAAGTTTTAATCAAATATGAAACTCTGAAATTTGGATGTCACAGGTTGAGCTTCAGTTACGCCTGACTCCCTGCGCCTCTGTTCCTGTGGAATGCTGCTGACAAAGATGTACAGTGTTATTTCTGTGAGCTCCCTCCATGTGCTGTCAGCACGGAATTTGAACTGTTCAGTAATCCATTTGATTTCCTACAGTTATAGCTGTTAGACTTTCTTCTTCCAGGTCTCCTTTGAAAAATCTTGATCCATTTAAATAAATACAACTTTTTAGTACTTAGGAAAGATAACAAAAGAAAAGATAATGCGTTCCCTGATTTACCATAGGCAATAAATGTAAACACAATCAGAATCCCCCCTCTCTATATATATGTATATATATTTGATAAATCCAACATAATGTATATAATTGGGAGGTGTTCTTGGGATATAGTTTAGTTATGCACTTGCCAAATAAGTCCTGTGTTTTGTAGCCCCAGAACTACAAAAACAAAACAAAACAAAAAAGACAAACAGGTAGATGATAGATAGATAGAAAATAAGTTGGTCTGGGTATTATGTTGTTTTTTACAGGATTTCAAGTTAAAATATTGGCCACAGTTGTTACAAGTTTTTGTTTGTTTTTTGTTTTTTAATTATCTGAGTTACAGCCCCAGTTGGCCTGGAATTCACTACGTAGACAGGGTGGCCTCAATCCTACAGATATCTGCCTGCCTTTGACTCCTGAGGGCTGGGATTAAAGGCATGTACCACCTCACTCAGCTATCTGAATTATTTTTAGTAGCAGTAATTAAGTATTTATTGGATAAGTATGATGTCTCACTGTGACAAAATACCGGAGAGGAGACACTTATAGGAGAAAAGGTCTGTTTTGGCTTACATAGTAAAGGTTTCAAGATTTCAGTTCAAGGTCATTGTCTTTATTGTTTCTGAGCTGTAATGCGGCAGAGCATTATGGCAAAAGGGCAGGTTAGTCGTCTACACTGACAGGAGCCACCTATACTGTGACAGGAGTCATTTACACTGTGACAGGAGTCATCTACACTGTGACAGGAGCTGCCTACACTGTGACAGGAGCTGCCTACACTGTGACAGGAGTCATCTACACTGTGACAGGAGTCATCTACACTGTGACAGGAGCTGCCTACACTGTGACAGGAGTCATCTACACTGTGACAGGAAGCAAATATAGCAGACAGGGCCAGACACAAGATATCCCCTTCAAAGACACACCCCTAATAACCTAGTTCTGATCAAGTTCTGTCATCTACAGTTTCCCCCACCTCCCAAATGCTATCGGATTATGAATCCATCAGTAGATTGATCCATTGATGAAGTCCAAACTCTCATGATTACCTTCAGTAACTGCAGAAGGCTTCAGAGTACTCAACTCCAGACATTTCACTTTCAAGGTTCTGTGGGAAATATCTTTCCACTCTTTGTCATACTACTATTAGTGATTTACTTAATCTCTCCAAAGACCCATTTCCAAGAGCTGAGCTCATTGGGTCAGAGTGTGGCATGCTCTTGCAGAGGAGCCCAGGTGGGTTCCCAGGACCCTACAGGCACTCATGTCAGGAGGCCCACAACTACTTGTACTTCCAATTCCACAGGGATCCGATCCCTGTCCATGGACACCTGTACTCACATGTATGTGCACACACACACACACACACACACACACCTGTACTCACATGTAGGTACACACACATACCTGTACTCACATGTATGCACACACACACACCTGTACTCACATGTATGCACACACACACACCTGTACTCACATGTATGCACACACACACACACACCTGTACTCACATGTAGGTACACACACATACCTGTACTCAGATGTATGCACACACACACACACACACAGAGCACTTTCTCTTTTCATTTTTTTGGCACACAGCACAATTTGTAGCTGTATATCACAAGCACACATGGGTATGTATATTCGTGTGCACACGAGCATGTGTGTGTGTGTGTGTGTTTGTGTGTATGTAATGGCTTTTTTCCATCCTGACTATAAACTCCATTGAGAAAAGACTTCTTCCTGTTTTGTTCATCACAAAAAACTCACCTGAAAACTATAGACACTCAAAAAATATTGATGGTGAAAATTAACCATAGATTTTTTTACTCTTACTATAAAAAAAAGTCTGATCTGTCAATCCAGCAAGTTTGCACTTAAGTGGTTAACAAGAGTATCAGCATTTTATACATAATTACATCATCAAAATTCTGTCATCTTTTTTCCCATCACAAAAATCAGTTTATTTTCAATACATCCAACTCAATATTACACCAGTTCTGTGGTAACATTTTGTAGAGTCATATTTCAGCAAAGTCATTTGTCATGATGTAGATATGGCAGGCCATTGGGTGGGTTTGAGAAGGTCCACAGGAGGGTCACATGGAAGTGTGACACGAGGCAGGAGCTATGGAGGAGGATGCAGGATAAGGGAACATTGAGAGCTTCCAGAGGCTGATCACTGGCGTTTGACCACTGAGCAGAAATGTGGAAAATCAAATTGCCCAGGCAGTTCTAAGGTTTGGGGAGGTGTGACTGACATAGTGGAATCATGGTATGGGGGATGTACTGAGGCTTAGGAAAGAGATAGAAACTAGAACAGTGGAAGAGATGTGGGGTATGGGGGCTTCTTCAAGGGAGTCACCTAACCTCAGCAAACCCACTTCCTCCTGTAGATGAACTTCCAAATCTCTACCCCAGGTTGTTAGGTGTACATGTTAAGCAGTAGCAGATGTTCAAAACCAGAAATTTTTTATATTGGAGAAGGACCAAGGTGCTTAGTCTTCTTCGGTTTGGGACTGTACTTTGGCAGTGATCATGTTTGCTGCTTTACTAGCTATGCATTCTTGGCTAAGGTAGCCTTATCTATAGCATGGGAGTAACATTGGTTACCTCTTAGGTTGTATTGAGGACTGAAAAGTTAATGTCGTGTATGTCTTGTATGTAATACATACAAGTCATTTGCTATGATCCTTATTATAGTAATATTTTATCAGTATGTGACCTGAACGCCTATGAAGCATTCAGCTGGAACTGTCCACCTGGCAGTGGATGAAATACTCACCCAGAGCTTGGGTGCGTGGTCTGTTTAAAAAACAGTGGCTAATTTTCCAGGGCAGTTCATGTGTTGCCAAAGTTAAAGGCTAACAGTCATATTTCCATTAACAAAGGCTGCACTGTTATGTATGTCCCAGAGTCACCAGTCCCCTTCCAAGGCAAGTGCCTGGCTGTCTGGATGAGATTCATTAGTTGGTACCCTAGTGAGCTTATGCCTGGAGATGAGTGCTACAGAAAAGTCTGAGAAGCACTGAATCCTGGAAAAGAAAGGGGAGGAGGAGGAGGAGGAGGAGGAGGAGGAGGAGGAAGAAGAGGAGGAGGAGGGGGGAGGAGGATTTAAGCAGCTGAGTAGAGCAGACTTGTTGATTTGTATAGGCCCTTCCCTAAGGTTCTAGAGGCCAACACCGCTCACCGGATTTCTTTCACTCCAGGGCTGATTTCACTGGATTCTCATGATTTCATTACCCATATAACATGTAGTCATATGGAATACAAACTATTTTATTTAAAACATCATCAAATGCTGTGGGCACAGTGAGGAGGTCAAAGCAAGGCCAGAAGGAAGTCTGCAAAAGCAAATTGGAAGATTTTAACAATATGAGAATGAAAGAATCAAGAGGGCTGTCAGAGCCCCAACAGCATACCATACAGAGAATGAGATGCATCACTGAAGAAAGATGCACCAGCACAGCATACAGAGAATGAGATGCATCAGCGAACAAAGATGCACCAGCACACCATACAGAGAATGAGACGCATCAGTGAACAAAGATGCACCAGCACACCATACAGAGAATGAGACGCATCAGCGAAGATGGACCAGCACACCATACAGAGAATGAGATGCATCAGCGAAGAAAGATGCACCAGCACAGCATACAGAGAATGAGACGCATCAGCGAACAAAGATGCACCAGCACAGCATACAGAGAATGAGACGCATCAGCGAAGAAAGATGCACCAGCACACCATACAGAGAATGAGATGCGTCAGCGAAGAAAGATGCACCAGCAAAGCATACAGAGAATGAGACGCATCAGCGAACAAAGATGCACCAGCACACCATACAGAGAATGAGACGCATCAGGGAAGATGCACCAGCACACCATATAGAGAATGAGACGCATCAGCGAAGAAAGATGCTCACAGAGGGGAGAGTAATTGGCCCATCTGCAGTTTTCAAAATCCTCTGTTAGTGTTTTTCATAAGAATAAAATAATTATACAGAATGGAAATTAAAATTCAATCCATAACTACAAGGACCAAGACACTTTATTTATAATTTCACTTGAGGCTATCACTGCTGTCAAAATACAAAATTAAATACCTTTATGATGAAGCATATGGCACCAGTTTCAAAGGTTAGAGAAAAAGAAAAGGCCAGTAAATTGTGTCTTTTTTTTTTTTTTTTTGCACAGGGGAGGGGGGGTGACAGGGTCTCCTTGTAGCTCCAGCTATCCTGGAACTTGTTATGTAAACCAGGCTGGCCTTGAACTCACAGAGATCCACGTGCCTCTGCATCCTGATTGCTGGGATTAAAGGCCTGCACCACCATGCCCAGGAAATTGTGCTATTTCTTAAAGGAGAAAATGTTTTTCTCATAAAGGATGGGAAGCTTTGAAGTTCTGCAAGGAGCACAACACGGGAAGGGAAAGGGTCTGGGCCTGTAATCATTTCCCTGAGTAAATGATATTTTCTCTTCAAAAATGATCAGATTGTTTCATTATGAGGAGTGGGAGAGAAGACTATATTGATCATCCATGACCATATTATAGATTAGAAAGAGCATTCCTTAAAGATGAACATAATCATTTTCGTACGTTCTGAAGATGTTTTATTTGAAACCTGTAGGGTACATCTCCTTAAAGTCCAATCTGAGACACCTAAAGTGAAAATAGGTTTCTCCCTTCCCTGATCACACTGAGAATCCTTGTAAAGAAAGAACTTTGCAAATAAGAGTGGAGAGCAGTGGAGGGCAGTCCCTGACATCTGAAGGGAATTGCAGGGTACTTTCTGTAAAATTGCAAACCCTGGATATGCACATATCTGTCCATGCATGTCTGCATGAGGAAGGAGAAAAATGTGGAATGCTAGTCAGTCACTTGACTGACTCTGCTGACCACTCTGGGGTAAAAATAAAGGGGGATTAGAAGAACAATTAATATGCTTACTTACATGTCCTAATAAGACACTTGTATAATGATCACATAATGTTACATTTTCTTTTAATCAAAACACAATTGAATAGGAAAGAAAAATAAACGGTTGCAAAGAAAAATAAATCCTATCAACAAATGGTTCTGGTTGTTTTGTTTTGAGACAGAGTCACATATATTCCAGAATAGCCTCGAACTCCATGTAGGAAGCAACATAGGCCTAGACAAGTTCTATGACTTGCCTTATGGTCCCCCCAGCCAATGTCCCCACCCAGGATGACCTTGAACTGCTGCTCCTTCTACCTGAACCTTGAAGGTGCTGGG
Organism: Rhizomys pruinosus; assembly: GCA_009823505.1. Lineage (NCBI taxonomy): Eukaryota > Metazoa > Chordata > Mammalia > Rodentia > Spalacidae > Rhizomys > Rhizomys pruinosus. Next base: position 2,576,222 of record VZQC01013763.1, on the reverse strand, counting down.
ATTGCAAGGACGTTCCCACACAGCTGGTTTATGTGTTGCTGGGATCAAAATCCAGGGCTTCTTGGATGCTAGGCAAGCATTCTACCAACTAAGCTATATCCCAGCCCATGAATAAAGTTTTTCATTATTGTTTTTAAAAAACTGATCCAATACCCAGCACTTGGGAGGCAGATCTCTGAGTTCAAGGCCAGCCTGGTTTACATAGTGAGCTCCCTGGGACTAAAGGGAGACTGTCTCAAAAAGAACAAAAAAATTGATCCAACAAGCACTCTCTGAATAAAATATAATCCATAGTAAATAAATAGGCTCAGGCCAAGTTCCTAGCACATCTAAACAAATGACCACCAAACTGAAATGTACCTGAAGATTTTCAGAAAAGTAATACTATCTAGCACCATAGATTAACACACCAATGGACTCAACCATTTATTCAAACTGCATCTAGAAGCCAGCAGGTGCCACACATCAGGCAAGCCAGCTGAGAGCAGTTATTACTTTATATCAGAGTACAAGAAAACCCCAGTTTTAGAGCTGTTTAGGTTTAATATACTAAATTTCCATTGTGAAACTGACAGATACAAAGGAACTCACTGTACAGCATGCTTGCAGGGCCTACCTCCAACATGGGATTCTTCATGGAGACTACAGGGAAAAGAACAAAGCTCTGAAACCAAGCAGAACTGGGCTTTGAGCCTGGCTTGTCTAGCCCTTGTTGTGAGACCTGAACACACATTTTTGTTTTTGTTTTGTTGAGACAGGGTAGCCCCAGCTGGCCTGGAACTCACTATGGAGACCAGGCTGGACTCTGCCTCCCAAATGCTAGGATAAAAGGTGTGTGACACCACACCTGGTTCCTGATCACATCTTTCTACTTCTGCTAGCTAGCTTCTCTTTTCCAATCTGCAAAATGTGGACACATGTTCCCATCTTGCAGGTTGTGGAGGGAAAGGAGTAAGATCGTCTATTTAAGCCACTCAGTCGTCGCACCGGGCAATAAGCATGCAGATAGAGAAGCTGTTGGATCCTACATTATTCCAGTCCTTGCTAAGGCTGAACTCTGCTCGGCTTTCTGAGACCATGCATTTGTAATGGCCTCCATCTGACTCAACAGATGAAGCTTTGAGAAAGTGACAAAAATCTGGATCCTGGAATTGTTGTTAAAATGCAAATTGTGATCCAGTCAGACTGAATAGGGCCCAGAAGTTGAATTTCAAACTACTGTTGTGGCTACTGGCTGTAATCTAAAAGACAAGGTTCCAGTGTAAAACAGCTGTACATTTTTTAAAATGAATGACTGCAGGGGAAGTTGAGAGTTAGCCTGAAGCAGGATGAACTACTTCCACTGTGGGCACACTTCCACACAGCACTCAACCACCCACTGTACCTAGAATCCCAGAGCTCTACAGGCCTGGGTGCTCCACCCCTCCCCCATATCTCCTCAAGTGGCTACATCTCAGACACTCAGTTTAGGATGCAAGTCAATATGTGAATGAAGGAGTGGATCCATGAATGTGAAGAATGAAATTCCAGAAATCTGTTGTTGGTTCATGTACAAAAACTTCCCTTTTTTTTAAACTACATATTCTTATTGAATTTTTGTGCATTTCATACAATGCAACATAATCATATTTAGATTCCCTCCTTTATCTGCACCTGCATAGCCCCCCACCACTAGATTTCATGCATTCTGTCATATATGTTAAGGACTATTCAGTCAAGTTTGTGTCCCCAAATGTCCCTCAGTATGAGTTTATCCACTGGAGCCTGGTCAGCCTATCTAGCATCACTCCCTTAAAGAAGGCCAACTCTCCACTCAGCACAGATCAGTTGCCAATAGTTCCTCATGGGTCTTGCGCACACTGCCGCTATTGTTATAAGTTCATATGAGCAAGTTCCCAGACGCCTGGAGAACGATTTCCCTGTGGTCACCCATCACCCCTGGCTGTCAGTCTTTCTCCCCCTCTTCTGCAATGGTCCCTAAGCACAGGTCACATCCCTAGACAAACGTAATTTTTTACTGTATGCTGAATACGTATCCTTATATTTACAGACATTTATACCTCTCAGCATTCATCAAAGAAGCTTCTTTTTGCAACAGATGGAGACTATTACAGAGTTCTACAACTGGTCAAACATAGAATAAGTGTCCAGCCCTGAAGTGACACCACGTCTACAATGGACTATCTACACCTGAGGCTCAGGGAACCTAAGGAACAGCAGGTAGAGAGAAGATGACTGCAGCTCTCAACTCTCACCAGCAAAGCTTCCTCGTGCAAGGTAGGGCAGTGAGCACAGGAAGCCACACCTGGCCAAATGTAGAGAATGAGAAACTCCAGAGCGCACCCTTCTTTTCTTAATGACCGAACTGGCTTCATGCACTACTGCAGACAATGAATGGCTAACTGACCAATCTATTTTTCCCTGTTTCTGCTTTGACTCACAGAAGTTTCACTCCCTAAATAATTAACTGATAAAGTCAGCCCCACCTGAACTGAATAAGAGGCAGCCTCAAAACACCACCAGTTATACGACCTCCTAAACAGTAATCTTCCTTGGGGTTTATAGGAACCAGGAACGTCTGGGACGCCAGGTGACCTGTGAACCGCATCAAAAGCACATTATGAAAATTGATGAATTCAAGAAGTAATCACCATCTGCAGCCCACTGGCTATAGGAAAAATTAGATTCCTCAGAAATTCCATTTGAGCTACTGCTTCTGGGACCCCTGGCAAGATGGCGTTTGAAGTGAAGGCCTTCCATTTTCCAACCTGCAGGCTGGTTGCCACTAAAGGTCCTTCTTCTCCCATCGCTCTGCTTCTCAGGCTCTAGGCTTCATCCATCACCAAAGGAACTGGGTCTTCCACAGCTATGTCACCAGTGCTATTTAGTGCTTTACTGGATGTCATGAAAAGCCATCAGAAAAGGTTAAGCCCAGATTTTCACTTTAGAAATATAAAATTTCAAAGAATTCCCTTGACTATTACTTGTTTTGTTTTTTAAGACCTAGAATTTCCTTTTCCTCTCTGGGGAAGTCTGCTACCCACAGGGTACGATAACTATATTCCCAGAATGCCAAGTGATAGCAGTGACAGTTTTTAGAAAACAGTGCAGTGCCATATTATGACTAGCATAGAGTCTCTTTAAAGCATGTAACAGGTGCTATTCCAATTTATAGGATTTCTAAGTAATTAAAGATCAGTAAAAACAAGCAAGGGTCATCATGCTACCTCAGTGGGTAAAGGTGTTTGCTGCCAAGCCTGACAAGCTGAGTTTGATCCCCAGGACCCACAGGATGGGAGCAGAGCGTGGATTCCTGCCAGGCTGTCCTGACTTCCACACGTGTGTCAGAATATGTGTCCCTCTCCCTGCACACACATACATAAAATAAATAAATAAATGTAATTTCTTAAAAAGAAAGCAAGACTTACTCAAACATAGCCAATTTAACAACCGAGGTCACATGAAGTGAGGTCACATTAAGTCTCTTGATTTGAATCCTACTGTAAGAAGAAGTGGAGATTAAAGTCACCAAGCAAAGCACTGTAGCAAAATCTGGTTTTATTTCTAGGAGCTGGAAACCTGTCAAACTCAGAATACCACTGAAAAAATCTGTTCCACTAGATGCTCCAGGAAGCACTTGCCCGGATCTGAGCTGTCTGCACAGCTTGATTCTTCTGATTGGAGCATGAACTCAGCCAACCACTAAGTTCAGGGCCTGTCTTCTTACCATTTTTCTATTGCAAACTGGGACAGAATGCACCAGGGCAGGACAGCCTCAATAGGCGGGCTTAAAGTTTAGCTAGACAGTGTAAACGTTTGGAAATACAGTGTGGTTGACTGTGACTCGTCTCTCATCAGAATATCGTGATTTCAGGAAATATGTATGACGTACCTCATTCGCAACAGAACTGGAATTACGTGTGTTAAAATTTAGTTCTGATCAAAACAAGCCACTCCAGGCAGTCAGACATTAGCCTTTATGAATGAAGGAATCTATCTACCTGCTCTCAACTTTCTCTCTAGGGGCTGTGGAGAATGCTAAAATCATTCATTAATTCATTCTTTCAGCACTGCACTGACCTTATTATGTTGTTGTTAAGAAGTAGTTTGCCGGGTCTGGTGGCGCGCACCTTTAATCCCAGCACTCGGGAGATAGAAGCAGGTGGCTCTCTGTGAGTTCAAGGCTAGCCTAGTCTACAGACGAGTTCCAGGCCAGCTGGGGGTACAGGGAGACTGTGTCTCAAAAACACCCAAAATAAGCAAATAAATAAATAAATAAATAAATAAATAAATAAATAATTTTATCTTCTTTATCTCAAAGACTTGAGTGGCAAATAGATGTTCCCCAGAACGTTTTTCTGTTTTCTTGCCTAAGAGTTTCTTTTTCCATATATGATAGAAAGCCAACATTCATTTATTTAATTTGTTCAGATGATGTTGGTAGCCCCACTTTTTCTGCTCTGTCCAAACATCTCTGCTGTTGGCCATACTCTACTCTCCTATCCTCCGAAAGACTCTAGCAAGTGATTAGTTTTGTTCCCCAGTTAAAAATAAGATGAAAGCAGTAAAGACTTTTCCAAGTAGCTTCAGGAAGCCTGTCTTAGGCTCCTGTTTGAGAATGTAGCACAATACTTTGGGGATGTTCAATCCCTGCAGCCTTTGTGAAGTCACTTTGAACCAACTACCCCTTTGACTCACAAATAATTCTGAGAATCTTTTCTAAAGAAAAACCGTGGATTTCCACAAAGCTTGTTTAAAGAAGTTTTCACACCTCTTGCCACAACAGTTTGTTGTACAAATTTGGAAAAGCCAAAATTTCCAAAAATCATGGAATACCCAAATAATGAAATTCTACTTGGACATTTTAAAATTTTCCATTTAAACTTCAAGAAAAAATTTTAACATGTAAATAGAGTTTTATATTACATACAAACAAGCAGAATGTAAAAAAGTACATGTTGAGTTCAGGTTATGTCCCACTCTAAATTCTTCTCTATCTCATTCCAACATAGTATAAAAAACAAATGTGTTCACCTATGTTTCTGCCATAAAGCGGTCATGATAATATATTTACATATTTCGCTGGGACTGAGTAAAAATTACTGCTAACTTCTAATGAAGGTGGCTTTTAAATTTCTTCCTACACTACATTTTCTACAGCAAATATGTACTACTTTGTAATTAGAACATGAATGTTTTCCTTGTTTCTCCCTTGTATCAGTATGAAAATATTTTCATGCACGTAGAACTAATTTGTCATTATATTGGTAGAAAACCAATGGAATTGAATAGCAATGGGTGAATATAAAGCTAACTTACATACGGATCTGGCTTTAACTTCTTGCATTCATTAAAAGAATTCCTCCCGGCAGAGTGTCTCCTAACTATCTCCAATTGCCACTAGCTTATCCTTCTCTGAATCAGTCCAATGATTCCTAGAAAATCAACATTTAACTCCAAAATACACACAGAATGAAATGTGTCAAGGGAACCGGCCTTGACACTATGCCATCATAGAAGCCACAAATATGAATGGATGGAGCCTTGGGTGGCTGTGGCGGGGGTGGCGAGGGTGGCGAGGGTGGCAGGGGTGGCGGGGGTGGCTATTCAGACAACAGCTGCCTGCTCTCCCTGCATCCTTATTCCCAGCTGCCCACTCCCTCCCTCTCAGGCCTTGGTTCTCAGCCCAAAGGAGCGCTGTGGTGCACGCAGTCTTCATGGTGCTCTCCACTCCAAAAGCACAGAGGATAAAAGGCTGCTGTGTTGAAAGCTTGTGCCTCACAGAGGCTAAATGTGCTTAAAAATATGTTGCTTCTTTTCATATCAATCACAGCGTTTGCTCAGCGACTTCCCACTCTACTGGGAGGTACAAGGGTGAACATTGTTTAATTGGCTCTGGGAGTCTTATGAGCCGTGCTAGACCTTTAATTAGAAGGGTTGCTGGAGTGTATGATGCTTGTGTTAGGGAGAGGCAGGTTGGTTCGGCCCAGGTCCTGGTAATTTGCAAATGCACCTTCAAACAAACTTAAAAGGTTAGAAGAATTCACTTCTAGTAAATTGAAGTTCAAGGTAACAGTCCCCCAGGCTTTTGTTCACAGCTCTAATTTCTCTGTGTTCAAATATGATTTGACAATAATTACATTATTTAAAATTTCAGGATTTTCTTATCTGGGTCAAAAGAGGAAATTCCGTTTTGTAGAACTGGAACCTGATACCCAAATGTGTATCCAACTGTCAGGTTGGTGAAGAGAAAAATGGTGCTGGGCGCTGGCACTCTGACAGGGGAAGTTTCTTAGCTCTGGCCACAGGTGCAGTATGGGACAAAGTCCCAACATAGCTGGATCTCCTGACTTTTCAGGAATTCCATATGCTGGGTTACGGATGACAACAAGAAACAAAAATCAACGCTGTCTATGAACAAACATGTTTCTCTGAGGGTCACTAAAGGCACTGTCCTTCCCTCTTCTGTTGCCAATTCAGGCCCTTACCTCTTCCAGGAATACCTCCTCCTTCTCCTCCCAATGCAGTTTCTGACCATGATTTGTTAGGCATTTATGCCACAAGCTCTACTTTCATACTTCATTCCTGCTACAAGAGCAGTAAGACAGACAGAGAATTTGCTGTTTCCTACCCCATGTAACACTCTGAACCATCTTGGTACCGACATTGATCTGCCTCCTACACAGCATCAAAAGTCAACCATAGTTACATTTCCCCTCTATTCAGATGTTTACTTTCTGACCTAAGTTATCACATTTCTCCTCAGAGCCCAGGGACTAGACCACAAACTCTGGAACTTTTACCTGACCTAAGTTACCACATTTCTCTTCAGAGTCCAGGGACTAGAGCACAAACTCTGGAACTTTTACCTGACCTAAGTTACCACACTTCTCCTCAGAGCCCAGGGACTAGACCACAAACTCTGGAACTTTTACCTGACCTAAGTTACCACACTTCTCCTCAGAGCCCAGGGACTAGACCACAAACTCTGGAACTTTTACCTGACCTAAGTTACCACACTTCTCCTCAGAGCCCAGGGACTAGACCACAAACTCTGGAACTTTTACCTGACCTAAGTTACCACACTTCTCCTCAGAGCCCAGGGACTAGACCACAAACTCTGGAACTTTTACCTGACCTAAGTTACCACACTTCTCCTCAGAGCCCAGGGACTAGACCACAAACTCTGGAACTTTTACCTGACCTAAGTTACCACACTTCTCCTCAGAGCCCAGGGACTAGACCACAAACTCTGGAACTTTTACCTGACCTAAGTTACCACACTTCTCCTCAGAGCCCAGGGACTAGACCACAAACTCTGGAACTTTTACCTGACCTAAGTTACCACACTTCTCCTCAGAGCCCAGGGACTAGACCACAAACTCTGGAACTTTTACCTGACCTAAGTTACCACACTTCTCCTCAGAGCCCAGGGACTAGACCACAAACTCTGGAACTTTTACCTGACCTAAGTTACCACACTTCTCCTCAGAGCCCAGGGACTAGACCACAAACTCTGGAACTTTTACCTGACCTAAGTTACCACACTTCTCCTCAGAGCCCAGGGACTAGACCACAAACTCTGGAACTTTTACCTGACCTAAGTTACCACACTTCTCCTCAGAGCCCAGGGACTAGACCACAAACTCTGGAACTTTTACCTGACCTAAGTTACCACACTTCTCCTCAGAGCCCAGGGACTAGACCACAAACTCTGGAACTTTTACCTGACCTAAGTTACCACACTTCTCCTCAGAGCCCAGGGACTAGACCACAAACTCTGGAACTTTTACCTGACCTAAGTTACCACACTTCTCCTCAGAGCCCAGGGACTAGACCACAAACTCTGGAACTTTTACCTGACCTAAGTTACCACACTTCTCCTCAGAGCCCAGGGACTAGACCACAAACTCTGGAACTTTTACCTGACCTAAGTTACCACACTTCTCCTCAGAGCCCAGGGACTAGACCACAAACTCTGGAACTTTTACCTGACCTAAGTTACCACACTTCTCCTCAGAGCCCAGGGACTAGACCACAAACTCTGGAACTTTTACCTGACCTAAGTTACCACACTTCTCCTCAGAGCCCAGGGACTAGACCACAAACTCTGGAACTTTTACCTGACCTAAGTTACCACACTTCTCCTCAGAGCCCAGGGACTAGACCACAAACTCTGGAACTTTTACCTGACCTAAGTTACCACACTTCTCCTCAGAGCCCAGGGACTAGACCACAAACTCTGGAACTTTTACCTGACCTAAGTTACCACACTTCTCCTCAGAGCCCAGGGACTAGACCACAAACTCTGGAACTTTTACCTGACCTAAGTTACCACACTTCTCCTCAGAGCCCAGGGACTAGACCACAAACTCTGGAACTTTTACCTGACCTAAGTTACCACACTTCTCCTCAGAGCCCAGGGACTAGACCACAAACTCTGGAACTTTTACCTGACCTAAGTTACCACACTTCTCCTCAGAGCCCAGGGACTAGACCACAAACTCTGGAACTTTTACCTGACCTAAGTTACCACACTTCTCCTCAGAGCCCAGGGACTAGACCACAAACTCTGGAACTTTTACCTGACCTAAGTTACCACACTTCTCCTCAGAGCCCAGGGACTAGACCACAAACTCTGGAACTTTTACCTGACCTAAGTTACCACACTTCTCCTCAGAGCCCAGGGACTAGACCACAAACTCTGGAACTTTTACCTGACCTAAGTTACCACACTTCTCCTCAGAGCCCAGGGACTAGAGCACAAACTCTGGAACTTTTACCTGACCTAAGTCACCACACTTCTCCTCAGAGAAAGATTTGTTGATTTATTTAATGTTTTATCAATTTTTATTTTAAAGGTATGATTGTTTTGCCTACATGTATATTATACACCTGTATGATGGAGGCCAGAAACTGTTGTGGCAAGAGGTCTGTAATCTGGAACTGGAATGAAGGATGGTTGTCACCCAGCACGTAGGTGCTGGAAGCGGAACCCAGGTCTTCTGCAAAAGCAGCCAGTGCTCTTAACCACTGAACTCCAGCCAAAATTAACTATTTATTTATTTAATGTGTGTGCTTGTCTGTCTGAGTGTATGTTTAAGCACCATATAAGCACCATATGTGGAAGCCAGAAAGGAGTGTCAACTGGAGTTGCTTGTGCCTGGCCCACTACAGGAAATGGGAACCAAACCTGGGCCTCTGCAAAAGCTGTAAGCTCTCTGCTGAGCATCTCTCCAGCTCCCAGATGCAGTTATCTTTGACATGAGCTATACATGTTATTATTCCTAATGTAGTATTCTATCTTTTACCTAGTTGGTACTCTAAACATTTACGGAATTGAGTTGATTTGATATAGAGAAAACATTTCTGTATTCATTAGCTAATTATAAATGAGATAAATGAACTCCTTCTCTATGTCAGTAACACATGCACGTCATGGCCATTGAAATATCACTTCCTTCAAAGCACGTTGGTTACTGCAGGGCTGTGAGTCCTGAGAGTTTAGGGAAGTAGAGGCAGGAAAGCAGCACCCCTTTCTATGTGATTCCATAGGCCTTCACAAGTATCAGAAGTCTGAAGAGGACGAGGATGTTAGAATGGTCACAGGAACACGGTCATCCACTGCCCTGAGCAGTGTTCTACACTGAACTGCAGGAACAACAATGGTGCCAGCTAACATCTGTCTGTATCTGGACCCACTGGCAAAGGTGAGAGTAAATGAGTGATTTAGCTGGTGTTAGGTTTTCCTGAAGGGCAGCTCAAGACTCTAGTTCCTGGTTCCGCTCTGCATGGCAGAGCACCATTTCCAGGGTTTGCGGATAGATACTGCATTCATCTTCCTCTTACACTCTCCCAGTTCACATTCACACAACAAAGGTTGGAGATATCCTGCAAGACAGAAGGCTCTCTAATTTGCTTAACTCTGGGTTATCTAAACCTTCTTCCTTATATTTCATGTGACATATCAGAAGGCTGCACTAGGTTACACTCCAACTCTGGCCAATGCCAAGAAAGCAGCTAGCAGCTCTCAGTCCTCTTAAGAGCCCAGGGCACAAAGCCCTCCTCTCAGGCCAAATCACCCTCTTAGAGGGACTGGCTTCTCTCAGCGGCCTGTGTGGAGTGACACACTCTTCAGGTTTCTCACTTGTTCCTGTAGGCTCATTTCCTAGAGAGTTGCTTCTTCTCTTCTCTGCCTTCTCCTTGAATCTGGCTATCAGAACTAATTAAAAACAAAGCACAATAAGAAATCATGTGTCATTAAAAGCACTGAACAACTTTCACCGCCTCCTAGCTGTCAAATGAAATACTTGGGCAGACAGCCACATGAAACTGACAAAAATCACTTCTTCATTCAGAAAATGGGTTGTGTGGTCAAAGTCAACAAGATGGCATGGCCTTGCATTGGTATCATCCAGACTGCAGCCCTGGGTCTCTACTGCAGAAGGACACTGGGCTCATCTGGTACTGTCTTGGCAATCACTAGAAGTATTGGAAGAACCATAGAATCTGAGTGAGGAAAAAAAAAAACTCAGAAATCGCTCACTACTAAAAAGCTCTTTACTCAGGTTTTGTATATTTTATAAATATATCTCCCCTTTAACTATTACCCACGGGATAATTCCTCTGAAAATGACTGGGTGACTTGCAAAGCCCTGTTCAGGTAATAGGTCTCTTTCCTGTGTCTGACTGAAATCCTTCTCTCATCTGTCCACATTTTTCAACACAACAGTAGCCAACATTTATTGCTTGCATCCATATTCCATAAAGCAGGCACTATGCCAAACCTTTTAATTATGTCACTTTAAGCTTGCCTCCTGTCCTAGACTGTATTTTATAGGCAAACACTATGTACTGGCTTTTACTGTATTTACTGATGCTGAGAATGTGCCAAATTTCAGAGCTGATACTCAGAATTTTACAGTTTTATCATCACATCTATAATTAATGTTGTTACTCCTCTTTTGAGATAAAGAAGCTGAGGCTTCATTAGGTAATTTTGTCTGCTCATTCAGCCAATAAGTGGCAGGGCTGGGACCCAAACAGGAACATCTTGTCTTCTTCTTTCATTTCTCCTCCTGGCTTTCTTTCTAGCCACTGGGATGCTCTAAGTAGCACTGAATTCACAAAGCAGTTGTTCATTACCACTCCGGGGTTACCTTCTCCTCACTGGGTGTCTCTTGTATTATACTTTATTGATATGTTACTTGCAACATCTGCTCTATAAATGTAAACTCATCTAGAACAAATCTTACAACAACTGGGATTGGTATGAAACTCTGTTTAAGTCTCAGTTGATTGGTTATTTCTGGAGGCAGCTATACAATGCCATTAGGTAGAAGGGATTAAACTGAAAGTCTGTGATTTAAGACTTCGTTTAGTAACTACTAAAGCAGACAGAGATTATTAGGTTCAGTCCTCTCAGATCTCCTAGTGAGGGCAAGGTCAAAAGAAATTGTCAGGGTTATAACCACAAATTCCAATGAAGTCCTCAAAACAAAGTGGATACTTAAAAATTATCTTCTGAATAATAGTCAGTTAAAAGTCATGCTCCCCCTCCCCTGGTGAGAAGGTACTGGCAATTATGGCTGGGGGTGGGGGGGGGCCTGTTTTCTAGAGGGATCTGCTCTGAGAAGCTCCCCACACTCCAGGAGATGCCTACACCCACGCACCAGGCACATACAGGCAGTACCAAGGGGACCTGGTGGAACTGGGGGAGTGGCGCTGGGGTAAGGGAGTGACCAGGAGGCAGGGAGGGAAAGGCAGACTTGATCGCAGCACGTTACATGCATGTGTGAAATTCTCAAACAATTTTTAAAAAGAGATTTTAAAAAAGCCATGTCCTGCCAGTTGTGGTGATACAAGACTGCAGGTCCCAGCACTCAGGAGACTGAGACAGAAGGATCACAAGGATTGCTTGTTGCTGGCCAGCCTGAGGTATACAGTGAGACTTTCTCAAATAATGAATTAAAAGAAAAGTCCTGTTTTTCCAGATTCAGTATTTAGAAATGGTAATCTGTTTCATTCTGAAGTGAGCAGTAGAAATCATTTGTTTAGCGGGTTAGCTCTTCAACCAATTAGAGTTGATGATGATAATATTTTCCTATGATTTGGCCTGCTAATAAGTTTTTGTTTGATTATTTTCCTGGAGTTGCTTGTTTATTTGTTTGTTTGGTCTTTTTGCGACAGGGTTTCCCTGTAGTCCCAGCTGTTGTGGAACTCACTATGTAGACCAGGCTGGCCTTGAACTAACAGAGATACACCTGCCTCTGCCTCTCAAGTGCTAGGATTAAAGGCGTGCACCACCAAGCCCGGTTCTTTTTTTGGTCTTTTTGAGACAGAGTCACCCCGTAGCCCCAGCTGGACTGGAACTCACTATATAGACCAGGCTGGCCTTGAACTCACAGAGATCGGCCTGCCTCTGCCTCCCAAGTGCTGGAATTAAAGATGTGCACCACCACACCCAGCCTTTTTTCTGTTTTTAAAGAGTTTAAGATGCTGGGCATGATGGAGGATGCTTGTAATGACAGAACTCCAAGGGGTAAAGCAGGAGGGTCATGAGTTCGAGCCCAGCCTGGACTACATATTGAGATCCTGTCTTAAGAACAGAAACAGAGGGAGGAGGCGGGACTACACAGGGTGGTAGCAGAGGAGCAGGTACCCGGCTGGGTGGCTGGCGGCCTCTGCCTGCATCTCGGCGCCCGACCAGCACTTGGCTCTGGGTGTGCAGCCGGGCGCAGAGGAGCCAGCAGAACTGTGGGCTACCGTATGTGGAGTACAACAGAAAAATTATTATGCCGGTGCTCTCTTGGAACTCTTTGGAAATTATACAGTGACATCTTCTGGGATTTAGTATGGAGTCTGCAGACTGATGTAAAATGGAAGTAGATATAAATGGCGAGTCCAGAAGTACCCTGACCACCCTGCCCTTGCCTGTGGCTGAGGGGAGCTCACCAGGAAAAGCAGAGGCAGAGAAGCCCCGCTGTTCCAGCACACCCTGTTCACCCATGCGTCGGACTGTGTCAGGCTATGAGATCCTCCACATGGACTCGAAGTATCTGGTTGGCTTCACAACTGGTGAAGAACTCTTGAAGTTAGCCCAGAAGTGCATGGGAGGGGAAGAGAGCGAGGGAGAAGCCTTGCCTCCATTGCGGCCAAACAGCTGGATGCAGGACTTCCGCGTTCCTCTCGCTTGTATAAAACCAGACGTAGGTACTATCCGCCATACGAGATTCTAGCTGTCAATGGCAGGAGGCGAAGGCGGATGCCCAGCTCAGGAGACAAGTGCACTAAGTCTTTACCTTATGAACCTTACAAGGCCCTCATGGGCCCTTGCCTCTTTGTCTTTTTTTTTTTTTTTGGTCTTTTCGAGACAAGGTCTCCCCATAGCCAGAGCTGTCCTGGAACTCACATTGTAGACCAGGCTGGCCTTGAACTCACAAAGATTGCCTGCCTCTGCCTCCCAAGTGCTAGGATTAAAGGCGTGCACTACCACGCTCAGTTTTGTCTTCTTAAAGGTAAGAGGGCTCATTCCAAATCTTTGGACTACCTCAATCTACGTAAAATGAGCATCAAAGAGCCAGCTGACACAGAAGTACTACAGCACCAGCTTCAACACCTAACCCTCCGAGAGGACTGGGTGTTTGCTAGGAATAATACATGAATGACTAACAAAGAGTTGAAATCACTTTAGGTCAGCCTGTACTTGGCTAGAGAAAACCTGCCGTCGTAATCGGTACCTGACCCTTCACATTATAGATGGTTATTTCAGTTAAATGTTCCTGGAACATAAAAATTGTTCGGATCAAGTTTTGGATACAGGAATGAAACACAGGCACTTTGGGGGGGATATCATTCTAGAGCAAGCAACTGCAAAGAAAACATAATGTTGACCGTTAGTTTGCATAGCTTTTTAGCTAGGAAAAGGCTTTGGTGCAGTAATTTCATCTTTATGGCTCTGACACTCAAATTGGGAATGTCATCTGCTTGATTGTTGCTGACTTGGTATGATTCATTAGAAATTTATATCTTAAGTACGTAAGTACTTCGATCTCTGTATTTTACTATAAAATGTATGTATGTAATGACTTGTTTTATGAAATTTAGAACTTGAACATTGCTGAATTGGACCACTTTTTATTTTTAAATATTGAGTTTAAATATTTTATAACTGGTTTTGCACTGAAAACAATTAACATTTCAGATGAAGAGGATAATCTCTCTTCACTTGCCTCAAGAATAACATTGAGCAATGCATTTTTTATATTTTTTATTTCCACATGGAAAGTTATTGATCTCTATGGCTGTAAAATGTTCCTTTATAGCATTATTAAAGTGTGTAAAAAAAAAAAAACAACAGAAACAGAAACAAAAACCAAATAAGCCCAAGAGAATGCAAGATAACTTGCTAAGAGGCTAAGAAGACAGTATCAACAGAGAATTATTAGGCAGCTCCTGTACCATTTTGGAAATATATATATAATTATGCAACTGGGGTATTCAAATCCTATGAATACATTCCTGAAGAATCCATTTTGTTAATATCATAATACTATCTTTTGGCTAAAGAACACTGGCTTTTGGCCAGCTCTCTTGAACGCTTAATAAATGCTGATGCTCTAACAAGTAAGTACTATGTTAAGAAAACACAAGGCTCATTGGGAGTTTTCCACCCATTAAGCCACCAACGGCTTTTCCAGAAGCTAAAGAAGTCGAGAGATGACCCCCAAGGTCCTCACAGGAGGAGGGGGCAGTTTGACAGGGTATATAAAAGACTCTTCTGGACCTTAGCTTCTTAAATTCTGGGGACCGATTCCCATATGCAATCTCAGACCTGAGTATGGAAGTGGGTGGAAAGCTTAGCTACACTAAAAGGTTTCCAAACCAGACGCGAAGTGAAGCTGAGGTGTCGCTGGCAGCGCCTGCCACAGTTCGTGACTGCATTGTAGCCTTGGTCCTGAACACACAACATGCTCACACTCCACTGCATATCCTGTCCCACCACAAAACACGCTCACATCCCACTGCATATCCTGTCTCACCACATAACGTCCACCAACAGACACTGCCTGAAAAATTCAGCTCAGATTCCAGATCATTCCATGTTATGAACTGCAGTGATTTTACTGTACATACAAGGTTTTCTGTTCTTATAGAAATATGTAATGGCTTAATTACATAAACAAGGCTTTTAACATGTTCCTGTAATTGTTTCTCAGCCTACAAGTATAAAATTAGTATATCTTTGGGTTGGATCTGATTTCTAAAATGCTATTTGAGTTGCTGACTTGAGACTCATTTTAAAAAATCATTAAAAGAATTTTGCCTTGAGATTAGGACAGAACTTTCAAATATCTCAAATGGCCCTAAACATACTCTGCCATTTTGTGATTTGTGTTCATCCAAAGTGATATTCTATGCAATAAACACCAATAAACACTGAGAAACACTGAAGTTGCTCTATGTATTAGCCTATGAAATAGTCATCGAAGATTTAGTTTTTTATGTAAAAATAAAGATATCCATCTCTTCCTTAATAAGTTATATATTATATATATGAAAGAATTATTTTAAAATAAATTGCTTTTAAGGTATCCCATAGGTTTTGTTGTGTTATATTGTCATTGTCATTCAGCTCCAGGAATGCTTTTACTTTTTTCTTTATCTCTTCCTTGACCCATTCATTATTCAAGAGTGTGTTGTTTAGTTTCCATGTGTTCTTGTAGGCAGTAGGGCTTATCCTGGTGTTGATGGTGAGCTTTATTGCACTGTGGTCTGATACAATGCATGAAATTATTTCAATCTTTTTGTATTTGTGGAGGTTTCTTCTGTGTCCCAGTATGTGGTCACTTTATGATCTATTATAAACAAATGTTTTATTTGCATACCTATTTTATGTATCAATATATTTAGGGTTGTGTAAACATTTCTAACCAAACAAGGGTCACAAATGGAAAAAGTTTAAGAAGGCTTGCTTTCTAGATAAACTCAATAGAGACCTACATCATCAGAAGCAAGAAATCAAGATGTTTACTATTCCACTTTCTATAAAAAGAAAACAAAATACATTGAAAAGTAGGTTAAAGTATTAAGTCATGGGGGCTGGAGAGATAGCTCAGTGGTCATGAATGCTTATTGTCTTCCAGAGTACCCAAGTTCAGTTCCCAGCACCCATGTCAGGTGGCTCACAACCACTTCTATCTCCAGCTCCAGAGGATCTGACATTCTCCTCTGGCCTCCATGGGCATATGCACCCATACATAAAAATCATAAATGTACCCCAGTTTCATTATCTATTCATCAGCTAATGGGCGTCTGGGTTGTTTCCTTTCCCTAGCTATTGTGAACAGAGCAGTAATGAACGTGGGTGAACAGGCATTTCTCTAGCTGGGTATATAGAGTCTTTGGGTTTAAGCCCAAGAATGGTACAGCTGGATCATGTGATAGGTCTATTTTAGCTTTCTGAGGAATCTCCACAGTGATTTACACACTGGCTGCACCAGTGGGCACTCCTTCCAGCAGTGAATCAAGTCTTCTCCTTTCCCTACATCTTCACCAACATTTATCATCATTTATTTTTTTGGATCTTAGCCATTCTGACTGGGGTTAGATGAACACATTAAACACTGTTTTAAATATTTCTCATCCATTTGCATTTCACCACTTAAGATCTCTCTCTGTTTAGCTCTTTACCCAAACTTTAAATTAAGTTATTTTTTCATGTTTAGTTTTTTTGAGTTCTTTATATATTCTAGATATCAACCTTCTCTCCACGGTACAGCTGGAAAAGCTTTTTTCCTATTCTGTAGGTTGCCTCTTTGAACTCAAATGATGGTATCCTTTAATGTACAGAAGCTTTTAGTTTTGTGAGGTCCTATTTGTCCATTATATGTCTTCATGTCTGTGCTTTTGGGTCCTGTTCAGAAAGTCCTTTCCTGTGCCTTTAAGATTCAGTGTACTCAATACTTTTTCCCCTATGAGATTCAAGGTATCAGGCCTCCTATCAGATTCAGAGTATCAGGTCTTAGGTTGAGGTCCTTGATCCATTTGGAGCTGAGTTTTGTGAAGGGTTAAAGACAGAAATCGTCTACCTGTGGCTATCCAGTTTCACCAGCACCATTTGTTGAAGGTACTGTCTTTTCTCCAGTGTGCTTTAAAAAGCAGGTCATTGTATGTACATGGACTGAAATCTTGGTCTTCAACTTAAATCACGCTCCTATACTGTGTGAATGAAGTGGGAAGGGAAAAAGGGAAGAAGTTCCTCAAATTTAAAGACACAATGCAAGAAGTTCTTTGTCTACACTACAAAAAAAGTTATTAGGATGGAAATACACCTTGTTTTCTTGAAACAGAGTCTCTGATTAAGACCCTGGACTTGCCAGTTAGGTTTGGTTGGCTGGCCAAAATCCCTAGCACTCGAGTTCCAAGAGTTGCACCATCACACCTGACTTTTTACATGGGAGCTGGGGTCAAACTCAAATCCCCATACTTGTGGAGCATGTACTCTACCAACTGAAATACAACCACAGGCCTATGCTTTCTTTAACCACAAAAGCCTTCTTGTGTAGTGTCTGGAAAAATCATTATTTCATGAAACCAACTTTTGGAAAATGGATATGAATGTATACTATCTCAAGATGCTTTGCTGAAAGTCATTCTTTCTTTTTTTTGTCTTTTTTGAGACAGGGTCTCCCTAGCTGTCCTGGAACTCACTATGTAGACCAGGCTGGTCTTAAACTCACAAAGATCTACCTGCCTCTGCCTTCCGAGTGCTAGGATTAAAGGTGTGCACCACCATGCCCGGCAAAAATCACTCTTTCTATCCTATATGATGACCAAGCTGGTTTCCTTCAAGAGATGCAAGATTGGTTTACCATAGGCAAATCAAGAAATTGTGATTTTTTTTTTAAGAGACTCATTTGAAGACAGCAACATGTTAGCATGATAGAAGAAAATAAGAGTAAATGGGGGCAGTTATAGTATAAGAGATGAATGTTTACTACTTTTCAATTGTTTAAAATGAAAGATGCTGAGGCAATAATGCAATCATTGCTGCTGCTCATGTCTAAACAAAAAGTTTGTAATCCCCTACAGACAAGCTCCATCAGAATTTGGATAGTTGTCTTTTTTTTTTTTTTTTTTTTTTTTTTTTGGTCTTTTTGAGACAGGGTCTCTCTGTAGCTCTCGCTGCCATGAAACTCGCTATGTAGACCAGGCTGCCCTTGAACTCACACAAGATCCGCCTGCCTCTGCTCCCAAAGTGCTAGGATTAAAGGGCGGGCCACCACACCCGGCCTTTTTTTTTTTTTTTTTTTAGCAATTTTCATCCTCATACATCCTATTCAGATCAGTATCTCAAAAGAAAAAAGATGTTCCCTCACGAACTAGTTTGTCAGGATATTATATGTGATATTTTTAAAGTACACAGTCAAGGGACAGGCGTGGTGGTGCACACCTTTAATCCTAGCACTTGGGAGGCAGAGGCAGGCAGATCTTTGTGAGTTCAAGGCCAACCTGGTCTAAGTAGTGAGTTCCAGGACAGCCGGAGCTACAGGGAGACCCTGTCTCAAAAAGATAAATAAATAAATAAATAAATAAATAAATAAATAAATAAATAAATAAATAAAGTACATAGTCAAATAATAGCTAAATCACGGGTTAAACAAATTTAATGGATATCTTGAGACAAGAGTTAGAGTCTTTTTTTTAAATATAATGTGCACTGTGAGTCTACACACCACACACAGTATGTTTTCTAGACTTCTTTAATCACAGAATCTTTGTGGAGAGCTTCCAAAACAATGTTTCATAGAATCAAGTTTATGAAAGTGGTATGAATACAGCGCACCTCAAGATGCTTTCCCTAGGGCTGGAGAGATGGCCTAGCAGTTAAGAGCGCCGACCTTTCTTACAGAGGACCCGGGTTCGATCCCCAGCACCCACATGGCGGCTGAGAACCGTCCGAAACTCCAATTCCAGGAGAACTCCAGTTCCAGGGGAATCCGATGCCCTCTTCTGACCTCCGCGGCATTGCACGACACGGGTGCACAGACCTGCATGCTGACAGTACATTCATACACATACATAAATAAATAAAATTTAAAAAAAAATTAAAAAAAAAAAAGATGCTTTCCCTAAAGTGGTATGACTACAGCGCACCTCAAGATACTTTCCCTAAAGTGGTGTGAATACATCGCACCTCAAGATGCTTTCCCTAAAGTGGTATGAATACATTGCACCTCAAGATGCTTTCCCTAAATTGGTATGAATACAGTGCACCTCAAGATGCTTTCCCTAAAGTGGTGTGAATACATTGTAGCTCAACATGCTTTCCCTAAAGTGGTATGAATACATCACACCTCAAGATGCTTTCCCTAAAGGGGTATGAATACATTGTACCTCAAGATGCTTTCCCTAAAGTGGCAGAGGCAGGTGGATCTCTGTGAGTTCAAGGCCTGCCTGGTCTACAAAGTGAGCTCCAGGCCAGCTGGGACTAAAGGGAGGGCCTGTCTCAAAAAGAAGAAAAAAAAAAAAAAAAAAACTTGCTAAGAAAGAAATTAGAAAAAAATAACATTCCATTCACAATAGCTTCAAAAAACAAAACAATAAATAAAATAAAATAAAAACTTAGGGGGAATGAACCTGACCACCAAAGAGATAAAAGACATGCACAATGAAAACTTAAAGATTCCGAGAAAAGAAATTAAAGAGACATTACAGATGGAAGCACTGCCCACGCTCCTGCAGTTACAGCATTAATACTGTGAAAGTAGTTATATTATTAAAAAATTCTATAACTTCTAAACAATCCCCATCCAAATTCCAATGATGTTTTCTACAAACCTACAAAAAAATCCTAAAATTTACATGAAAACCCAAATGTTTCCAAATAGCCCAAGTAGAAAGAACACTCCTGGGGGTATCAGAATAGCTGACCTCAAATTATATTACAGAGCTATGACGACAAAGACAGTATGGTATCAGACACACACAGACTCAAATTATATTACAGAGCTACGACGACAAAGACAGTATGGTATCAGACAAACACAGACACAAAGACCCAGAAATAAACTCAAGTAGCTATTTTTGACAAATATGTCAAAAGCACATACTGGAAAAATGACAGCTTCTTCAACAAATGGTGGTAAAGCTGGATATGGAGACACAGAAGAGTGAAACTGGATCAACATCCCTTGCCCTGCACAAAATCAATTCAAAGCAGATCGAAGCCCTTAATATGAAACTAAAAACACTTCCGCTTTTTGTGGCAGAAGCAGGAAAAAAGAGGAGGAGAGATCTAGGTCCGACAAGGTCTCTGCGCAGCAGACTGAAGAACACGCCGCTCCTGCATCTATTTTAACTGAGTGACACTCCGTGACACTTCCAGTGTCATGCCCATACTCATCTCTGCACTAGGCTGCACCAGTTCCACAGAAGGCGGAAGAGAATTCCAGCCACATCCTGGAAGCAGACATGCCCCATCTCCTAGGGCTGGGTTACACAGCAGGTCTCATCAACACCTTCCTGCATCTCCACCGACCTCAGGAAGAGGAAAAGCCTCACACTGCACGGGCAGAGGGAGCCAGTGTGTTTAACTTATTTTGTCAGAGCCAGAAAGTCTTTAAAAGTCTTTCTTTAAAAATTTTGACAGGTTAGGATAGTCATGCTATTAGGTAACAATTTTCTCTATTATTAAGAAAAAAGTGACATATTCAAGATATATTTTCTTTAAATAATAGCTTAACAGAAAATCACGCTGACTAGCTTTGTGTGACTTTTGCCAAGCTACGCAAACTTTGCAGCCAAGGCTCCTCAGCTATGAAAATGTCCACCCTGCAGCATTTTCTTAGGTAATAAACTAAAACACTCAAGCAGACCAGTGCTGTGCTTGAGTGCTTGAGTGCTTGAGTTACTAAAGGGTCTTCTTTGTTTCTTCTTTTTCTCTCTCCCGCCCCCCAAGCCCTGTGTTGGGCATCAAACCCAGGGCCTTGTATATGTATATGAAGTACCCTCCCCCGCCTCCCAGGTCTCTGTATGTAGGTTCCCAAGAGAAATAAGCTCCATGGGTCTGGGGATTCCGCCCCCCACTTACATTTATTTACTTTTTTTTTTTCCTTCTTTCTGAGACAGCATCTCCCTGTTGTAGCCCCAGCCAGCCTGGAACACACTATGTACACCAGGCTTGTCTACCTCTCTGACTCCTGAGTGCTGGAATTAAAAGGCATGTGCCACCAGGTCTGGCTACTTATTTATCTTTTTTAATTATTTTTTTACATTGATAGTAAGTAGGGTGGTTCTTTTTAGTCAAAAAGATTCCTTATAAGGACAGCATGCTTTCGTATGTTTCAAGTTAATCATTTATGTCATGATTTGTAAACACTTGCAAAAAAAAAATGTTTTTTTATTTCAACTGTATTTTTTTTCTTCTAGATGTTTAAAAAAGAAACCACTCCACTAGAAAGTTGCCTGTGGCTTATCCCCCAATTCTCACCAAATATACTTTTTTTTTTCTTCTCTTTTTGGTCTTCTCTGTAGCCCCAGCTGTCCTGGAACTCACTCTGTAGACCAGGCTGGCCTTGAACTCACTAAGATCCGCCTGCCTCTGCCTCCCAAGTGCTAGGATTAAAAGCGTGCGTCACCATGCCCGGCCCAAATATACTTTTTTAAAAATTTTATTTATTTCTGTATGTGTATGAATGTACTGTCTGCATGCAGGTCTGTGCACCGTGTCGTGCAATGCCGCGGAGGTCAGAAGAGGGTCTCGGATTCCCCTGGAACTGGAGTTCTCCTGGAATTGGAGTTTCAGATGGTTCTCAGCCGCAATGTGGGTGCTGGGGATCGAACCTGGGTCCTTTGCAAGGGCAGTCGGTGCTCTTAACCGCTAGGCTATCTCTCCAGCCCCCAAATATACTTTTCAAATATGTATTGGGTCTCTACAGTATGCCCTCATGACACCCCAAAACTCTGAGCCAACTCATAGCTATTCATTTTGACAGGTAAACATTCTCCAAGTGCATCAGAAACATGCAGGATGGGCTCCCTGCTCACCAAGCTACCCCCTCCCCTTCCTGGGCAGATAAGCAAGTTTCCTGGATCTCCCTGCACTTAGCTGTGACAGTGCATGTAGGGTCTAGCCCAGAGGATGTGACTAGAAGTGAAATGGCTCTGAGCCCACCTGGTGGGGCTGTCCTGTGCAAACTCATCTTGATGAGCAAAAGGCAGGCAATCAGGAAGCTACCAGATGTCAGAGCCAGCAGGTGGAGCAGCTCTGTGTCTGCCTGCTGCTTGGAAGAAAGCCAGCTGCAACTCGCCCCCACACCCCCTCCCCGCCCCACACCTCCAAATTCAGACAAGCTACAAGCACCATGATTGCATTTGAGCCATTCTACATTTTGGATCTGATTTGTTTTTGCTTGTTTGTTTTTACATTCTGAGACTTTTGCAGACCATTATAAGATTTTATTTCTAAAAATAACAAATTTAATCTGAGTGTGCCAAGTCAGATACTAGTTCATAAAATAACTAAATAATCTAAAATTAAGATTTCATTGTAGACTAGGTTTTACGCTAGGTAAACCATAAAATAAGCCAAAAGTTTAGGAAAATAATGGAGACTCACTTGAAACACAGAAATTTCAGTTCAGTTGATATCTATGACTCAAAGACAGGCTGCTACAGCTTGACTTCAGGGACAGGAAGACCCTGCTCCATGCTGCTGAACTGCAGTGCATGAGAGTATAGTTTAAATCAGAAAGTTAATGCACAGAGCGACATTGTTAAGATTTTCTTTTTTTCATTTTTCCAGAGTAAGGTCCAAATGTGGGGCCTGTGCTTGCTGGTCAGGAATGCATACTACTATAGACCTAAATCTCCAACCCTAAGGTTTTCTTTTTTTTTTGAGACAGGGTCTCCTTGTAGCCCCAGCTAGAACTTGCTATGTAGACCAGGCTGGCCTTGAACTCACAAAGATCCACCTGCCTCTGCCTCCAAAGTGCTAGGATTAAAGGCGTGCAACACCACACCCAGCTGAACAGTTGGTGCTCTTAACCGCTGAGATACCTCTCCAGTCCCAGTTTTCTTTTTAAAGTCAAATCAAAGAGAATTGGTGGTGTTAGGTGAATATTCTCATCAGATCTGAATAATAGATTCGGCCATTTTCTTAAGCTAAGCCATTGTATGATTTCTTAAGTGTGACTGTATTGTGTGCTCACACT
The DNA here is from genome assembly GCA_009823505.1 of Rhizomys pruinosus. Taxonomy (NCBI): domain Eukaryota; kingdom Metazoa; phylum Chordata; class Mammalia; order Rodentia; family Spalacidae; genus Rhizomys; species Rhizomys pruinosus. The sequence goes on along the minus strand of VZQC01013763.1, from coordinate 2,553,006 downwards.
CCATTAGGATCTGATTATATGGTTACATGTGGTTTAAGTATAGATCTGAAACATCTTGTTTAAATATTAAAATGTACAGGGATGAGCATTTGTTTTGTGTATACATAAAAACTACACCAAGCCTGTAGCCACACCTGGGAACGTCAAACCCCAACCTACGACCAACTAAGTAAATTATTTATAACATTGCCTAAGTTATAAGGCACCCAACTAGCTTACAGCCATCTAGTTAAAAACCCAGTGCTGCTACATGAGATTACTTCTTGACTATTAAAAAGCTATCAGGTTAACTTGGCAAAGACCTTATAATCAAAGGAATAATCAATGACGTTACTGGAAATCCACTTGGTGATCACAGATGTTAGCTTGGTCCACATACATCATAAGTAGCTTCCTAGAAGTATGCCTGAAGTCAGTCTTACTCTTTCCGCCTTCACTGTGCATCTCCACCCATCTTTGTGACACTCTCCTGGCCCACTGGAACATCTGCTTGGTTGGGCCTCCTTGACTCCAGGTTCACTCCTCTTTACACACCCCCCAGCTCCTCCCAAATTAGCTCTCTAACACGCATCACACCATGCCATTCTCTATCTCCAGTGCTTTCACTAGTCTTACAGGGAAACTGGAACTCTAGCTGGCCTGCCACGCTGTAGCCAGTGCTAACTACCCTTGTTCTGGCTCCTTCCTCCCAACACACCTACTCTGCTTTGTTTAAGTATCCTGTTCTTTTCCCCTCAATGTCCTTGAACTTGCTGTCCTCTTTGACCCCAATACTCTCGTTCCAGCTCTTTACATGGCTGACCTCTCTTCATCCTCTCATCCTAGATTACCTACACTTTACCCAGTTATCCTCTTGACCTGTTTATTTCCTTCATAAAATTCATAAAACCTTACAATTTTATTTTTACTGTTTGAAATGCTAGCTACTTTATGGTGACATGAACCTCCTCCACTTTATTTTACCAGTTTGTATCAAGCATATCCTCAGAGATGGATGGATGGATGGAGTGCTTAGGGAACAGATTTTTGTCAATATTGCCGACCCAGCAGCGACAAACATCCATGAGAACTCTGTTGCCATACCTGGCAAGGAGCATGACTGCCCTGCCCTGGGAAGATGTGCACACACACCCCAGTTCTGCTTTCTCAGCTTTCTTAACGCCCCCAGGATTATCAAATGGTCTGGCCATTGGGGCCCTTCATACAGGTCTTTTTGCACCAAGTTTTACTCCTTACAAAAAATACCAAAGTATTCAAGATTGGTGATTCCCAAACCCATGTTAATATTTAATTAGCCATACTATTTGCAGACACAAGGCTGTCCTGCCTTTGAAGTTTAAGTCCTACTTGTAAAGAAACTCTTCCAGGAAAAAAATTTTTTTTTTTACCTAGCACCATTTTTTTTTTTTTCTTGGTCTTTTTCGAGACAGGGTCTCCCTGTGGCCCCACCTGTCCCGGAACTTGCTCTGTAGACCAGGCTGGCCTTGAATTCACAAAGATCCTCCTGCCTCTGCCTCCCGAGTGCTAGGATTAAAGGCTTGCGCCACCACACTAGGCTCCTAGTACCATTTCTTAGAGCACATCAAACCCAGGATGACATGGCATGCGTTTCAGCTTTGTTTATGGCTCTGGGTCAATCTGACAGGCCCGCTTATTTTCCAGGGTCTGACTAAATGGAAGAGACTGGTGCCTACAAATTATCTCCCCTAAAGTTCCTCCATGTCTCTGATGGCAAACACAGGTTTGGATCGAAGCCTGGAAATGTGAGGGCCATCTCTCCACATTAAGTGCCCCTAAGCATGCCAACGTGTATGAGTACGCTTTTCCCCCATTATGGACGATGGTGAACTGCTGAACTCCTTTCTGTAGCTAAACATGAGAAAAACCGCTAAGCCTCTGAATGGTGCCTGCCAAGGAGCTGTAGCTGGCAAGGTAACACCAGCCTGCACAGAGGGAGGTTCTGAGAGCCAGCTCTGCAAAGCAGGTGGGGGAGAAGGATGAGGTCTGCTCCAGTGAGGAGGTCCCCAGGGGTCTTTGCCAACACAGTCTGAGTGCTCTCTTAAAGACCCTTGGGAGACATTCCTCCCAGAACACATCACAGGGAAAACTGTTTCTACTTAGTACTTAGCCTTGTTGCTGTTGCTTTTTACTTTTGGATACTGCGAACATCAAAAAAATTGGAGGTGGGATTTATTTTATTTTATGTGTATGAGTGTTTTGGCTACACATATGTAAATGGAAGGCTAGAAGAGGGCATCGGATCCCCCAGAACTGGAGTAACAGATGGTGGTTAGCTTCCATGTGGGTGCTGGGAAATGAGCCTGGGTCTTCTGGAAGAGCAGCCAGTGCACTTTAACGATTAAGCCACCTCTCTGGACCTGGTGCTATGAACATTTTAACAGATTATACTTTCTCTGTTTGTAGAAAGCCCACCTGCAACAATAGCATTGACCATGACATGCGTTCCTATGTTCTTACTACACCCTGACTTCCTCTCCTTTTCTTTCTCTTATTTTCCCTCAAATCTGGTTTAATTACTTTTTACTCTTTAGGAGTCTATTAGTGCACAGTGGATCTTAAACAAAACCCTTTACAACCCTAGTCTCTAAAAAGACAATGGAATCTCACAGGCTTGGTTTGGAGCGCTGTTTTGGTGGGTTTCCACTCCTGTTACTTTGAATAAGTTGCTTAATATTTCCAATCTTCCACATCCCCTCTTTTTTTTTTTTTACACATCCCCTTTTAAATTGAGAACAATAACAACTGCATTTTTCAATGGCTAGGAGAATGAAAGGAAACTTAGGTAAAGTGCTATAGATGTAACTCAGTGGCTACTTGCTTTCCTAATGTACATGAAGTCCTAGATGTAATTTCTAGTACCACCACAATTAAACAAACAAAAAGGGTAAAGTGATAGCACTTAGTAAATGCTAAATAAGCAGAGACAGGCGGATCTCTGTGAGTTCAAGTCCAGCCTGGTCTACAGAGTAAGTTCCAGGCCAGTTGGGGCTACAGGAAGACCCTGTCTCAAAAATGCAAAAAAAAAAAAAAAAAAAAAAAAAAGAGAGGAAGAAATGTCCCCATGACTCAGGTATTCGAATTCTTGGTTCCCAGTTGGCCGTGCTGTTTGGGAAGGCTACGGGACCTTTAGGGGCAGAGCTTTGTTGGAGGAAGTATGTCACTAGGGGTGGACTCTGAATGTCTATAGCCTGCACACTCCATTTTTAAGTACGCTCCTCTGGAACCATAAGCCAAAATAAACCCTTTCTTCCTTAAGTTGATTTTTTTAAATTTTTTATTATTTTTTTATGTGTATGAGTGTACTGTCTGCATGTAGGTTGGTGCACCCATGCCGTGCAGTGCCACAGAGGTGAGAAGAAGGCATTGGATTCCCCTGGAGCTGGAGTTAAAGACGGTTCTTAGCCACCATGTGGGTGCTGGGAATCGAACCTGGATCGTCTGCAAGAGCAGTCGGTGCTCTTAACCACTGAGCTCCAGCCCCCCATAAGTTGATTTTGATCAAAGTGTCTTATCACAACAACCAAAATGACTAATACAAATAGTAGCCTTTACTGTCATTTAATACCTGTTCAGATTATAGTGAAAAATAATATCTAGCTGATCATGTTATTAGATTTATGAAAAAAATTAATATTAGCTATTCATAAACCATGTTTTTCTCTAATGAACACCTAAGGCTAAATAGTTCCTGTCTATAAAGCACAAAAAGTTCTGATGATTTACTCAACGTCATATAGTTCTAACAAAAGCCAAAGATGTTAAACAGATCTGAAATTTAAATTAAAATACACTCTAGAGGCCAGATATGGCAGTATACACCTTTAATCCCAGTATTCTGCAGGCGGAAGCAGGTGGATCTCTGTGTGCTCCAGGCCAGTCAGTGCTACACAGTGAGACCTTGTTTCTAAATTAACTAATTAATTGAATATACTGAAGTTAAAATACTGCGATGTATCTATTCACTCACTAAATGTTTAGTTCATGCTATATACTCAATGCAGAAAGTGTATATAATGAAACAACAGAATATATAGTTTGACTCATTTGATGTATCAAATGATATGATTTGATATAGTAAGGAAAAAGAATATAAGTAAACAAGTATGTAAATAAATTAATTCCTTGAATGGAAGAAAGTCAGATATCTCTCTAATTGCTCAGACACTAAGTTTTACAGTTTACATCAGACTCTGCCAGTCTAAGGAATGCTCACTTGCATTTTTCCACAATGCCTCTTCATTCTTCATTAATGACAAGAAACCATTATGATCACAGGCAAGCTGACAGTAATGGAGAAAAGACAGTGCCTCATCTCTGGGCCATCGACTGGTTATCCAAACCCAAGAATCTTTCTGTCCAATACTTCATTCCACTCTCGGCCTTTCTTCCCAACCACCAGCACATTCCCATGTAGTCTGGGAACACTCACCTGCACGGTAAAGGGCAAGATTGGTCTTTCATTGCTACCCTAGAAGTGAAAGCTGTGTTTAGAGCTCAAAAGGACCAGAGAAGCCAACCGTGGAATTAATACGTTAGATGAAGACAGTCCAAAGTCAACATAGTGTTTATTGATGGAAAATAGGTCTTTTGCACTTATTCGACCATGATAAATTTCTTTTATCTGGGATCATTTTTAACATTCTGATCATTCCTCTTTATAATGGGCAGTTATAATGTGCATAGTGTTTAGTTGGCCACAAAGAGAACTGGTGTTGGTATGTCCAAAGCCTTTTGAGTGGTACTATGATAAATAATGGCCACTGAGATGACAAACACAAATACTGTGAACACCAATACAAACAAGGGGTGAAATGGGGGAAGGTCTTAATTTGCCCATATGATCCAATCAGAGAGTTAAGAAACACAAGAAATCATATGGCCATTTTTGACTCAACAAACAGTTGGTGTCTTTATGTAAGAGTTGCCATGATTATAAAACAGAGTAAGTCACATTTCTAGTCTGGAGGAGGATAAATATGAATGTATCCAAAACACAAAACACATATCCCAAAACACAAAACCAAGTTGAACATGGAGTAGAGACATAAAAGTGCTTGACTTAATTAGCCTCAGGAAGTCAAAGTAGAAACATCCCAAATAGAAGGAAGACGTGATCTGCGATCTATCGTTCTAAGAATTCCTCAGTCACTCCCAGCACCTACACAGGATGAAACCAAGATCTAGCTTCCCTGTCATCAAGACATGATTCCACTGTCTTCATGTAGTGACCCAGCAGATAAAAACCAAGCACCTGCTATGTGCCAGGTACCTCTCTAGTTACCTAGTACCATAGGCTAGGTCTTGTGAACCATTTGTTCTGGGCTTCATCTTCATGAAGAAATTACAATGTAGATTTTTAAAATATGACTCCAAATGATATGGTCTAGTCACAGAGATATGCTTCAGGATTAAGTTTCAAAGGGACCAACCACTATTGTGATAGTCCTGTTTTAGTAAATACATATAAAAGATATCCTGCCAGGTGTGGTGATGCACATCTTTAATCCCAACACTTGGGAGGCAGAGGCAGGAGGATTTCTGTAAATTCAAAGACAGCCTGGTCTACATAGCTAGCTCTAGGCCAGCTGGGACTAAAGGGAGACCCTATCTCAAAAAAGACAAAAAATAAAAAAATCTCCTATCTCCATCCATGGAGGTGAACCAGATCTCTCAACCTCCAAGGGTCCTACAGGGCATTCAGAAGGGTGCAGGGACCAAACCAGCTGCTGCACTTGTCGACACTGGCCTGTGTTTATACAGAAGAAAGACAGGAACAAGGCCATCTAGCAAACCAATAACTAGCACTGCCTCGGAGAGAAGAAGCAGGGCGTGAGGTGAGCTATTAAGAGGTCTTCGCTTTCCCCAGTAGGGGTCAAATTTTCACAATGTAGAAATATCCACAACCGGCTGAGTCATTATTATCCATCACATCGGGGCAGCTTTAAGAGCACACAAACCCGGAAGGACAGGGTATCCTGTGAGGGCTGACCCCACAGGGCAGGCAGTGAGAATGAATTGGCAAAGCTTACTGGGTTGCTCTGGGCCAAATTGCAATGCCAGGCTTCAACCTAAAGTATGCTATGACCTTTGTGCTCAATTACTTTCTAATCCCACACCTGTAATGACTCACACTCAGACACTGAGTAACAAGGATGATCAATGAGTTACTCTCACCTAGATTTGAAGCTTGCCCTTTTTAAAAAAAAAATTATTTTTATGTGTATGAGTGTGTTGACTGCATGTATGTAATTGCGCCTGTGTTGTTCGATAGCTGCGGAGGTCAGAAAAAGGAATCAAATCCCCCTGGAACTAGAGTTACAGATGGTTGTTAGCCACCATGTGGGTGCTGGGAATTGGACCCAGGTCCTCTGTAAAAGCAGCTAATGTTCTTAACTGGTGAGCCATCTCTCTAGCCCTGAGGCTTGCACAGTAGATCCCATGGACCCTGCGATAAACTCAAGCTATCATGTCTCCCCTGAAGTGTCTCACTTCCCCATTTTGTCAAAAAAATTATATTTTGCCCTTTATTCTCAGCCTTATAATACACAGGGACATCGCATGGTTCCACTGATAACAGAGTAGCCTCTGATTTCCCTCTAACCAAAACAGCAGTATGCTGATGGGAAATAAGGACAGGTATTATGGATACAATCCTGCTCACAATAAACCAGGCAGTTGTGACAAATGTGTTTGGGGGGTGGGAGGATAAGGTTTCCTTAAGTTGCCATTCTTTTCAACTTCCTGATTCTGAGATAAATTCAGACGGCAAGGAAATAGTGACTGATGATCAAATAATGCTTCTAATTAAATGATCCTTCTAATGAGGGCAGTTAGCAATCACATGTGAGTGTGTGCATGTGAATTATACATGTATTCACTTTGGCATATGCTCTGTTGTTTGGGATCAATGCATATGTTATGCCAGCACAGAGAAATGAAACCAACAGGCTTCCTGAAGAGGGGATGGCACTTCTGAACACATCGCATATCAGTGAGAAGCTGTGTGCTCAGTAGGGTTGCCAGAGAAAATAAAGATAACAAGTTACATGGATCTTAAATCAATGATAAATAAAGTTTTTGTTTTGGGTTGGGGGGGGTTGTTTGTTTTTGGGTTTTGGTTTTTTGACCTTTTTGAGACAGAGTCTCCCTGTAGCCCCAGGTGTCCTAGAAACTATGTAGACCAGGACAGACTGGCCTTGAACTCACAGAGATCCGCCTACCTCTGCCTCCTGAGTGCTGGGATTAAAGATGTGCACCACCACACCTGGCTAAGGGTTTTTTTAATGCAGTATGTTTCTGATATTGCATGGGTGTTCTGTTTATTTTCTAAATCAGGCAACCCTAACAGTGGGAAAGGGTCAGACATTCATGCCAAACACCTACCGTTCCTTCTGTGTCAATATCGGCATCAATGAATATTTAAAACACATAGGAAATGAGGTCCACCTAAGATTGTTCCACTTACGCCGGGTGTGGTGGCACATGCCTTTAATCCTAGTGCTCAGGAGACAGAGGCAGGCGGATCTTTGTGAGTTCAAGGCCCAGCCTGGTGTACAGAGTGAGTTCCAGGACAGCTGGGCCTACAGGGAGACCCTGTCTCGAAAAGACAAAAAAGCAAACAAACAAAAAAAAAAAAAAAACAAGATTGTTCCATTTACTAAAAATACTTTAAGCATGCCTGTTTGCAGGCCAAACCACACCTGGTCTATTGCAGGTTCCTTGACATCAGCTAGTACACCGTATTCTTCCTTCTACACCACCTAGGTCATGAGTCACATGTGACACTTAAAAGAAGCTTTGAATATATAAGGATATGAGATGAAAGGGGAAATTTTGAGCAAGAGAGCTAAAACTTCACATAGAGGAAAACACGGGCGGGGGTGGGCTGCAAGATGTGTGGCAACAAATCTGCTAAACCGTCTTCACCTACGTGCAGAAACTTACTGTTGCAAGGTGAGTGAACAAGCTCTTAGAGTGATTAGTACTGCTGAACTGTCTAAAACAAGTGTGAGATGCAGGGCTCAGTGGGGAACGTTTTAAATTAGAGATCAACGCTTACACAATTATTCACTTCAAAAACCTATAATTAAGGAAGACAAGGCACTGCAAAATCCCCCAAACAGCAGGCAGTTCTAGCTAGAGCTGTATGAACTAGAGTTTTAGGTAGAAATCATATAAGCTATGTAAGAAAGCATGGCCCACAGAGGTGCTTGGCAATTTATCGACACTATGTATACATGTGTATGATCCCAAATCCTTGTATATATGCATAAGCGTGTTTTTAAATGAAAAGCTACATGATCAGTACATCAGACTCCTACGTATTTTGTGTTGCTTCTATCAAGTGAATGGAACTGAGACAGGGAAACTCATTTCTTTTTGAAGAAAAGGGAAGGCACAATATTTTCCATATATATATCTACATATATATACCTTCTTTAAAACAATTTTGCCTTTTAAATAAGAAATACTTGCTCACCACAGAAACCTTTAAATGTAGGTAAATAAAAAATACAAGGATAAAAAAAATCACTTATTTTTCCAGTGAGATAATGATTCAAAGCTTTTTACATATATACCTCAAAGTTCTTTTCTGTATGAATATGCATATACCTATATTTAAGATTATTTATTTTTTTGTCTTTTTGAGGCAGAGTCTCCCTGTAGCCTAAGATGACCTGGAACTCACTATGTAGACCAAGCTGACCTCCATCTCACAGAGATTGTCCTGTCTCTGCCTCCCAAGTACTGGGATTATAGGCCTGCACCAACATGCCTTGAAATACTTATTTGTGTGTTCGTGTGTGTGTGCACCATAAGTGTGCCTGGTGCTCACAGAGGCAAGAAGAGGCTATGGACACTCTGGAACTGGAGCTACAGACATTATGAGCCACCATGTGGATACTGGGAACTGAGGTAAGCCCTCTGCAAGAGCAGCCAATGATCTTAACCACTAAACCATCTTTCCAGACCTGATACAGTTATATTTAAGAAAAATCACCAGGCGTGGTGGCGCATGCCTTTAAATCCTAGCATTTGGGAGGCAGAGGCAGGCAAATCTCTGTGAGCTCCAGGCCAGCTGGGACTAAAGGGAGACCCTGTCTCAAAAAGACAAAAAAAAAAAAAAAAAACTTAAAATAGCTGGGCATGGTGGTGCACGCCTTTAATCCTAGCACTTGGGAGGCAGAAGCAGGTGGATCTCTGTGAGTTCAAGGCCAACCTGGTCTACAGAGTGAGTTCCAGGACAGCCAGAGCTACAGGAGACTCTGTCTCAAAAAAAAAAAAAAAAAAAAAAAAAATCAAATTGGACTTCGTACTATCAAGGAAGCATGTTTTAAGCTACAAAGTATGTTCAGCCAAGTGACCAAATAAAATCCCACAGATAAGTTTTAGTATTAATGAAGAAGTTTTGGTTTTTTTTTATTCACTGATCTTTACTTAACCAATTACCTATTAACTTACTTTCCATTTTTCCTTGTTGTAAAAGTCTTTGAAAATTCTTTGGGGAAGAGGTGGATAAGCTCTAAGAGGAATAATTACTGAGTGAAAGATTATTCACTTAAATTTGTGGGTGAGGGGTTGAGATAGGGTCTCTCTGTAGCCCCAACTGGCCTAGAACTTTCTATGTAAACCAGGCTGTCCTTAAACTCACAGAGGTCTGCCTGCCTCTGCCTCCCGAGTGCTGGGACTAAGGCATCCGCCACCATGTCTAGCAATTATTCACATTTTAAAAGATTTTGATCAACATCACCGTTTTGCCCCCATGACAGTTATTTCAAACGTATAATCCACATGAATGGACCCATTTTCCTAATTTTTGATTTTGAAAATTAGCCACACTAAGAAACCTGTCTGTGAAATTGGAATTTATATAGACCATACAGAATAATATCTGCAATTATCTGTTTTTATGAAACCAGTCCAAAATACCAAGATTTTAGGAAATTACATGTATCTACAATTAGCTTCTGATACAAAACTTAATTGAGAATAATTCTCAAGCCAAATTTTCAGTCATAGTCTGCTACTGCTGCTGAACTCCAGCGGCCTGCCATTTCAATAGGACTTTATTAAAAATTTATCAATTTCCATTCTTACAAAAAATAAGAAAATAAACTGAACTTTTGCAATGTCACCCTATTTTACTTTCCTAAAGAAAAGAATCCGCTGGCCGTGGTGGTACAGGCCTTTAATACCAGCACTTGGAAAACAGAGGCAGGAGGATCTCTGTGTGTTCAAGGCCAGCCTGGGTCTCAAAAAGACCGAAAAACCCCCTCTATTTTCTTGTACCATGATCACACAAAGTAAACACCATGGATGGTGACAGTCATCACCATCACAGTTGTAGAAGGTAAAAATCCAAGTGGAGTTAGCCTTCTTTTTGGCCTTTTTCGAGACAGCATCTCCCTGTAGCCCCAGCTGGCCTGGAACTCACTATGTAGACGGGGCTGGCCTTGCTCCTGCCTCTGCCTCCTGAGTGCTGGGATTACAGGTGCGCACCATCTCGCCTGCCTCTGGAGTTAGCCTTCTTTGTAAAAAACAAACAAAATACTTTACACATTCCAGGATCACCACACAAGAAGCAAAGAGAACCTAGTCAAAGTTTACAAATTCTACATATTTAAATCTCTATCTAAACTGTATAAAAAGAAAATGTGTGATACTAAACAGAGAAATGAATAAAGCTGAAAAATATACTCAAATACACAAATCACTGGAGGACTTCTAAGATATAGGTTTATGACATGCAACCCAGAGATGGATATAATTAAAGGATAGTTGTGGAATATCAATTTCTAGTGTCAACAGAAAATGAAGCCAATTTCATCTTCTATTTCATAAAGCTATGTTAAGCTGACAACTCTTTACAATTTTATTATTTTTTCTTTTATATGTGTGTGTTGCCTGCATGTATGTAAGTGTACCATATGTGTGCAGTGCCCATGGATGGTAGAAGAGGGTATTAGATTAGCCTGGAACTGGAGTTAGAGATAGTTGTGTGCTGCTATGTGGGTGCAAGTGCTCTTAACTGCTGACTCATCACTTCAGCTTCCAAGACCCAAAAAATTAAGTAAAAAAAAAAAAGAAAGAAAGAAAAGGAAAATATTCAAATACAGAAGCTTACTTTGTCAAGACTGGAAAAAGCTAAACTATGTTATTGTTATTGCTAATGATCTTATCATCAATAATCATAGTCATTTGGTCAAACTTTAGGGAAAGTAGAAATTTGGCCAGAGGATCAGATACAAAAAATATTTTCCAGAAGGGTCATTGTGTCTTCTATTAAAGTTTTGTTTTGTTTTGTTTTCAGTGCTGGGAACTGAACTTAGGACTTTAGTAAACATTCTGCAACCGAGCTACATCCCACTCTTATGTGTCAGTTTGTTCTGATGAACTTTTAATGCTAGGCAATTAAAGTAATGCAGTGGTAATGCTTTGCTCACTTCTCTTAAAAAAAAAAAAAAAGAATTTCCAAAGCGTGTGTAGTCACCTACAGACAAAAACAGCTGGAGGCAAAGGAAAGGGACTGTGCCATGAGGCATGGAGAAGGCTGTCAGAAAACTCCTCCCACCGAAGATACTCAAGTATATAAGGCCCAAGAAAGAGTACTTAGAATGTCACCATCAATCTTGGTTTTTGTGGAATTTTCTACCTTGGGAAACAAGTGAGCTGAGATGACTCCAAAGTGTTCATGGCCGGTGTTCCTCCTGGCCCTACTCTTTACACCCCTCCTATCTCAGAACTGTGATAACCTGGATGATACCACCTTGGAAAATGTGAAACTTCTGAGCAACATGATCAGTTCTCCTGAACAATGTCTAAAAGAAATCCGGGCTTTTGGGTTTCCGAAGGAGATCCTGCCATATATCCGGCCTGTGAAAAAGGACATCATGAAGGCCTTCCACTACGTGTCTGCTCAAGTTCTGAGTATCTTCAGTCTCTATGAGCCCCTCTCCACGCTGAGAACAGAAGACCTACAACACATGCAGAGGGGACTTCTTGAGCAACTGGAGCAAGTGCAAAACTGTTTTAGGGAGGAGGAGAACAAAAGCCAAGAGGAAGAGGGAAGCCAGATGGCTCCCTCCAGATCAGTCCCCCAGTGGGTCTACCTGGAACTGAGCGACTATTTCATCCGAATCAAGAAGTTCCTGAGGGAGAAGAAATTCAGTCCCTGTGCCTGGAAGATTGTCAAAGTAGAAATCAGAAGATGTTTCTCCTTCTTTTATAACTTTACAAAACTCCTCAAGAAGCACTCAGGTAATTTTTAGAATTAAATGACATTTCCCTCCCAAGTCTCCTCCCTCATCTTCTGCTTCAGCAAGAAGTTGCTGTCTTTGACTGGGCTGTGCCCTCAGACTGTTGGTAGTTTATATAACATTGGCTCTCTCCAAGACTTTATCTTGGCTCAGCAGCCACATTTATGTCTTTAACGTGTGTTAATACTTTAATAATTTGTTAACCACCCGCTGTGTGACCCCATGAATTTTATTAGAAAATACTGAGGGCAAGTTGAAGGGAACACGATTCCCTCTCTGTCTTCTGTTTTCCACTTTTCTTTTTTTTTTTTTGGTATATTTTGAGATAGGGTCTCCCTTTAGTCCCAGCTGTCCTGGAGCTCCCTCTGTAGATCAGGCTGGCCTTGAACTCACAGAGATCCGCCTGCCTCTGTCTCCCAAGTGCTGGGATTAAAGGCGTGCACCACCATGCCTGGCTGTTTTCCACTTTTCTTAGACCATTTTGTATTGGCTTTGTTCTACCACCTTAGAAAGTTACCAAGACAGCGCTTAACAGACACAGAACAAAGAAGGTTTGAAAGGGGCACATTTCAATGAATCATATTTCTGGCTTCCAAGTTCATTGATTCTACAAAAGTTTATTACGTTAAGAATATATGCCCACTCTGTAAAATCAGAACTCTTTTTTTCTTTTCTACCACCTCCTTCTCAGAGGGAAAAATATTGAGATTTCTGGCCTATTTAGTTGTCAGTTTGGTTTATTTGAAATGATGTAATTTGAAGGATGGTATGGCATAGCTTTAAGAATCAAAATCCATGGAGAGATGGCTCAGTGGTTAAGAGCACCAGCTGCTCTTGAAGAGTACCTAGGTTCAATTCCCAGCACCCACATGGCAGCTAACAACCATCCGTAACACCTTCTTCTGACATCTTGGGCATTGCACAGCACAGGTGCACTAACACACATGCAGGCAATACACTCATACACATAAAATAAAAATACTAAATAAAAAAATAAAAAAAGAGTCAAGATCCATGGTGAAATTTGGACATCTAGTTGTATTTGATGACCATAAAGCTCCTACCTGCCACTTGGGAGCCTGTGATTCTACTCCAGCACATTTATCATGTCAAGTGTATAGTGTTTAATTCCTACATCTAAAGGTATAGAAAGGGCTATGGAAAGAGGTCAAGGGCAGGTCTTGCCTAGCACATGAGGCATTTGGGTTGGAGCCCCAGCACTGCAGTGGGAAGAAAAATGTAAAGGTGCCGGGCACGGTGGTGCACGCCTTTAATCCTAGCACTTGGGAGGCACAGGCAGGCGGATCTTTGTGAGTTCAAGGCCAGCCTGGTCTACAGAGCGAGTTCCAGGACAGCTGGGGCTACAAGGAGACCCTGTCTCGAAAAGACCAAAAAAAAAAAAAAAAGTAAAGGTGTGAGCATGCTGGAGGAATTACAGCATTAGTGTTTCACCATGGGTGGTTGTCTTTTTTGTGTGTGACCCTAAAATGAAGGCCTAGAGTCATATTATGAAAGAATTTAAAATTATGCTTGATTTTTCCAATTGGAAAATGATTTGCTGTCAGTTAAATTAGACATTCTAATAATAACTGATATTTTTTATAGCTGTTATCTTTTTAAAGTATCCAGATTACCTATATTATTTACTTAACTGTCTTTGTACAGTCCTTCAACTATTTTTACTCATTAGCTGGCTAGTAATAATTAGTAATAATAAAAATGGTAATAATCTCTATTTCAGAACCCTGCGTCTTCAACCAGAACTTGGAGATTGTAGCTGCTTCACCTTCGGAAGACCGCTCTTGTTAAGACTACTACCAACACACTGCTAAACTCTTTGGATTCAAGATTGTTCAAGTTCAGGATTTAAAATAATATGAAAGGAAGGAAGGAAAGAAGGAAGGAAGGAAGGAAGGAAGTCTTATGGTAAGATTAAAGCAAATTTCAGTGAAAAGATTGGAAAAAATGTTTAAAAGAACAGGTTGTGAATCATGGCATTTAGGTTGCCAGGAAAAGAATCAGACAATAAATCAGAGTTAATATCCATTTGGTAAAATCCCCTCATTAACAGAGTTGTTGTAGATTGGAAGGAAGTGGGAGGGGGAGCTGAAGCATGTAGCCTGCTAAGCAGAAATTTACACAGTATTTCCCATGAATTTCCCTAATGCCTTTGCTGATCTCCCTAAAAACGCTGCTGAGGTGACTGCAGTGACCAGTAAACTTTAGATGCTTCTGTGTCTGCTTTGTGCAAGGAAGACACTTAGCTAAGTGGGGTGGGAATATAGTTCAGTGGTAGAGCAAGCACATGCCCAGTTCGTCCTGGATTTGGTTCCCAAGCACTGCAAGGAAAGGACAACGAAGAGAAAGAACAGAACTGGCCAAGAAAGCTAAGAATTTTCCAATCAGTGCAGAGTGTTCAAGTGTGGGGATGGGGAGGGCAGGGGCAGGGGTCAGAGCAGTGCAGATTGTTCAAGTGTGGGGATGGGGAGGGCAGGGGCAGCGGTTAGGACAGTGGGTTTTTTTTAAAGATCACATCTAACCAAAAGAAAGGGAGAGCCAGGTGTCCAGGTGTCATGGTGCACACCTTTTAATCCCAGCACTGTGAAGGCAAAGGCTGGTGGATCTTTGTGAGATGGAGGCCAGTCTGGTCTACATAGTGAGTTCCAGGCTAGCTGGGGCTAAAAAAAAAGGGGGGGGGGGAACACCAATCCTATTTCAAAGAAAGAACACAAAGGAAAACATAGCAAAGAAATGCTGACAGACAATATGAAAAATTTTTATTCTCATGCTTGATTTAAGAAATGCAAAATATGGGAAGAATAAAATATTCATCTCTTCAATTAACATGACAGAGATGAGAAACCAGTGATAAGACAGCTAGGGATGGGATAAACTGGTCTGCAGTAGTCTCCATGAGCAATACAGGAACCTTCCACAGCCTAAACGTGGTATCAGTCTTCTATGTCTGCAGAAAGTCATTCCAAGGAGATAATTAGCTGGGTGCTATTGACTGCGGCCTAGCTGATATATACTCTTTTTAATATGTTCACCTCCTGTATTTTTTTTTATCTTTCCTAAAATAATTTTTGAAGAAAGCTTTTTATTCTAAAATTAAAGAAACCCAACAAGCTTATCTTCCTCCATAATTACTGTGATTTCTTTCCTGGCCTAGGTATGCCAAGCACGGCTTTAATTTCAACGATGCCTTTGGTACTGCCTGAGCAAGCAGAACCTAAGCAGGTCTTCTTCAGGAGGGCCTGTCTGTTACTTTGCTGATGTTCAATTTAAAAAAATTCTATCAAAAAAAGGGGGGGGGCATTTTCATAATGCAAAGTTTAGAAAGTGGCTTGGGGCACTTCAGAGATTTTGCTTCTTTTCTTGTGATGGCCCGATTGGTAATACCTAGAAATCTCTGGAGGCAAAATTCTCTATATATTTCTTCTTCGGTCAACAGTTTCTCTTCTTTCTTAAGTGGAAATTCAAAAGTTAGTACAACTAGACTCGTGCAGAGCCCGGTACAGTTTCCACTTAGTTGTTTGAATGAGACCTAGCTTAAGCATGCAGGAGCCCCATCCCCAGGAAGGGAGGGGGAGTGTTGAATTGGTACAGAGGTCACAGGGGTCTCCCACATAAGCCTCTCCGGAGCTGAGAAGAGAGGAAAAGTCGAAACTTGGAGGACCAAAAAGAATGCTTTGGAATCCCACAGGAAAAAAACGAAAACCCCACGACAAATGCAAGAGAAATACAGGGTCCGGAAAACTTCGCATCCCGAACTTCTGCCCAGATTCCTTAAAGAATAACCCACACTCATTAACAGCTCAACGTGCAAGCACCTAACTTGTTCCGGATAAGAGGTCACCTACCCTCTAACAGGCGTCCCGCACAGGAGAACCTGGGCTATCCCAAACCACCTGTTCTCGAGGCTTTGGAAGCAAAAGAACACCTATTTCCTGCCTCTCAGTAAGCTGTGTGCTCACGGCCTGCTTTTCCTACATTGCAGGGAGGAGCTAGGATTTAAACTTGGAGCCCTAAGGGGAAGTTAGAAGTCCACCTACATTCCACAGTGAGTCACACAACACTGCGCCCAAGCAGTCCGCAAAGCTTCCCAGGTAGCAAGTTGCCACATTTCCAGCCCTAAACGCCTGCCCCTCCGCGCTTTGAGAAGCAAAGCCCTAAAGTTCACCTTTCAGGAGGTGTCCAGCCCCCGCCCTCGCCCGGCTGGGGCCCCGGCATGCTTCAGCTAGCCGCAGGAGTCCTTTGGACCTCCCGCAGGCCTGGATTTCGAGAGTGGGCTCCCACTCACTCGACTGTGACACCGGGGTGGGATCAGCGCCCTCAGCGGTGCGCAGGGGTGAAATCTGAGAAATGCGCCCCAGGCCACAGGCAACGGAGGAGGCGGGGCCCGGAGGACTTCCCTCCGCCCTCTAACCGCAGAGCTCGGGCGGGGCAGCCTGGGGCACGAACCCCTCCTTCGGTAACCCCCGGCCGGACGGGAGCCGGTGCTGAGGCGGGCGTGGAGGGCCCGGGTGCTGGAAGGGGCTTCCTTCTCCCGGGAGCCCCAGCAGATGTGGAAGGCGCAACAGTAGAACTGCTGGGAACAAAAGGCTTTCGCCACAGCCATCTCCCTCGGCTCGGCCAAGCGGTCCCAGCCGGGAGGGGAGCCGACGTGCGGTCCGAGGGGTTTAGCCTCTACACCACGCGCTGCGCGCGGGAGTCGCACTCACCACCGCAGCCGGGGAACCAAATCGAAGGGAGAGCAAAAACTTTCAGGGTATCACCTAGGGTGCAGGAAAGGGAGGGGCTGCGACTCCAGATGTTTGACAGTTGTCGGCCCAAATATTCAGCAAGATTTGCACTTTGTTTCCAACCGCCCTCCTCGAAGCATCCACAGCCTGGGGCGCAACGCTCCACCACAGCGCGTGGCGGCCCCGCGCCAGGCTCCTCCGAGACCCACGGGCCCGACGCGCCCCGGTGCCCGGACGCACTCGCGGAAAGTTTGCGCCCGCGCCCCGCATGCGCCTGCGATTCCGAAGAGGGTCGCGAGAGACCCGCACCCTGAAAGGGAGGCTTTTGTTGTCTCTTTCAGGGTCCAGGCCAAGGTCCCTGGGTGAGAACTGGACTCCGCTCCGGCCCGGGGAAGTGCGCACTCGGAGCCGGCGAGAAGCCCAGGCGGCGCTCGGCTCAAAACCAGCCTCCCAACCCCGGAAGCCGGCGGAGGAGTGCGGGTAGCCGAGTCCGCCACCTCCAGCCCGCGCGTGATCCGCTCAGGTGCACCCCGCACATCGGCCCAGGGGCGCAGCCCGCAGCCTCCCCTCGCTGGGGGGTTCTTACCTTGGGTCTGACTCTTCGGCCGGGACCCTGCTGGATTCCTTCACCCACTGGTCCGCAGCAGCCGGCGGGAGGACGAGGCTGGGCTCGGGCCGGAGCAGCGACGCTGCCCAGTCGGTCCTGGCAAGGGCCTGTGGTCAGCGTGCGAGTCCAGCTGCGGCCGTGGCTCCAAGCAGCCCCACAAGCACCCAGCCCGTCCGCAGCCCGCATGTGCTCCTCCGCAGTCCGAGAGCCGAGCGGGGGCCCCTGGCGGCCGGCTCTGGAAAGGCAGCTACGAGAAGAAAGAAGTCCTTTAGGATCCTCTAACCTGCAAGGAGAATCAGAGACCTGGACACTCTAAGGGGTCCGAGGGCCAGCTCAGCAAGAAAAATGTTAGGTCAGAAAAGACGCGTTCGGGGTCTACCAGAAAGAGCCAGACAGCTTACCTTAGGCAAGATATTCTGAATGCTGTAAAATGTACTGCCCCACACAGAAGGGAGAATTGAGCTACCAAAAACACAGGTTCAACAGACTTTGGGACCAGAAGAGGACGGAATTAACATCTTCGTTGACGCTTACCCCGCCGCTACCACTCCCTACTTAGATGAGCTGGTTTACTACAAGCTTCAGTATTAGACTGTGAGAACTTGGGGGAGCCTTAAGAGTAAAGCAACAGATGGCCTCTGGAATGCCAGAGAGTGTTACCAAAGGCCACTAAACCAATAAAGCAAATACAGGTCTCCCTGAGTCAAGCAAGACTCCACCGTCAGCACCAGCTACACCTCAC
Source organism: Rhizomys pruinosus (assembly GCA_009823505.1). Classification (NCBI taxonomy): domain Eukaryota; kingdom Metazoa; phylum Chordata; class Mammalia; order Rodentia; family Spalacidae; genus Rhizomys; species Rhizomys pruinosus. Next base: position 2,534,634 of record VZQC01013763.1, on the reverse strand, counting down.
CTGCCTGGAAATACTGTGCAGTGGAGGCAGCCATGTGCCTGTATATCCCAAATCTAATTGGCTATTGGCTCTCTCCTTGGAGGAATAACCCATGGCTGATGCCACAAGCTTACATCCTTTACAGGTAGGAGATGTTAGAAGCCACAGTAAGACACTGTCATATTTAACGGGGGGGGGGAAATGTAATTCATGGATTAACAATCATCCAAACCTATGTGTTCTATGCCAAAGTAACCTACCTCTATTAGTGCTGCTTAAATACCTATATATCTATTGCTTGTGCTTCATTGAGTAGGAGCGAAAGGTTACTCCTGGACAAACGTCAGCCCCTGAAAGGAAACGCCAGAATTGACCAGAGTCCAAGACAACAGCTCCAGAAGAGTGGACTGTTTTACTTCTCATCCACCTGTGCCCTTTTCAAAGCCTAGGGAAACACCTGCGAAGAGGGGGCGTGGTAGAACGTAAAGGCTCCGATTGGGGTGAATGGGTGAAACACAGCGATGTAGTCTGGACACTCATTTGATCAACTTGATTGAACAAACAACATGTCACCCCCCCCACTGGATGGTGGGCTGTGGGGGTTTGGGCACAACAGCCTGTAGATTGGTTTTTGCACGAAGGATGCTTGTATCATGGATTATCACTTATAGCTAAAAAAGAAAAAAAAAAAACGAAGATGCAAGACAGTTATGGCAGAATACATATCTATGGGGTGGGGGTGGGGGGAAGGAGAGGAGAATGCCTGTCGAATTGGAAATGATGTAGAAATGCACAAAGCATCAATAAAAAAATAAATTAAAAAAAAAAGTAAAGCAATTATAAAAGTACTCTCAGGGGGCTGGAGAGATGGCCTAGCGGTTAAGAGCGCCGACCGCTCTTGCAGAGGAACCGGGTTCGATCCCCAGCACCCCCAATGCGGCCGAGAACCGTGTAAACTCCAATTCCCAGGAGAACTCCATTCCAGGGGAATCCGACACCCTCTTCTGACCTCCGGGGCGTTGCACGACACGGGTGCACAGACTTGCTGCAGACAGTACATTCAACACATACAGAAAATAAATTAATTTAAAATAAATAAAAAAATTAATTTAAAAATATTAAAAAAAAAAAAGTACTCTCAGGCCAGGCGTGGTGGCACACACTTTTAATCCTAGCACTTGGGAGGCAGAGGCAGGCGGTTCGGGGCTGGAGAGATGGCTCAGCGGTTAAGAGCAACAACTGCTCTTGGAGAGGACGCAGGTTCGATTCCCAGCACCCACATGGCAGCTGAGAACCGTCTTTAACTCCAGTTCCAGGGGAATCCGACGCCCTCTTCTGACCTCCGCGGCATTGCACGACACGAGTGCACCAACCTACATGCAGACAGTACATTCATACACATAAGAAAATTAAAAAAAAAAAAGTACTCTCGGTTCATAGAGGGAGTCTTTAAACTTGAGTTTCCTGACTTTCTGAGAAAAAGGAATTGGACTTGTCTATATCATTTTTTTTTTTTTGAGACAGGGTCTCCCTGTAGCTCCAGCTGTCCTGGAGCTCGCTCTGTAGACCAGGCTGCCCTTGAAACTCACAGAGACCCGCCAGCCTCGGCCTCCTGAGGGCTGGGATTAAAGGCATGCGCCACCACGTGTCTATATCCTTTTATCCTCCCGTGATAATTCATACCTTATTTAAAATGTATTGAACTTTTGTGGATTTCATACAATATATTTTGATCATATTTAGACCGCATCCCTATATGTGACCTTTTTAATGCCCCCTCCCTCGGTTTCATGTGCTCTGTCACATATCATTAAATCTGTGTCCTAATTCCCCTTCAGTGTGGATCCATCTACTGGGGCCTGATTAACCTATCCAGCATCACATCCTTAAAGAAAACTGACTCTTCCTCCCCCCCAAAGCTATTGGATGCTTCTCAGCTAAGGTTGGAGCTTCGTCCCCAGGTCCCCGCTTCTATGTCGAATTTTGTCTAGCTTGAGCTTGCAAGCATCTTGCACGTGCTGTTACTATTGCTGTGAGTGAGTTCACATGAGTAGCTGAGCGGCTGTCTGAAAAACTGTTCCCGCCACCTCTGGCTCTTTCCACCCCTTTTCCCTCAATGGTCCCTGAGCCTTGGATGGCAGAGGTTTGATATAGGTGTCCTACTTGGGGACAAGCACTCTAAAGTCTCTTATTCTCTGCATTTTATATCCTTTTGGGGGGGTCTTTTTTGAGACAGTATCCCTGCAGCCCCAGCTGGCTTGGAACTCTCTATGTAGACCAGGCTGGCCTTGAACTCACAGAGATCCACCTGCCTCTGCCTCCAGAATGCTGGGATTAAAGGCGTATACCACCAAACCCTGTTATCTATATACTTTTATTTCCCTATGATAACATCTTAATGCACACTGACTGAGGAATATCACGTGACTAGCTAGCTATTTCACTCCACAATTCCTACTATGTACTTTAAAGAAGTATGGAAATAAATTAAGTAGAATTTAAGTTATCTATCTCCATATCTCACCTTCTACTAGCCTTCCCATCACAAATGCCTCTTTGTTCATGTTAGTTACTTTTCTGTTGCTGAGATAAGACACCATGACCACGGGAACTTTTAAAAGGGAGGTTTTATTTGGCTATGACCATAGAGGAGGCTTGGTGGCCAGAACAGAAGGACAAGGGATCATATTTTCAAGTAAGCCCAGGAACCAGGGAGGGTCTGGAAATATATCAAGGTTTAAGAACTAAGTAGTCATCCCCAGTGTCACGCTCCCTCCAACAAGGCCTCACCTCCTAAAATCTCCCCAAACAGCACCACCAACTGCGGACAAAAATGTCCAATCACTTGAATCCTATGGAGGACATTCTCATTCTTCCACAGTAGAATAAGCTAAAGACTGCATTTAGTCCACTTTCAAAAGTCCCCATAGACTTCACCAGTCTTAATACTATTCAGAAGTCCAAAGTCTGAAATCTCTTCTGAGACTCAAGTCAATATATTAATTGTAAGCCCCAGTAAAATCAAAGACAAATTACATAATTCCAACATACAATGGAACTGAATAAAGATTCCCATTCTAAAGGAGACATACTGAGCAATAACCCGACCAAAACAAGACCGAAACCCAGCAGGCAACACCAAATCCAGTAGCTCCTTGTCCAACCTCTGGGACTTTACTTCCAAAGGGCATGACTGGCTCAGTCCCTCCAGCTTTGCTGCCTGCACCGGTTCCTGTACGCAGCTCTCCTTGAAAGAGTGGACTGTTTTACTTCTCATCCACCTGTGCCCCTTTTCTAAGCCTAGGGAACAACCTGCGGAAGAGGGGGCGTGGTAGAATGTAAAGGCTCCGATTGGGGTGAATGGTGAAACTACAGCGATGTAGTCTGGACACTCATTTGATCAACTTGATTGAACAAACAACATGTCACCCCCCACTGGATGGTGGGGCTGTGGGGGGGTTTGGACACAACACGCCTGTCATGATTGGCTTTGCACGAAGGATGCTTGTTATGTGTTGGATTTATCATTATAGCTAACAAAAGGAAAAAAACAAAAAAAAAAAAAAAAAAAAAAAACAGAAAGATGCAAGACAGCTCCCCCCCTTATGGATAGGAATAATGATCTGGGATGGGGTGGGGGTGGGATGGGAGAAGGGAAAGGTGAAAGAAGAAATAAAAAATGCCTGATTGAATTGGAAATGATGTACGAAATGCACAAACAGCATCACAAAAAAAAAATTAAATTAAAAAAAAAAAGAAAAGATGTCTCATGGTTCTAGCATCTCTGATATTTTGGGGTCTCCGCTGACAACCAGGCTTCACTTTCACAATTTCACATACTGTTAGGGCCTTCTTTATGCAAAGATGCCACCACTGCATACTACCTGGCTCATGGTCTTGGTGGCCTCTCTAAAGACATCACCTACATGGCGTGCAGGTGAGAAGGACCTGACCGGCTTCATCCACAAAACTGGAAGCTTTTGTAGGTGGCACATGTTGAAAGCAAAGACAGAACACTACTTAGGCTGGGTACCTCATTCACACTTTAATTTAACCGTTACTGTCCAACTTTTTCAGATCAGCCCTTCGCCTCACCTCCACAGCACACTCCCATCCCTCCCCTCCCCTCCCCTCCCCTCCCCTCTCCTCTCCTCTCCTTTCTCAGTTGGGTGGGTTCTTAACCCTGAAGATACTCTTTCCATTGTTTAAATGCAAACCCATAGGCCTCTCCTTAATGGCTCTAATCTCATCACAAAGAGCCACTCCTTCAGCACGAGCCTGGACTCCAGTATTACCCATCCCAGAGCTCTTTTTTCTATCCAGGTTATACATTCTGCATTTCTTTCTGCCTCCACTTGCTCTCTTTCACTGTATATCTGTATAATGTTAATGGTGACATTGATAGTCACACCACCATTCAACCATTCAACATTATAGCTGTCTTGAAATTTCCTCCCACAAAGAAATCAATCCATTACTTTTCTTTTTTGGGGGGGGAGACACTGTTTTTTTAAAATATTTTTATTGACATTTTGTGCATTTCATACATCATTTCTCATTTCAATTTAGACTCATTTCCCTTTCCATGTCCCCCACCCCACCCGAGTTCATGCATTCTGCTATACATTCTTGTATCTTTTCCTGAGTCCTTTTAAAGTTTTTCAAAGCAGAGGATTATTGTTGGGGGGAGAACTTTACTCTTTCAGTCGATTCTTTGTCCCACTTCTTTTGTTGTTGTTCCCTCCAATTTGTATTACTTCAACATATGGACATACATGTATATGTATATACGTGTCACACCTGTACTACCATTATGTCATCTGAAAATAAAGTGTATGTTATTTCCAAATCATATTTCGGGATTCACATTTTTCCCTTTTAATTTTATATTACTCTAAAATATGCATATATACCCTCCACCTATATACCAAAATTACAATATATGAAAATAAGTGATAGGTTAATTCTAGAACCTGTTAAGGGATTCACAATATAAGAGCACAGTTGTGTTCAGATCATGAGGAATATAACATTAACATTGCTCAATTTGCCTTACAACTAGGTACTTGTTGCTAGCATCCACAGATGAGGGATATCATTCATCATTCATTTTTCTGGGACTGTTACTTCACTTAATGTAATATCTTCTAGTTCCATCCATTTACCTGCAAATTTCATGATGTCATCTTTCTTTACCACTGCATAGAACTCCACTGTGTGGATGTAACACATTTTCTCTATCCACTCACCAGTTGAGGGGCACTTGGATTGGTTCCACCTCTTCACTATTGTGAAGAGAGCTGCAAAAAACATGGCTGTGTATGTATCTCTGCAGTAGGATGAGTCTTGTGGGTATATACCCAGGAGTGGTATGACTGGGTCCGGTGATAAGCTCATTTTGAGTCTTTTGAGGGTTCTCCACACTGCTTTCCATAGTGGTTGTATGAGTTTACATTCCCACCAGCAGTGGATGAGTGTTCCCCTTTCCCTACAACCTCTCCAACATTTGGTATCATTTGTTTTCTTGATCTTAGCTGGAGTGAGATGATATCTTAAAAAGGTTTTAATTTGCATTTCCTTAATTATTAGTGATGTTGAACACTTTTTAAAATGTTTCTCAGTCACCTTTACTTCCTCAATGTGAAGTCTCTGTTCAGCCCTTGTGCTGGATAGCTTTACACCTGGGTTGAGGGAGCCTCAATTGGGGAATTGGCTCCATTGGATTGGCCTGTGGCCACATCTGCAGAGTATTGTCTGATTGTCGAGCAGTGTGGGAGAGCCCAGCCCACAATGAGTGGTGCCACCCTGGGCAGGTTGTTGTGTACCGTATAAGAAGGCAGGCTGGGCATGAGCCAGGGGAGCAAGCCAGTGAACAGTACTCCTCCATGGCCTGTGCTTCAGCTCCTGCCTCCAGGTTCCTGCCCTGAGTTCCTGCCTTGGGCTCCCTGAGAACTGTAACCCAGGAGATGTAAGCTGAATAAACCCTTTCCTCCCCAAGTTGGTGTTGGTCAGAGTGTTTTGTCACAGCAATGGAAGACAAACTAGAACAGCCCTTTACTCCATCTTTTAAATGAGTCATTTGTTTTCTTAGTTCTTTGTTTTTTGAGTAGTTTATATATTCTGGAAGTTAATGCTCTGTCAGATGTATCAGAAGTGAAGGTTTTGTCCCATTCTGTGGGTTTTCTCTTCACTTCCCTGATTGTTTCTTGTGCTCTATAGAAGCTTTTGAGTTTAATGAGGTCCCACTTGTCAATTGTCGACCTTATTTCCTGTGCAGCTGCTGTCTGATTTAGAAAAGCTTCTCCTATGCTTATGTTTTGTAGGTTGCTGCCAACGTTTTCTTCTATCACCTTCAGAGTTTCAGGTTTCACATTGAGGTCTTTTATCCATTTGGAGTTGATTTTTGTACAGGGCAAGAGGCAAGGGCTTAATGTTATTCTCCTACAAGTGGTGATCCAGTTTTGCCAACACCATTTGCTGAAGATGCTGCCTTTCTTCCATTGAGTCTTCTTGGCCCCTTTGTCAAATACGAGGTGGCTGAAATTGCAAGTTTGGGTCTTCAGTTTTGTTCCATTGGTTTACAGGTGTGTTTTTGTGCCAGTACCAGGCTGTTTTTATGACTATAGCCCTGTAGTATAATTTGAAGTCTGGTATAGAGATCCACCCCCCCTCATATGAATTTAAGGATTTTTTTCCCCAAGCCTGTGAAGAAACTTATGGGGATTTTAATTGGGATTGCATTGAATCTGTATATTAGTTTATGTAGAATGGACATTTTTACTATATTACTTTTTCCAATTCATGAGCATGGGAGGTCTTTCTATCTTCTAATGTCTTCTTCAATCTTCTTCTTCAGGGGTTTAAAATTTTTATCGTAGAGTTCTTTGGTGTCTTTGGTTAGGTTTGTTCCTAGGTATTTTATTGTTTTTGAGGCTATTGTGAGTGGGAAGGTCTCCTTGTATTCCTTCTTCACTTTCTTGTTATTGGTGTAAAGAACAACTAGTGATTTTTTTTAGGTTAATTTTGTATCCTGCCACTTTACTGAAACTCTTAATCATTTCTAGGACTTTTCTGGTGGAGTTTTTAGCATCCCTTAGGTAAACTATCATATCATCTGCAAAAAGGGTAATTTGACTTCCTCTTTTCCAATTAGTATTCATTTAATTTCCTTTTCTTGCCTTATTTCCCTAGGAAACATTTCAAGAACTATATTGAAGAGGAGGGGCAATAGAGGGCAGCTTTGCTGGGTTCCTGCCTTTAAGGGGAATGCTTTTAACTTTTCTACATTTAGGATGATGTTGGCTGTGGGTTTGTTGTACATGGCTTTGATTACATTGAGGAATGATCCCTTTAGTCCAGTTCCCTCTAGGACTTTACACATGAAGGGATGCTGGATTTTGTCAAAGTTTGGTGCATATATATTTATGATTGTGAAATCTTCATGGTTAATTGTTCCTTTGATAAGGATGTAATGGCCCTCTTTGTCTCTTCTGATTAGTCTTACTTTAAAGTCTATTTCATCTGGTATTAGAATAACAACTCCTGCTTGCTTTTTGGTACCATTTGCTTGGAATATCTTTCTCCATCCTTTCACTTTAATTTGGTGCCTGTCCTTGAGGGTGAGATGGGTTTCTTGTACACAGCATACAAATGGATTCTGTTTCCTAATCCATTCTTCCAGTCTGTCTTTTGATTGAGGAGTTTAAATCATTAATATTTAAGGTTATTACTGAGAGATGTGTGTTGCTTCCTTTCACCTTATTTTCTGTTTGTATTCTTGGTCTATGTTTGTATTTTCACAGTTATACTTTTATTAATTTCTCTCTCTAGGTATTTGGGGATAGTTGCTTCTTTCCTCTGTTCTTTGAATTGCTTCGAGTATTTTCTGAAGGGTTGGATTTTTTGGACATGTATTTTTTCATCTAATTTATGTAATGAAAGATTTTTCTTTCTCCTTTAACTATCATCGACATTTTTGCTGGGTATAGTAATCTGGTTTGGCATCTATAGTTGTTTAGTACTGGAAATACTGTGGTCCATCTTCTGGCTTTCATAGTTTGTACTGAAAAGTCGGCTGTAATTCTGATGGGTTTTCCTTTATATGTAACTTGTCATTTTTCTCTTGTAGCTTTCAGTATCTTGTCTTTTGTGGGGTGGGGGGGATCTAGCATTTTAATTATGATATGGTGTGGGGAATTTCTTTTCTGGTCTTGTCTATTTGGTGTTCTATGTGTTTCTTGACTTTGTATGGGTATGTCTTTTTTCAATTTGGGAAAATTTCTCTATAATTCTGTTGAAGACCTGGTCCATACCGTTATCCTGGGATTCTTTTTCTTCTATACCTATGATGCGGAGGTTTGTTCTCTTCATGGTGTCCCACATTTCCTGGTTATTCCACTCTTGCGCTTTTTAAAATTTTTCATAGTCTTTGCTTGAGCTCTTCAGTTCTTCCACATTATCTTCTAGACTTGATATTCTATTTTCTGCTTCATCCATTCTGTTACTGAGGCTTTCTCCTACTGTTTCCTGTTCACTGGAAGAATGTTCAATTTCCCTTTTCATTTCAGCCTGAGATTCTTTTAGTATTTCCATTTCCTTGTGGAGTTGGGCATTGTCTTCTTTTAGATCTTTGATTTACTTTTACTTTTCTTTTTTCATTTCAGTCTAAGTTATTTTTTCAGCCTTTCCATTTATTTCTGGACTTGGTCATTCTCTTCCTTTAGTTCTTTGGTTTGTTCTTTATATTCCTTCATTTCTTTGAGTATGTCTATGATTGTTCCTTTAAGATCTGTGTCCTGAGTTACCTCTAGGGAGATCTCATTATTTGAGTCTTCTATAGGGCTGATAGAATTTTGTAGGGATTTATTACTTGCTTTGCCCATGTTGTTGATTTTTCGTTGTGATTTTGGCATGTGGATTTGAGTTGTTTGTAATCTGATGTGAAATTCAAAATTTCTTCCTTTTGTTGAAGGCCTGTTCCTCTAGGTTGTCTGTGGTGTGGGGGTTTGCTGGATGCCCACACCTCTGATGGAGCTCAGATGGCCCTGGAACCCACCCTGCAGTCCATTACTTTTGCATTTAGCCTCAAGTAGGCTATTCAGCATAGGCAGACTGCAGCCAGATGCTTTGCAAAAATGTCCCAGTTGCTGCTTATGTCTCTCTCTCTCTCTCTCTCTCTCTCTTTCTCTCTCCCACCACTTTGTTCTTAGCACTACTTCATTCCAGGCTCCTTCTAGAACTGGACTGTTAATCTCTGCTTACAGCATTCCATAGCTTTTCAAGGGCGAACTTCCAAAGTCTTTCAAGTTCCTCCAAAAAACCACACATGGTCAAGTTTTCACAATAACCCTCTCTGGTGACCCTGTATTATTTACATCTCTGTTGTGATAAGACACCATGACCAAGGAACATTTTAGAAGGAACAGTTTATTTGTTCTATGATCCCAGAGGGATTAGAGTCTGTGATGGCAGAGGAGGCTTGGGGGAGAAGTGGCCCCACCAGAAATCCAAGTGATCACACTTTCACGCACCACAGGAAGCAGAGTGTGACTGGAAATCTGTCAAGGGGACCTGCTTCCTCCAGCAAGGCCTTGCTTCCTAAAACCTCCCAAAACAGTGCCACCAACCGGGGACAAAATAGCCAAATACTTGGAGCCTATGGGGGACTTTTTCATTCAAACCACCATAGTGCCCTTCTTGACTCACAGAAATACTTGGGAAGCTCTGCCACAGGGCCACAGCACAGTAGTTGCTGTGCCCTCTGCCTAGAAGAGTCTTCCAGATTACTTAGCTACCTCTTGGGTCAGGCTCTGCCTCTCCCTTCCAGCTCTCAGCTCAGAGTCCTCCTCTTTCAACCATTTAAAAAGCATATCCATCTCCTCCTGACACTCCCTACCTACATTCCTTGCTCCAATTTTCTCCATCAATGAACGACACACTAAATATCTTACTTTGTTTACTGCCCATATTAGTTTTTTGTGGCTTCAAAGAAAATACCTCTAATTTAGTGGGCTTAAAACAATGTAAACACGTTATAGCTCCAGAGGTGGGTGGGGCTAAAATGACCACACCAGCAGAGCTGTTTTCCTTTCTGAGGTCTGAAGGAAAGAATCTGTTCTGGGGCTGGAGAGATGGCCTAGCGGTTAAGAGCGCCGACCGCTCTTGCAGAGGACCCGGGTTCGATCCCCAGCACCCACATGGCGGCCGAGAGCCGTCTGAAACTCCAATTCCAGGAGAACTCCAGTTCCAGGGGAATCCGACACCCTCTTCTGACCTCCGCGGCACTGCACGTCACGGGTGCACAAACTTGCATGCAGACAGTACATTCATACACATACGGAAATAAATAAAATTTTAAAAAAAATTAAAAAAAAAAAAAAAAGAATCTGTTCTCTTGTTCTACCAGCTTCCCAGAAGCAGCCAGCCATGCAAAGTCAGGCTCTCCCTGGCTTCACCGTCCTCTCTGCTCTCCTCTTCCCCGTCTATGCGTCCCAGTGACGACACATGGCCCTGCCATGTTTCCCTCTCCACATGAAAGTCAGCTGTGTTCAGTAAACCAAATGAATTCTCCTTTGCCGTGTAATATGACACAGTCACAGGTCAAGGACATGTGTTACATAATGGGGGATTATTTTGTGCATAAGTACTAATTTATTTTTTTTCTGTGAGAATGAATATAAACGGGGACTTTTTCTTGTTCACTACTTTCCTGATTATTTCAATAAATGGGGGCGTCTGGAGAGATGGCTCATTGGTTAAAAGCACTGGCTGCACTTGCAGGGGGACTGCGTTTGATTCCCAGCACCCACCTGGAGGCTAACAACTGTCTTTAACTCCAGTTCCAAGGGATCTGATGCCTTCTTCTGACCTCTGCCATGACAGGGGTACATTTACATACATCCAGGCAATACACTCATTCATATAAAATAAAAATAAATAAAATATTTTTTGTAAATAAATAAATAAATAGGTCTGTGGGAAAATCCAGCTTAAATTGCAGGCTAGCTTCCAGCTAGCATGCCTCAGAGCACCTCGTGGCCAAGGGTCTGACCCCGCCCCAAGGAGAAGCAAACAACCTGGCCTAGGTGCATGATGCTGGGTGGGGCAATGGTGTGCAGTGGCCCGGAGTTGGGGGACTTATGATTGGCTCTGGGAACTGATGTCATTTGGTTTATAAAAGCAAACTGTAGCAAAGAGTAAATTTGAATTTCATAGTAACATCATCACGGAATACCCGCAAGTTATTTTATTAATTTTTGCACGCATACAGGTTAAGGTAGGCCTGCATTTCATTCGGGTGGCCAGTGGGTTGGAAAAAGGTTCCCCTTTGTGGACCACCAATCTGGGTAGCTGGTGTTGTGAGTGGGCATAGGCTGAAGGGAGGTCAACAGCCATCAGCCTGAAATTCCTGTCCAGGGTTCAGCAGTCTCTGGGCAGGTGGGAAGTCATGGCCAAGAGTGGAACACGTGTCTCATGGGTCCAGGCTAAGGGCCTGAGTTAGAAGTACCACTCAGGTCAGGTTACAGAAGTAACCAACTGACCTCTGCACCAAGGGGTCAGTTCCCCACAGTTTCCGAAAAGTGGGCACTGTGTTCCCCTTCTCTTAGCAGGGCTGCGTGGTCCTGTTCGCCATAAAAAGAAAGCTTCCTACCTGGGTCCATGATACAGACTGAATTGTGTACCCTCAAAAATCTGTATGCTGAAACTCTAACTCTCAGTTGGTAGTATTTAGAGATGAAGCTTTGAGGACTGAAAGAGTCAACCTTCTGGTAAGGCTCTCATTATGGAACTTGTGACAGAAGAAGGATGACTGTGAGGAAGACTATGACGAAGAAGAGGAGGTGATGGAGGATCAAGAGGGGAGACATGGGACAGAAGGAAAAGAGGAGAAACAAAAGATGGAGAGTTTATGCAGGAGACACACTCAAGAATGCAGCCATCTGCAAGTCAAGCAAAGAACCCTCATAGGAGCCAACCTGATCCAGCCTCCGAAACTGTGAGATCTAAGTATATTTTTCAGCCACCTGGTCTATAATATTTGACCAAATAGACTACCATAATACTCAAATATTTGTTCAATTAGTAAAAAGTCTTTGCTGTAAGCATTGCAATAGTTCATGTCTACTAAGCACCAAGAATGTGGCAAATATTGCTAAGCACTTTACATGGAATATCTAATTTAATTTTCACAAGAGTCCCATTTGGTAGGTACACATGCATAAATATAGGCTGGAAAACTGAGGTCAAGCATTTAGAATACAATATAGCTTAGCTTTGAACTTGGCAATATGATTTAAGCAAATAGCTCTAACACTCACACCTCCCTGCCACTATCATGAGACAATGGGCAACTTTACGTCTTGCCCACGAGGAGCTTATAATGTAATAATGACAATAACACAAAGAAGTCTGTGAGAGGGCTGCAAAGATGGCTCAGCACTGGCTGCGCTTGAAGAGGACCTGGGTTCCGCTTTCAGCACCCTCATGGCCATTTGAGGACCAGACCTGCAGCTAAATAATAGGAACTGGCATCCCAAATGCCAGGCTAAGTTTACAGCTTCTGTTAGTAATTACTAATGGGGAGAAAATAACCTGAAGCAATCACAAAGTAATGTCCAAAGTTGTAACTCAAGAGGCAACAGGTACCAGAGAAAAGTAAACTTCCTGGGTAAAATATTTTTAAAGGATGTTAGCCCTGTGATTTTAAAACGACAATTTTGGGTCTGTAATTCTGGGCTCAGAGCACAACCCCATATATCTTAGATTTATAAGGTTCAAAAGAACCAGCATAGACAACTAACTAGCCCATTTCTGACCTTTGGACATGCATGAGTTCTGCCATTTCCTGTTTATGGAGGAAAAGGGACAATTAAATGACTTGTCCAAGATTATACAGCTAGTAACACTGGGACACTGATTCTGGCTCCTGTGACTGTGAGTCCTCTGTGCATCTTGATATGTCAATAGAAGGAGCCAGAAATGCATATTGGTCTGAGTTTACAAAGGGCCCACCTTTTAGGCTGTTTCACAGAAGCCTCTGTAGGTATCTATAGAATATGTCTGAGGACTTGGATGGGGGTCTCATGAATATGAACTGCAGTCTCTTCATGGAAAAGAGAAGGATAGGGCTCACTTTGCCTGAAAGCCATGCAGAGGACAAAGTGACATGGTAATTAAGGGATAGCCTTCAAAGTCAGAGATGCAATGTAGTGAGTCCAACTTCTTTGAATCTTGGTGACCTTGTCTTAAAAATTGTGAGATAATATAGGTAACTGTGTGGATTTGATAGTCACACATAACACGCTTAGCAAGTGCCTGTCACTTGGTAAGTGCTCAAGGAACACCAGCCACCCACAGTTCTTCCCAGGATACTTTGCACACCACCCACATGGAATCCCTCCATTACGAAAGTGAGAGACTCCAGCATGTGACAGGAGCTTCACTTTCCCCTAGATGCCATCTTCTGGAACTGGCAATGAAAAAGAGGATTTCCTGGTAGTTTGGTGAATGATGAATAAGATTCAGATTCCCGGCCCAAATCACTGAAAGTTAATTTCTATTTCCAATTCACGCTGACCCAGTACTTATGAAAGAAATGGTGCACTGTCTCCAATGGTATGTGAGTAAAATCCGATAGAGATTTCATCACCAAACCACTTCTTTCCAGCTTTCCCCAAAGAGCAAAGTAGTCAGATGGCTGCAGGGTGAGAAGGAAAAGCATGTTCACCTCATCACAGACTGGCATGCCTGAAGAACAGTCCTCTGTCTGCTTTGGATCTGTTACCCAGTGTCACTGTGCTCATGGTATACTAATAATGATTGTTACAGGTGGCTTAATAGCAAACAGCAGGCATCCTCAGAGTCTCCAGGTAAATACTTAGCAGATATTCAACAACGAGGCTATACTCCTTATCTTGTTTCACTTTGTTTTTAAGACCCTTGACCAATCACAAGGCCCAAGAGCTTAATCTCACTGTTTCATGGGAGTCTCTGTGATGATAGGACTTACAGTAATGAACTCTGGGGTCATGGAAAGGAATATGCATATGTCCTCCTAAGTACTGAAGTAATGGAGACTCAAGCAAAAGGCAATCTTGTCTACGTTATTGATTTGAAATGGCTTGAAGGGCTCCATCGTGTAAGCCCTGCAGCACGTTTCCTGCCAGCACAGTTCTTAACATTTAAGGATAATGACACTGAGAATTGCCTCTGAATTCCACACTCCCAGAGGTGTGATCAAGCAGAGAGAGAGATCAGAGACAGGAGCTGGAAAAAGAGGTGGTACCCCAGCAAGACAGATGCTAAGATGGCACCATCCGGAATCATAACGGACAGTTGGATAAAACTTCCATTCTACACAGTAGAGATGCTTTAAATAATTTCATTGAAAAGAGAGACTTAATTTTATTTATTTCTGTATGTGTATGAATGCACTGTCTGCATGCAAGTCTGTGCACCTGTGTCATGAAATGCCGCGGAGGTCAGAAGAGGACGTCGGATTCCCCTGGAACTGGAGTTCTCCTGGAATTGGAGTTTCAGATGGTTCTCGGCCGCCATGTGGGTGCTGGGGATCGAACCCAGGTCCTCTGCAAGAGCGGTCGGCGCTCTCAACCGCTAGGCCATCTCTCCAGCCCCCCCCCAAACTCATTTCTAGTGTGAGGCACTATGGCCTTTCAAAAAAACAAAAAGGGAAAGCGGACCACTGTGTGTGGACAATGGATTGGGGAAGTCATGTTCTCAAAGCAATAACACAGGAAAACATAGGAAGAGAGAAGCAGCTCTTGTGTCATGGATACTTTTAACTCCAAGTAGGAAAGAACGAGGGTCTCAGGTATGCTTTCTCACTGTGATAAGCACAGCCTTATTGCTTTTGTGGTCAATGCCCACTATCACCACCAACAACTCAGTCATCCATTTCCAACTACCTGGTATAGCAAGTGAAAAGTCTTGCATCTCCTTATTTCTCCTGTGGGAAAGTGTCTGTGGGAAAGGAATAAAGGAAGTAAACTTTCCTGCTGTCAGATGAAGGTAGCTTTTGATGAACTGGGAACCTCTCCAAACCACCCTCTGCCCTCCTGGCATAGAAAAACAAACAAGACTTTCCCTTTCACATCATAATTAAGGCCAGAGACAAACGTGAGCCATCATCCTGACCTCCTTCAGCCTCCAGCTGTCTATCTGCTTGGGGCCCTATTTTCTCAAGCTTCCAATTAGGTTTGATCCACTGTTCAATATTAATTTCCATTTAAGAAGCTACTTTGCCATTGGAAAGCCCCTTGGGTTGAATAATTATCGAATTTCTAAATGGCCTGTGGCCAGCCTCTGCTGTGATAGTGTTTCATATCCAGTGATAGGAAAGACTTGCCTCGGGTATTAACGGCCTTGACCATCCTTTTTGAGAGAGGAAAAAAAATCTCTTAGAAAAGATTTTTGAGGGCTGGAGAGATGGCCTAGCGGTTAAGAGCGCCGACCGCTCTTACAGAGGACCAGGGTTCGATCCCCAGCACCCACATGGCGGCCGAGAACCGTCTGAAACTCCAATTCCAGGAGAACTCCAGTTCTAGGGGAATCCAAGACCCTCTTCTGACCTCCGCGGCATTGCACGACACGGGTGCACGGACTTGCATGCAGACAGTACATCATGCACATACGGAAATAAATAAAATTAATAAAAAAAAAAAAAAGAAAAGATTTTTGGAAAAGTTTCAATTAATTTTTTTTTTTTTAATTCATGGGGCTTAATATTCTAATAGTCTCTGAAGTGATCTCCCTCCCTCCTTCCTTTCTTCCCCCTTTATTTCTTAAATATTTCTACCCGGATCCCAGAAGAACAACTGCCCACTTTTTATGAACTGAATTACATTTTCAGCCCTCGCGTTTCCTCACTGCGCTGTTTTCTGTTTTCATCTGAAATTGCTCAGCTTTGCTGCTGCTCACACTTCCGCTTCAGTGCCGGAAGCGGAAGGTGAGCATGATCGCTAGTGGGGAAGGGTTCCCATAGCCTTAGTAGATGGGCACCCAGACCCGTGCCAGCCCACAGTGTGTGGTTCGCAGCTTGTTAGTGACAGGGGACCCAAAGCTGGCTTCCAATCCAGGCATTTTTCTTGGTTTGTAAGTGTTTTTTGGTGTTGCCAGTGATCACGAGACTCTCCCATGCCTCTTCCTTCCTGCTACTCCTGCTCTACTACACCCCCCCCCCATATACACACACGCCCAAGGTCACAGTCCACATAGCCTTCTTACTTGACGGCTTAGGAGTTTGGCAAATTCCTTGCTTGGGGCTGGACAGATGAATCAGTGATTAAGAACACCCACCGACTGTTCCTGCAGAGGATCTGGGTTCCATTCCCAGCACCCACAGAGCGGTTAACAGCTGTGCGTAACTCCGGTTCTAGGGGAATATGACGCCTTCTGACTCTACAGACATTGCAAAACAGGCTGCACTTACACACATGCAGGCGACACACTCATAACAGGATGCATTTACACACATGCAGGCGACACACTCACACATGTGAAAAAATTGTGATGCATATTGGAAACAACAACAACGGACAGGACTGCATCAAAGAACTGACTGAAACCGTGAACTTGTGCTCAAAACAGTCAACTTCCACATGGAGAATTTTGAGAAAGACTAAGAAAGAGATGAAAAGCATGTTTGGCAGAATACGTGAGCTCTGGTGGGGTGGGGGATAGGGTGGGGGACACGGGTCTAGATTTGATAATCTTGTACAAAATATATAAAAAAAAATTCCTTCCTTTGAAAGGTTTGTTTACCAACCACCCGTCTTTTATCCTACCTTTAATTTCCCCATTCCTCGGTTTATTTTTTAAAGAACACACAGTCACTTCCTTTACCTTTTACATTGCAAGGAGTTTAGCTGAATTATGTTAAACTCTATCAGCAGAATAATTCAGATGACCCAAGGACACTTAAAAGCAATAAAAAAATAAGTGGTCCTGGTTTTGTTACTATATTTTATTTGTTTGATGTCTGGTTCACAAGTAAACATGCAATAAATATTTGCCTGACTAGACTGAACTGGAAAATTAATATTTATCTACAAGGCTTGATTAAATATATTTGGCATGGCTTGACAATGAAAACAAGTAGTTATTAAACACAATGAGTAGCTGGGCTTGGGGGAGGAGCATGCAACCGTAGTCTTAGCTGAACTGAATTTGTGGAGGAATCGGTTGGAACCACAAGTTCTAGAGCCAACTGCACATCATAGTGAGACTTATGATTTGAGTCCAGAACTACGCACATAGACTGCTGTGTCTGAACATTCGGTCCTGAGCTGCTGTGATGTCCAGGGCGGCTGGAGTCTTTGGGAGAGGGGACTGGCTAGCAGAAATGGGTTCCTAGGGATGGACATGTGAAGTTCATATTGTCTTTGTCTAGCCTGCTTTCTGCGGTCCTGTTCATCCAGGTCTGGGGACCCTTCACAGCCCTCTCTTGCCACCACAGACCTGCCAGGCCATTGCTTCCCAGCCGTGAGGGACTGGACCCTCTGAAACCAGGAGGCCAAAGGAACTTGTCTTCCCTTAGGTTGCCAGTGTTAGGTATTTTAGTCATAGTGGCTAAAAGTAACTAAAACAAACCCTGGGTAAAATACATAAATAAAATACAGGAAGCTGTGAAACGGCTCAGTGGTTAAGAACACTTGCTGCTCTTCAGGGGACCCAAGTTTGGATGATAGCACACATGTCACATGGCTTACAACCAACTGAAGCTTCAGCTCTAGAGGGTCCAATACCTTCTTTTTTTTTTTTTTTGTCTTTTCGAGACAGAGTCTCCCTGTAGCCCCAGCTGTCCTGGAACTCACTCTGTAGACCAGGCTGGCCTTGAATTCACAAAGATCTGCCTGCCTCTGCCTCCCAAGTGCTAGGATTAAAGGCGTGTGCCACTATGCCCGGCCCTTTAAGATTTTTTTTTTTTTGTCTTTTCGAGACAGAGTCTCCCTGTAGCCCCAGCTGTCCTGGAACTCACTCTGTAGACCAGGCTGGCCTTGAACTCACAAAGATCTGCCTGCCTCTGCCTCCCAAGTGCTAGGATTAAAGGCGTGTGCCACCACGCCCAGCCAGTACCCACACTGATGTGTTCAGACTCACCAGTCTATGTGGGTAGTTCTGGACTCAAATCATAAGTCTCACTATGATGTGCAGTTGGCTCTAGAACTCCGGGTTCCCACTGATTCCTTCCCAAACTCAGTTCAGCTAAGACTACGGTTGCATGCTCCTCCCCCCAGACACAGACACACACATGCAGAAATAATAAATCTTAAAATGAAACAAAAACCCCTCACAACCAAAAAAACAGCGGTGAAAAACTCAGTGAGTTGAGTGTTTGGGTTATGCATCTTTCTGTATGTACATCCATATATCAGAGAAGAAAGCATGTCATTAAGTAACATGTATCATACGATCCTCAGCCGTTAAGAGCACTGTTGGCTCTTGCGGAAGACCAGGATTCAGTTCTCAGCACCCACATGGCAGTTAACAACTGTTGGTAAGCTCCAGTTCCAAGGGATACAACACACTCTTCTGACCTCCTTGGGCACTGCACTACACAGGTGTATCTACCTACATGCAGGCAATATATCTATCCACATAAAGTAAAAATAATAAGTAAATATTTAAAAAATACTACTATTAAAAAATATTGTTACTGCATAGAAAAGGACATAGAAGTACATACACAATATCGATGTTATTTTTCCCATGGATCATAATATGCAATTAAAATGTTTATGCACCAAACTGTGGTGCACCTAACTTTATAAACACTACTCTGCAAGACCTCAAGACACAGATTAATCCCAGCACACTAATAGTGGGGGACTTCAATACCCCACTGAGCCCCTTGGATAGATCAACAGGACAAAAAATAAACAGAAAGACATCAGAACTGAAAAATACAATACACCAAATAGACCTCACAGACATCTACTGAATATTCCACCCAAATACCAGAGAATATACTTTCTACTCAGCACCTCATGGAACTTTCTCCAAAATCGACCACATACTGGGACACAAAAGAAATCTCAACAAATAACAAAAGGATTGAAATTATTTCATGCATTCTATCAGATCTCAGTGCAATAAAGCTCAATATGAACCCCAGAATAAGCCCTTCTAGCTACACATGGAGACTAAACAACACAATCCTGAATAATGAATGGATCAGGGAAGAAATAAAGTGAAATAAAAGTATTCATGGAACTGAATGAAAAAGAAAATACAATACAACAAAACCTATGGGATACTTTAAAAGCAGTCTTAAGAAGGAAATTTATAGCCCTAAGTGCCCACATCAAAAAAACAAAAACGAAAACAAAGGGAACAAATGAACGATCTAACACTGCAGCTAAAAACACTTGAGAGACAACAACAAATGAACCCTAAACCCAACAGACAGGAAGAAATAACAAAAATCAGACCAGAAATCAATTAAATAGAAACAAAGAAAACAATACAAAGAATCAATAAATCCAAAAGACGGTTCTTTGAAAAGATAAAATAGACAGACCTCTAGCCCAGTTAACCAAAAGAAAGAGCACGCAACTCCAAATCAATAGCATTCATGATGAAAGGGGAAACATCACAACAGACAAAGAAAAGATCCAGACAATCATATGGGAATACTTCAAAAATCTATACTCCGCTAAATTTGAAAACCTAAGAGAAATGGATGCAGATCTGGAATGTTCTCTTCTGTCCTTCCTTATCTCAAGATTTTCAGCTACGGTCAGTGAGAGGGCTCAGTGGACAAAGGTGCTGCACCAGGCATGACGATCCGAGTGTGAGCGCCAGGACCCTCAAGTAGGAGAGAGCCAGCTGCAGCAGGCTCTGACCTTCACGTATGCCCTGTGGCACAAGCACACGCGCACGTGCACACACACACCCAAAGCCAGCTCCAGCAGGCTGTCCTCTGACCTTCACATGTGCTGCAGCAGGCTGTCCTCTGACCTTCACGTGTGCCCTGTGGCACAAGCACATGCGCACATGCGCACACACACCCAAAGCCAGCTCCAGCAGGCTGTCCTCTGACCTTCACGTGTGCCCTGTGGCACAAGCACACATGCACATGCACACACACACCCAAAGCCAGCTCCAGCAGGCTGTCCTCTGACCTTCACATGTGCTGCAGCAGGCTGTTCTCTGACCTTCACGTGTGCCCTGTGGCACAAGCACACGTGCACATGCGCACACACACCCAAAGCCAGCTCCAGCAGGCTGTCCTCTGACCTTCACATGTGCCCTATGGCACAAGCACATGCGCACATGCACACACCCAAAGTAAATAAATAAAATGTAATAAAAATGTTTTAAAGCTTTCAGTTATACTTGTATAGTAATAAGGAAAAAAGTTATATGAAATCTTTTTATTGGTCCAAGATGCCTACAGTGAGCAACCCTAGTGGGTCATTTATTGCAACATCGGCTGCTTCTCTGAGGACCTCGGATGGCACATGGGGAGAGGCTGACACAGCGAGGCTTTGTGTGACACCAAATGAATGTACTGAGTGCTTCCATTGTTCCAAACAACTCTGTTCTGAAGCTCAGAGGGCACTATGCTCTCTCTTAGTGGAAATATATGATTCTGTTTGCCTTGCAGAAGCTGTAAATGAATCCTGCCTCCCCAAAGTGATGCGAGGATGGGGCTTATCCAGGTGACTCTCCTGTTAACCAGAAATAGCAGGCCAGGGCTTGCCAGTGAAGACCTCTTCCTGCCTCACCCAAGTCCTCCTTTCACCTTGTCCTAGTGACCGGTGCCTGGCAGCAACCTCCCCCATTGCCTCCTCTGTCAGGAGAGCACCCTGCCCCAGATCATGCAGTTGCAGCAGGCTCCAGTGACTTCAAACCTTCCACTTTTAGGTACAATGTCAAGCATGATCGAGATCGTAATCTAGGCAGCACCTCTCCCTTGAGAATTTATACTTGGACGCTGAGCTAACCAAGGGAGGATGATATACACACTGAACTCTTCAAGGCCATGTCTAAACTACTTCCCTTTTGCTACTCTCAAGTATGGAGCACCTGTCTGAGGGATGGGTAAAGAAAGAGCAAGTGAACCTGCTGCGGGGACACAAGGAGAAAGTTTTGATGACCTGGTTGGGAGTTTCTGTGTTCAGTAATAGCAGAAACCAGAACCAAGAGTCAAGTTTCCTTTTCCTTTAAGGTAGTTTGAGTAGAATGCTTGTCACTTGCCATAGTAAGAGTTCTGATATAGTTAACCTATAGGATACAGCTCATAATCATTAACTGAAGAGTTGGAAGGATCCACAAGGTTGTCTGCCTTAGTATACAAGTTGCAGGTCTAGAGCATCTACTTAAGACAGAGGTCACCACATGTGTGCAGTTGCCTGCAGAAGCCAGAGGGCAGCAGTTACCCTGAAACCTGTTAGAGACAGCTGTGAGCTGCATGGTGTGCATGTGTGCTGTCAACCGGACCTGTCCTCTGTTGGACGTGCTGTCAACCGGACCTGTCCTCTATTGGACTAGTGAGCTGGTTAATTCTTGTCAATTTGACACAAACGCAAACACCTTCAAAGAGGGAATATGAGTGGAGGAGTTTCCTCCATCACACTGGCGTGGGCTATGTGTGTGAGGCATTCTTGTGACTGCTAGTTGACTAGAAGGGAGGGCCAATCCACCATGAGCAGGGCCACTGCTGGCCAGGTGGATCCTGGCTGTATAAGAAATCTAGCTGTGCAGGCCAGAGGAAGAAAGTCAGTAAGCAGTATCCCTCCACAGTCTCTGCTTCTTCAGTCGTTGCTTCGAGGTTACTGCCTTGGCTTTCCTCAACGAAGGACTGTCACTTGAAAGTACAAGACGAAAGAAATAAAACCTCCGCTAGTTGTTTTTGGTCAGTGCTTTATCCTAGCAACAGAGAAGTAAACCAGAGCAAGCCACAAGCGCTCTTAACCACTGAGCCATCTTTTCATCCCACGGGAAGCAATGCTTATTAGCATATAGCACTCCGTGCCTGGGCTAGGCATTTTCATATGGTTGATTCCTTCCAATGACCTTGGATGGCAGGTATTAATGCCCACTTTTCTGAGTTTAGGTAATTTTCCCAAGGTTTACTCTAAGCTTCTTTGGTACTGGAGATCATAACTTTGTGCCCCCTAGCTTTTATCAGTCCATGAGAATGGTGAGTACTTAGAGAGCAGGGCTGGGGGAGTAAACATCTTTAGTGCCCTGTATCATAACTCTCAACACATTTCTCACTTCACTGCATTTATGAATTGGCTAGCTTCCAGTATCTAAAGAACGCATCAGACATCCTTTCCGTTTCCACAGCGGCAGGAGCAAGCATAGTGTCTGCTGCAGGGAGAGAGGCTAAAGTCCCAAAGGATAATCAGTGGGGAATCCCAGTCAGCGAGTGAATGTTTGAAGGGGCAATAATCACATCTTTTGGGTTTCTTAAAGAGCAAAGAAATATTAGCTCCATTTACACGAAGTGGCCACTTGCCAAGTTCATTCAAACCAAATTTATTCAACCGAAATCCTTCTTTTTCTCCCTGTGCTCCTGTGAGTCTACTCTCTCATTCCTGATTCCTAGAATCACTTCCCAAATAAACTACCTACATTCTTGTCCTTCAGGCTGATCTGGGGAGGATCCAAACTTTAGATTTCTGAAAAGAAAAAAACATCTTTGTGTATTGGCTTGCATAGGAAAAGGTTATTGCTGTGAGGCCTTTTGAAACTAAGCTCAATGTCCACACAAGAGGCTCTGAAACAAAGTCCAATTTCAAGGCAGGACATATTCCCTTTTTTAGAACTTCCTTGGAAGTTCTGATGTCAGATTAAGCAGGATTGGAAGTACATCAACAACTGTAACTATTTTTCTCTTCTGTATGACTCTTCAGTGAAAGCTTCCCAGATCCTCCTTATTTATTGCACCCATTAGTCTTGATCTTCCCCCTAAAGAATCTTAATTCCTGTCACTGCAGATGAGGACCATTTTTCCTCCTCTTGAAGGTGGCCGTAATCCACCCTGCCCCTGGACAACAGCACTGCATGCTAACTTAGGGTATGACCAGTGGAGTTGTGATGGCTGGTCTTGGATAGCCAGATCCACTTGTGTTGAGATATCCAGTACTGCTGGTAAATGCACATCTGTGTGTCTGTAGAGGTATTTCCAGAGAGGATTGATGACCCATGAGACAATGACTTAGGGGAAGAAAGGGAAGACCTGCCCCGAACGTGAATGACACAGGGCTGTAGGCCCAGATGGAGGAAGTTGGAGGAGGCCAGCTTGCATATGAATTACAAGTACGTTCCTCTTCTGAGTGAATGTGAGTATGCTGCTGCTGTTCCTGTTCTGAGTGTGAATGTGCCGCTGCTGTTCCTCTTCTGAGTGAGTGTGAGTGTGGTGCTGCTGTTCCTCTTCTGAGTGAGTGTGAGTGTGGTGCTGCTGTTCCTCTTCTGAGGGAGTGTGAGTGTGGTGCTGCTGTTCCTGTTCTCAGTGAGTGTGAGTGTGCTGCTCCTGTTCCTGTTCTGAGTGTGAGCGTGCTGCTGCTGTTCCTCTTCTGAGGGTGAGTGTGCTGCTGTTGTTCCTGTTCTGAGTGAGCGTGTGAGTGTGCTGCTGCGGTTCCTGTTCTGAGTGTGAGTGTGAGTGTGCCGCTGCTGTTCATGTTCTGAGTGAGTGTGCCGCTGCCGTTCCTGTTCTGAGTGTGATTGTGCCGCTGCCGTTCCTGTTCTGAGTGAGTGTGTGCCGCTGCTGTTCCTGTTCTGAGTGAGTGAGTGTGCTGCTGCTGTTATCTGCTGCCTGCAGTCACATTCCTTTTTGGCTGTTCTATCTAGATTCAATACCAGCGCTCTCCAGAGAATCTCCAGGCCATCAGTAGTGGACTGGGATGGTGAAGTGTCCAGTGTTCTCTGCCTCTCCAGCATGCTGAAGGACTAACCAGCACTCACGGTGTAAACCAATCCATGATTGGTTTTTATAATATATGCATATGTTTTATTGGTTCTGTTTCCCTCAAGAATGGCAGTCCTACACAGCAACCAAGAAATGTTGGCCACTCAAGTTTTGAAATAGAAATAAACACCTTATCATAGTTAATTTTATGAATCAGCTTAACTAACCCAAGGGTTGCTCAGGTAGGTGGCAAGACATTAATTCTGGATGTGTCTGTGAGGATTTGTGACCTCTCAAAGAGGACATTTGCATCAGGAAGTCCTCAGATGCACATTCACCTCCAGGATTGTGTGATGGTATGATGCTGGAGAGATGAAGGATGTCACAGAGAAATTTGTTCTCTTGTGGTCCTGGGATATCCATCTTCACCTGTCCTTGTACATCAGAGCTTCTGTTTCTTGGACACTCGTAGTGTGGGACTTACATTGCCTCTCAATTCCTACCATTAGGAAGCTGTGCTGGACAGCTTTGACTGTCAACTTGACACCTTGGGAAGAGGGGAACCTCAATTAGGGAATTATCCTGGAGGTGTTTTCCTGATTGCTAAGTGATGTGAGATGGCCCAGCCCATTGTGGGTGATGCCGCCCCTGGATAGGTGGTCCTGGGCTGTATAGGAAAGCAGGCTGAGCACAAGCTGGAGGAGCAAGCCAGCAAGCAGGGTTCCATTCCTCAGTGGCCTCTGCTTCAGTTCCTGCCTTCAGGCTCCTGCCTTGACTTCCTGCCCTGGCTGCCCTCAGTCATGAGCCAGGATCTCAAAGTGTAAGTGAAATAAATCCTTTTCTCCCCAGGGTTGCTTTTGGTCAGTGTTTTATCATAGCAATAGAAAGCTGACTAGAACACAAGCCACTGGGCTGAATTATACCATGCTCTTGAAGATGCCAGACAGCCTCCATAAAATAAGCACGTGGGTCAATTTTCATAGTAAATCTGCCTCAAGGGTAATTATAATAGATTATGTCTTACTGATTCTACCTCTGCAAATCCATAACTAATCTACCTCCCCAATTTAGTGGCTTAAAACTGAAATCATTTATGCAGAATGCGCATCTTGATGGGTGTGGGCTGAGGACTCTGCCACCTGTAGTTCCCACAGCAGGGGATACATAGCCATTGTCTTCACGGTAATGGCCACAGGAGAAAAGAGAGAAAGAAGCAGAGTTCAAATATACCTTCCTGTCCATTCTCCATGGTTCATCTAAAAGTGTTCATGTTTCATTGGCCAGAGAAAGTCACATGGTCATGCCCAAGTTCCACTGTAGGGGAAGTGCCATCCAACTTCCAGGCTGAGGTCAGTGTTCCTGTGTGTTGTAGTGTATTCACTTAAGAGGCTGACAAGGAGCTCAGGGAAAACTGTTTGCCAGTCTTCAGTAAATGCTAATTTGACCATGATTCTTTCCATCCTTGAAACACAGTGTCAGATTTATCTTGATCTTCCCCACATTTACGGGATACTGCAAATACTTTAGCCCTTTTCCATAGTTTCCTAGTCTATTTATTTATTATTTATTTATTTATTTATTTATTTATTTAAACGTACTGTCTGTATGTAGGTTTGTGCACCCGTGTTGTGTAATGCCGCGGAGGTCAGAAGAGGGTGTCGGATTCCCCTGGAACTGGAATTAAAGACGGTTCTCAGCTGCCATGTGGGTGCTGGGGACCAAACCCGGGTCCTCTGCAAGAGCAGTCAGTGCTCTTAACCACTAGGCCATCTCTCCAGCCCCAGTCTCCTAGTCTTTAAAAACAATTCCTGTCCCTTCTCTTTGAATCTCTCATTTTGTCCTTTTTAAGACATGGAACCAGCATAATGCTCCCGAATTAAAAGGATCTGAATGCCACTAAAGAATGGAGAGAGAAAAAAAACAACTTTGTTTGAAGGAGAGTTAAACAAATACAAATTATAATTGTACTTCTTATTTATAGCGAGTATTATTCTAGTACCAAACAGTGTAAGTACATGAGAATGGTATGGGCTTCATTAGAAAGAACATAATATCATAATGCTGGAAAAAGTAGGACTGGGTATGGGGTTATTATAATAGTGTGGGCACTGTGGGCCAAGTATGTTATTACAGTTTCAATGGTACCATTATCTTGTTCACAGAGCCCATGGTGAAGCCTGCAGGGCTTCCTGTGACCTCCTGTGAGTGCCCCATGCTGCTGGCTTTCCCTGGGGAAGGCAGGGCCTGAGGCATAGGCTCTCTTCCCTCTGCCTCTTACCTTCCTCCATTTTACCTTTGAGCTGGGAAAGACCGCATTTTCACTATGTAGTCAGAAGATTCTCTGTTTCAGGGTTGATGTGCCTGTTCCCTTCTTGTTCCCATATGACAATGACCCTTAGTTTTAGAAGGTGTTTGTTATTTTTGTAGAATTTGGGCCAGGGACTCTTTATTTTACTCAGCAAGTGATTCAGCCATGTAGGCCCTAGGGTTGTTTACATTTTCAGGAACTGCTGTTTCGAAACTCCAAAGTATTTTATGTAGTGAGGTTGCTTTTGCCAGATGAATTCATTTGGTCAAGTTATTTTTAAGTGTGTGTGTGTGTGTGTGTGTGTGTGTGTGTGTGTGTGTTCTTAGCTCCTTAGAGAAGCTCTAGACTCCTCATTGTGTGTGTTTAAACCAGAAAAAAAAAAAAAAAACACCAAATCTATTGCTGGAAGATCAAAGTTTCTCGGGTTTGAAAAAAACCTTCTGTGCTAAGTGCAGGAGAAGACACACATGGTACTGGTGGTTGTGATCTCCGATGCTCCTAGAAGAGTGTGCAAAGAATCTCAAACTGCTCCTCCAGATGTGCAGTGGGAGAGAGCCCAGTGGAGACTCCTCTAAAGAAACACCTTGGAGGGCCAACTGGCTGCCACAGTCTGCTCAAGAGACAGGAAGCAAAACTGCACCGCATGGGGTTGTCAGACCCTAGTGACTCATCAAGCCACCTTGAAAACGCCTCATTTAACGACTGATTTTCCTTATTTTTATTACTTTTTAAAGTGCGTGTGCGTGTGTGTGTGTGTGTGTGTGTGTGTGTGTGTGTGTAGGTTTCTGTGCATGTGTGCTGGTGCCCAAGGAGGCCACAGGCAACAGATCCTCTGGAACTGGAGTTACATACAGGCAGTTGTGAGCCACCTACTGTGAGTGGTTCCTCTGAAAGAGCAGTATGTGCTCTTAACCCTGAGCTGGCTCCCCAGCCCCCAAAACTCCTAAAATTAAAAAAAAATTGTACATTCGTCTGTGCATGTAGGGGCGGGTGTATAGTACACATGAGGAGGCCAGCGGATAACTAGCCTGAGTTGGTTCTCTCAGCCGCCTTGTGGATCCAGCAACTGGGCTGGTCAGGCGTGGCCGCAGGCACCTTTTCCCACTGAACCATCTTTCTGGCCCCACAAACACTTTTTTTTTTTGTCTTTCCGAGAAGGCCACAAACACTTCTTTAGCAGATTAGCATGATCCTTGTGCAAGGATGATGTGCACGTTTCTGACCTGTTCCACATTAATCATATCCATGCCAACTCTGCCCTCCCATTTCACTCCCTACATGTCCTCTCTTATTGTTTCCAGACAGGAGCTCATGTATCCTAAATTGGCCTTGAACCTACTATGTAGTCAAGGATGATGTTGAACTTCCTCCACCTCCCTAGTGGTGGATTACAGGTGTGGATCACTGTGCTTGGTTTACGTTATGCTGGGGATTGATTCTAGGGACGATGCATACTAGGCAAGCACTCTACCAACTGAGCTGCATCCTCAGCCCAAACAATAACTTTTAGAACATAGAGTTGGGTCTTCTGTATGATCAGAAAAATCTGATCATATGCCTGAGAATTTGCATAAACTTTGAAGCTGTGAGTAATGAATAGTATATACACAGGTGGCCATTTACTTCCTGGTGATGTATAAGACAAGCCTCAATCAGCCTTGTTGCAGCTCACAGTCTAATGGGAGACAAGCAAACATATAATGATGCACAATAATGAGTCAGGCTAAACTAGAACTATAAGCACTGCAACTAACAAGAGCCATAGGTAGAGTAGAGGGCAATTAATTCAACAGGTATTTAATGTAATTTTTATTATGTACCAGGCCATTGGAGCACATGGAGCTTAAAGTCTAGACTGCTCTACATCCACTGTGTGTGTGTGGAAGGTCTGGAAGAACATGACACCCACTTAAGGTGCATCTTGACTGACAACGGAAGCTTTCTGGGTGAAGGGTGATACTTTCAGGTAGAGAAGGCAGCGTGTGAATAGGCACAGTGACAAGCCAGGTGAGCTGGGGCAAACTGCAAGTGTTTCATCAGGGTCCACATGAGTCAGTGATGAGAGGAAAGGTGGAAGGGGATGCTAGTCAGATCCCAAAGCCCCCATGCCCATGCTTCACTGTTTGTTTTAAACCATGTATGCGAGTGGATCAGAGTTTGCTGTTACAAAGACCATCTTGTGGCATTTAAGATAGCTCAGTGGTAAAGGTGCTTGCCTTGCAAGCCAGATGATCTGGGTTCAATCCCCAGAACTTACATTTAAAAAAGCCAGATACAATGCCTTGTGTCTATAATCCCAGCACTCTTATCAGAAAATGAGAGGTAGTGTCAGGAACATTACCTGCCAG
This sequence comes from Rhizomys pruinosus, assembly GCA_009823505.1. Lineage (NCBI taxonomy): Eukaryota > Metazoa > Chordata > Mammalia > Rodentia > Spalacidae > Rhizomys > Rhizomys pruinosus. The sequence goes on along the minus strand of VZQC01013763.1, from coordinate 2,506,121 downwards.
TTCTTGGGCCAGCTAGCATGGAAGTATGAAGATCGGCAGAAACAGGAAGAGATCTCCTGCCTCAGCAGGGCAGGCAGAATCAGAGAATGGACTGCTCAGAGTTATCCTCTGACTGGCACACATTCTATGCCTACATTCACATTGCGCACACACTTCCACGTTCACATACACACACACTACTAGTAGTAGTGGTGATAATAGTGGTAGTAGTACTAATTAAAAAGAAGAAAGGTTACTCTGCTTTCTGTGGAAAAAATGGATTGGTCAGGGAGTGGGGGAGGTTAGTGAGATTAGGAGAGCAGAGAGACAAAAGCTGCTGAATCAGTATGAAGGACTGTAAGGGGGACCAGTTACAAGGGAACAAGATAGACTCCATTTTTCTATCTTGTGGAAATACACCATCTGAGAAACAGCCCCCATCCTCAGATTCCAGGAGAAACCACAGAATATCTCAATAGCTAACAGGGAAGGACCAAAGGGTGTTTGTTGAAAATAACTAACAGGGAAAGACTGAAGTTAAACATGTTTGCTCTTCCGCCAGGATGTACTGAGTAAATCCCCCCCCACCCCGCCATGGTGCCACCAAAGCTGCCAGGTGGCCCCGACCTATCAGTCTAAAAATCATGCTTCCTCAGTCCCTATGAATCAATAACAAAATGCCAAAACTGGAAAATTCCCCTTTTGCAGTTTTCCCTTTCAAATGAGCCCCCCCCCACCCCCCGCTTCTCCCAGCCTGCTGTCAGGAAGGTGGTGTCCAAGCTCAGCTTGAATTAAAAAGACTCTTTGCATTTACATTGGAGCCGTGTGTACTGGTGGTCTTTTGGGGATCCCAGTGATCTGGGCATAACAGAATAACAGAGAACCTGTCACATTGGAGAGAAGTACAGCGGACAGATTTGAGAAACAGGTCTCTGGATAGTCCCTCACGTGCCCTCTCCCTTTCTATGCCAGTGACTGTGCAGTGTGGAGTGATAGGTTTAGGCTAGCAGAGCAATCTTGCTGCTGAGGCTGTACATATCACCCAGGCTCATGAGGACAGAACTGTGACTTGATGATCACACATAGGAACTCTACTCTAATTGTGTAATGATGATGGTAATAATGCTAGCAGCTTTCAGAACTTCATAGTATACTTATTCTGTGCCAGTCACCCTTCCGAGCCTTCTGCACGGATGAAGCTACATAATCTTCAAGCGACCTTATGTTGCGGGTACTGGTTGTTACAGGACAGAAGAGAACACAGCACAGAGTTTAGTTAAGATCACTAAGCAAGTAAGTAGAAAACCAGAGGTTTAGGCCTTGGCAGTCTCATTCCAAGGACCCCTACTCCCAACAATTCCATTTTCCTACCATGACAAACAGAACTATAGAGTAACATAGAAACAGTATGAAAATCAAAAAGTGACTTCCCCTCCATTTGTTCTGACATTCTGAAGGACAAAACAAATGCCTCCACTCCATTCTTGTCTTTAGAAAAGGCTTAGGAGAGGTGCATGGAGCAAAATTCTGGGTGTGAGTGTTTTTCCAGATTCAGGCTCCAAAGAATAGAAAAAACAAATAATGGGGTTTCTAAACAATGGATGCTGTTTTCCTTTAGCCATAAGGAAATTTAGAAACTTGACAAACCCATTCAGCTTTCAAAGCATTCCACATTCCCCACCCACAAGCCAATGCCAGAAGGTGCCAGTCAGAGCCAACTCTGAGTTTAGGGACAATTTTCTAAATACTGGATCGGATTTCTTGAAAGTCCACATGCCACAGATGAATACGTACCATTGTCCCTAATAGGTCTGATGAAAAGTGCTTAGCAGTTCATCAATGAATTAATTAAAGAAGAACATTTCAACAAGAGATGAGATAGTGAGATTCAAGCACAGAAACAAAATGATAGGGTTCTACTACTTTGAACAGATTAAAATCACTGCCTAGCATCTTGGAAATTTTAGAGCTGGGTTTTGTATAGGCTCAATTTCAATGAAGGATTTTCTGGGGGAAAAAGTCTCTGATTACATAAAGAAAGCAATTTCCTCAATTTGTAGGAAAAATATCTTTTTGGAAAGGAAAAAGAAAATGCTGATTATACTTATTCTATTCATTCAGCTAATGTTCACTCGAAGGATGTCCTGTGTGTAGCACCATGGATGCCTCTGAAATCCTAAACATGGAACACATCATTCTTGTTGTCTAGCATGGTCAGGGAGATGGACAAGTGAAGGAATCCTGCAGTAAAGTGACAGAAGGACAGGCACCAGGGAGGCCTGTGGGAAGAGTTTGAGCGGTGAGCTCAAACTGTGCTGCTCCGATGTGGGGGCTTCATATGTACGCGGTCATCTGACAGTGTTAGAAGGGTCAGACTGTCATCATGGGGGCTTCATCTGTACACAGTCATCTGACAGTGTTAGAAGGACAGGCTATCATCATGGGGAATTCATCTGTACGCAGTCATCTGACAGTGTTAGAAGGGTCAGACTGTCATCATGGGGGCTTCATCTGTACGCAGTCATCTGACAGTGTTAGAAGGGCCAGGCTGTCATCATGGGGACTTCATCTGTCCGTGATCATCTGACAGTGTTAGAAGGATCAGGCTGTCATCATGGGGGCTTCATCTGTACATGGTCATCTGACAGTGTTAGAAGGGTCAGACTGTCATCATGGGGACTTCATCTGTCCGTGGTCATCTGACAGTGTTAGAAGGGCCAGGCTGTCATCATGGGGACTTCATCTGTACATGGTCATCTGACAGTGTTAGAAGGACAGGCTATCATCATGGGGACTTCATCTGTATGCAGTCATCTGACAGTGTTAGAAGGACAGGCTGTCATCATGGGGGCTTCATCTGTACGTGGTCATCTGACAGTGTTAGAAGGGTCAGGCTATCATCATGGGGGCTTCATCTGTATGCGGTCATCTGACAGTGTTAGAAGGGTCAGGCTATCAGCATGGGGGCTTCATCTGTACGCGGTCATCTGACAGTGTTAGAAGGGCCAGGCTGTCATCATGGGGGCTTCATCTGTACGTGATCATCTGACAGTGTTAGAAGGGCCAGGCTGTCATCATGGGGACTTCATCAGTACATGGTCATCTGACAGTGTTAGAAGGGTCAGCCTATCATCATGGGGGCTTCATCTGTACGCAGTCATCTGACAGTGTTAGAAGGACCAGGCCATCATCATGGGGACTTCATCTGTCCGTGATCATCTGACAGTGTTAGAAGGACAGGCTATCATCATGGGGGCTTCATCTGTACACGGTCATATGACAGTCTTAGAAGGGTCAGGCTGTCATCATGGAGGCTTCATCTGTACACAGTCATCTGACAGTGTTAGAAGGGTCAGGCTGTCATCATGGGGGCTTCATCTGTATGCAGTCATCTGACAGTGTTAGAAGGGTCAGGCTGTCATCATGGGGGCTTCATCTGTATGCAGTCATCTGACAGTGTTAGAAGGGTCAGGCTATCATCATGGGGGCTTCATCTGTACGCGGTCATCTGACAGTGTTAGAAGCGTCAGGCTGTCATCATGGGGGCTTCATCTGTACGCAGTCATCTGACAGTGTTAGAAGGACAGGCTGTCATCATGGGGGCTTCATCTGTACGCAGTCATCTGACAGTGTTAGAAGGGCCAGGCTATCATCATGGGGTCTTCATCTGTACACAGTCATCTGACAGTGTTAGAAGGGTCAGGCTGTCATCATGGGGTCTTCATCTGTACGCAGTCATCTGACAGTGTTAGAAGGGCCAGGCTGTCATGATGGGGGCTTCATCTGTACATGGTCATCTGACAGTGTTAGAAGGGCAGGCTGTCATCAGTGTGAAGAACAGCCTGTGGGGCAGGGAAGGATCAAGGGCAGGCTGAGTTCCATTCTTCATAAAAATCACCCCTCAGGGCTGGAGAGATGACCTAGTGGTTAAGAGTGCCAATTGCTCTTGCAGAGTACCTGGGTTCAATCCCCAGCACCCACATGGCAGCTGAGAACCATCTTTAACTCCAGTTCCACAGGAATCCGATGCCTTCTTCTGACCTCTGCAGCATTGCATGACATGGGTGCACAATCCTACATGCAGACAGTACATCCATACATATACAAAATAAATAAAATTAAAAAATATATATATTTAAAAAAAAATCACCCCGTAACACTCTGACACTTTTTTCTGGTCTCCAATTCATTTCCCCTTGACCCAAGACATATTCAAGTTAGACATTATCATCTTTTTTTTTTTTTCCATTATCACAAATCTTCAACTTACTAGAAGCAATTCAGTTTTAAAAAACTTTTAAATTACAGTGGTCACAGATAAGAACAGTAAGAACAGAAACAGGAAAAGATTGGGAGCACTGTGTTCCTTTGTTTTTAATACTGTCCTTCAAGGCTTTATTTAAAACATGGCTGCACAAAGTATTACTAACTTTGATGTTTTTAAGGAGAAATTCTTGAGAAACTTTACACACTATATACATACCACCATACAAAAAGCATTAAAACAGGACCTAAAACTTCTATCAAATATAAAACCCACCCGTATTTGGATGAAAATGCCTCCCCAAAAAGCTAAATAAATCTTAAAAGTCATCTGGAAGCTCTATTTTTTTTTAAATCAAAGAACTCTAATTTTGATTGCATAGTTGATTAACAAAAAGTCAGATTTTCTTTTAAAAATAAGCATCCCCCCCCCCAATCTGGCACAGTGTGTAAGAAGAACTCTTAGGAGCTAAAAGTAGGCATTCCAACTGTTAAAATTAGGAGAAAAACATTAGTCCTTCAGAGATTCTAGTACATCCACCAACATCATCACAAGTATTTTATTTCGGTCAGTTATGCATCCTTTGTAGTTTCTTTACAAGTTGCTTCATATTTTTTTGTTTTAAAATACCAGGTCATTTGCCTTGAAACTGAATCCTTGACAAAAAGGGTGACACAGCTATCTGTCCCTTTAATTTATTTAGTAGTCATATAAACAAGCACATACACTTATCATAAATGTTTTTTCTATTTTAATAGACACCCATCTGAAATAAATCTCCATTTTAATATTGATTTAGTTCCAAACAGTTCTCCAACTGCATGCTATGTTCCAATCAAATGCTATATATGATAATGTTTTACAACTATAAGAATAATTAAATGTTCCACTTAGAAGGAATATTTCACAGTATATGGGAAACCAACTTAAAAGTTTGATTGAACCAGTGTGGTGGCACATGCCTTTAATCCCAGCACTCAGGAGGCAGAGGCAGGTGGATTGGGAAGTCAATGCCTGGAGTGGCAGGCTGAAGAGAAATGGCGCTTGGTCTGTAGCCAAAAGGCGGTGGCTGAAGAACACAGTGCGTATGCTTCAGTAACTTTTAAGATGATAGGCTATGCTACTCTTTCAAGCTCATGAACAGAGCATGCTAGATAAGTCATCATGGGGACTTCATCTGTATGCAGTCATCTGACAGTGTTAGAAGGATAGGCTATCATCATGGGGCTTCATCTGTACATGATCATCTGACAGTGTTAGAAGGGCCAGGCTGTCATCATGGGGACTTCATCTGTATGCAGTCATCTGACAGTGTTAGAAGGGTCAGGCTGTCATCATGGGGAATTCATCTGTACACGGTCATCTGACAGTATTAGAAGGGTCAGGCTGTCATCATGGGGACTTCATCTGTACGTGATCATCTGACAGTGTTAGAAGGGCCAGGCTGTCATCATGGGGGCTTCATCTGTATGCAGTCATCTGACAGTGTTAGAAGGGCCAGGCTGTCATCATGGGGGCTTCATTTGTACGTGATCATCTGACAGTGTTAGAAGGGTCAGGCTATCATCATGGGGGCTTCATCTGTACGCGGTCATCTGACAGTGTTAGAAGGGCCAGGCTGTCATCATGGGGACTTCATCTGTACACGGTCATCTGACAGTGTTAGAAGGGCCAGGCTGTCATCATGAGGGCTTCATCTGTATGCAGTCATCTGACAGTGTTAGAAGGGTCAGGCTGTCATGATGGGGACTTCATCTGTACATGGTCATCTGACAGTGTTAGAAGGGTCAGGCTATCATCATGGGGGCTTCATCTGCACGCGGTCATCTGACAGTGTTAGAAGGACAGGCTGTCATCATGGGGACTTCATCTGTCCGTGGTCATCTGACAGTGTTAGAAGGGTCAGGCTGTCATCATGGGGACTTCATCTGTCCGTGGTCATCTTACAGTGTTAGAAGGGCCAGGCTATCATCATGGGGGCTTCATCTGTACATGGTCATCTGACAGTGTTAGAAGGGTCAGGCTATCATCATGGGGACTTCATCTGTACGCAGTCATCTGACAGTGTTAGAAGGACCAGGCTATCATCATGGGGACTTCATCTGTCCGTGATCATCTGACAGTGTTAGAAGGGTCAGGCTATCATCATGGGGACTTCATCTGTTCTTGGTCATCTGACAGTGTTAGAAGGGTCAGGCTGTCATCATGGAGGCTTCATCTGTACACAGTCATCTGACAGTGTTAGAAGGGTCAGGCTGTCATCATGGGGACTTCATCTGTATGCAGTCATCTGACAGTGTTAGAAGGGTCAGGCTATCATCATGGGGGCTTCATCTGTACGCGGTCATCTGACAGTGTTAGAAGCGTCAGGCTGTCATCATGGGGGCTTCATCTGTACGCAGTCATCTGACAGTGTTAGAAGGACAGGCTGTCATCATGGGGGCTTCATCTGTACGCAGTCATCTGACAGTGTTAGAAGGGCCAGGCTATCATCATGGGGTCTTCATCTGTACACAGTCATCTGACAGTGTTAGAAGGGTCAGGCTGTCATCATGGGGTCTTCATCTGTACGCAGTCATCTGACAGTGTTAGAAGGGCCAGGCTGTCATGATGGGGGCTTCATCTGTACATGGTCATCTGACAGTGTTAGAAGGGCAGGCTGTCATCAGTGTGAAGAACAGCCTGTGGGGCAGGGAAGGATCAAGGGCAGGCTGAGTTCCATTCTTCATAAAAATCACCCCTCAGGGCTGGAGAGATGACCTAGTGGTTAAGAGTGCCAATTGCTCTTGCAGAGTACCTGGGTTCAATCCCCAGCACCCACATGGCAGCTGAGAACCATCTTTAACTCCAGTTCCACAGGAATCCGATGCCTTCTTCTGACCTCTGCAGCATTGCATGACATGGGTGCACAATCCTACATGCAGACAGTACATCCATACATATACAAAATAAATAAAATTAAAAAATATATATATTTAAAAAAAAATCACCCCGTAACACTCTGACACTTTTTTCTGGTCTCCAATTCATTTCCCCTTGACCCAAGACATATTCAAGTTAGACATTATCATCTTTTTTTTTTTTTCCATTATCACAAATCTTCAACTTACTAGAAGCAATTCAGTTTTAAAAAACTTTTAAATTACAGTGGTCACAGATAAGAACAGTAAGAACAGAAACAGGAAAAGATTGGGAGCACTGTGTTCCTTTGTTTTTAATACTGTCCTTCAAGGCTTTATTTAAAACATGGCTGCACAAAGTATTACTAACTTTGATGTTTTTAAGGAGAAATTCTTGAGAAACTTTACACACTATATACATACCACCATACAAAAAGCATTAAAACAGGACCTAAAACTTCTATCAAATATAAAACCCACCCGTATTTGGATGAAAATGCCTCCCCAAAAAGCTAAATAAATCTTAAAAGTCATCTGGAAGCTCTATTTTTTTTTAAATCAAAGAACTCTAATTTTGATTGCATAGTTGATTAACAAAAAGTCAGATTTTCTTTTAAAAATAAGCATCCCCCCCCCCAATCTGGCACAGTGTGTAAGAAGAACTCTTAGGAGCTAAAAGTAGGCATTCCAACTGTTAAAATTAGGAGAAAAACATTAGTCCTTCAGAGATTCTAGTACATCCACCAACATCATCACAAGTATTTTATTTCGGTCAGTTATGCATCCTTTGTAGTTTCTTTACAAGTTGCTTCATATTTTTTTGTTTTAAAATACCAGGTCATTTGCCTTGAAACTGAATCCTTGACAAAAAGGGTGACGCAGCTATCTGTCCCTTTAATTTATTTAGTAGTCATATAAACAAGCACATACACTTATCATAAATGTTTTTTCTATTTTAATAGACACCCATCTGAAATAAATCTCCATTTTAATATTGATTTAGTTCCAAACAGTTCTCCAACTGCATGCTATGTTCCAATCAAATGCTATATATGATAATGTTTTACAACTATAAGAATAATTAAATGTTCCACTTAGAAGGAATATTTCACAGTATATGGGAAACCAACTTAAAAGTTTGATTGAACCAGTGTGGTGGCACATGCCTTTAATCCCAGCACTCAGGAGGCAGAGGCAGGTGGATTGGGAAGTCAATGCCTGGAGTGGCAGGCTGAAGAGAAATGGCGCTTGGTCTGTAGCCAAAAGGCGGTGGCTGAAGAACACAGTGCGTATGCTTCAGTAACTTTTAAGATGATAGGCTATGCTACTCTTTCAAGCTCATGAACAGAGCATGCTAGATAAGGAATGGTATCTATGGATGCATAATTTATCTGCTGATTGGCCCACTACTGTTATATAATCTGTCTGCTGATTGGCCCGCTACTGCTAGAAAAGTTCTTGGTTTCTAGGCTGTTGTGTGAGTGTATAGAAGGAAATGGTACCATTAAAAGAATCTGCAACAAACAAACGTGTGATCAATTCCCAGTCCACTTCCGATGATCCACGCCACTGGACGGTGCAACTGGTGGCCCGTATGGGGAAGGTACGGGGGACCTTGCAGCAGCATTTTAGTTTCATCAGCACGGTGGAAGAACTGAGGAACCCTGCAGGTAAAAGCTCTGGCCAGAGTGTTAAAGGGAGCAGGGAAATAAACAAATAGGGAGCCAGAAAATAAATAAAATGGGCTCATACATATCAAGAAATCAGATGACTAGAGTCATAAAAGATTCGTTAAAGTCCAATGGAACTGCTATAAAAGATAGTACAGCAAAAACTTATGTGGAAACCATGTTAAAGGTGAGTCCATGGTTTCTAGAAGAGGTTTTTTTTTAAATGTTCCTTATTGGGAACAACATAAAAAAGACTTAGAAAGACAAGAAGATTTAGAGCCACTTCCTAAGGGAACATTTCCAATGTGGCAGTTAATTAGAGAATGCCTTGGCTCCTCTAAGCCTATGGTTAAGGCTCAAATCTCCCAAGGGAAGGAAACCCTGGAGGAAGTAAGAGAGCAGGAATCCCAAAGAAGTGGAGAGGAATCAAAGGGGGAAGAATTAAGTGGGAATGAGTTAGAATAAGATTCGGGAAAGGGTCCACTTCCAGTGAAGCTTCCGCCTCCACCCCCCCATGGGGAGAGAGAAAACGAGACAGAGGAGGCCATGGGGAGAGATAAAATGAGACAGAGGGAAGCCATGGGGAGAGAGAAAACGAGACAGAGGAGGCCATGGGGAGAGATAAAATGAGACAGAGGGAAGCCATGGGGAGAGATAAAATGAGACAGAGGAGGCCATGGGGAGAGAGAAAACGAGACAGACGAGGCCATGGGGAGAGAGAAAACGAGACAGGGGAGGCCATGGGGAGAGATAAAACAAGACAGAGGAGGCCATGGGGAGAGAGAAAATGAGACAGAGGAAGCCATGGGGAGAGAGAAAACGAGACAGAGGAGGCCATGGGGAGAGATAAAACGAGACAGAGGGAAGCCATGGGGAGAGAGAAAATGAGACAGAGGAGGCCATGGGTAGAGATAAAATGAGACAGAGGAGGCCATGGGGAGAGATAAAACGAGACAGAGGGAAGCCATGGGGAGAGATAAAACGAGACAGAGGGAAGCCATGGGGAGAGAGAAAATGAGACAGAGGAGGCCATGGGGAGAGATAAAATGAGACAGAGGAGGCCATGGGGAGAGATAAAACGAGACAGAGGGAAGCCATGGGGAGAGATAAAACGAGACAGAGGGAAGCCATGGGGAGAGATAAAATGAGACAGAGGAGGCCATGGGGAGAGATAAAATGAGACAGAGGAAGCCATGGGGAGAGATAAAACGAGACAGAGGGAAGCCATGGGGAGAGATAAAACGAGACAGAGGGAAGCCATGGGGAGAGAGAAAAGGAGACAGAGGAGGCCATGGGTAGAGATAAAACGAGACAGAGGAGGCCATGGGGAGAGATAAAACGAGACAGAGGGAAGCCATGGGGAGAGATAAAACGAGACAGAGGGAAGCCATGGGGAGAGATAAAATGAGACAGAGGGAAGCCATGGGGAGAGAGAAAACGAGACAGAGGAGGCCTTGGGGAGAGAGAAAACGAGACAGAGGAAGCCATGGGGAGAGAGAAAATGAGACAGAGGAGGCCATGGGGAGAGAGAAAACGAGACAGAGGAGGCCATGGGGAGAGAGAAAACGAGACAGAGGAGGCCTTGGGGAGAGAGAAAACGAGACAGAGGAGGCCATGGGGAGAGAGAAAATGAGACAGAGGAGGCCATGGGGAGAGAGAAAACGAGACAGAGGAGGCCAGGGGGAGAGAGAAAACGAGACAGAGGAGGCCATGGGGAGAGAGAAAACGAGACAGAGGAGGCCATGGGGAGAGAGAAAACGAGACAGAGGGAAGCCATAGGGAGAGAGAAAATGAGACAGAGGAGGCCATGGGGAGAGATAAAATGAGACAGAGGGAGGCCATGGGGAGAGATAAAATGAGACAGAGGGTAGCCATGGGGAGAGATAAAACGAGACAGAGGAGGCCATGGGGAGAGATAAAACGAGACAGAGGGAAGCCATGGGGAGAGATAAAATGAGACAGAGGAGGCCATGGGGAGAGATAAAATGAGACAGAGGGAGGCCATTGGCCTCCTCTGGGACGTTGATGAGGTCACCACCTGTATAAAGAGACTATTTAAAGTTAGCAGTGACTCCAAAAGGGAATGGGAATGGCCTGTCATGGAGGACCAAAATCAACAAAGATATCACCAGCCATTAGATTTCAAATCAATTAAACAATTAAAAGAAGCTGTGGCCACTTATGGTCTTCAGGCGCCTTTCACTGTTAGCATGCTGGAAACCCTAGCCAGTATGAATTTATGCCCTGAAGCCTGGACACGATTATGTAGAGCAGTCCTCTCTGGTGGTTCATACTTGGTTTGGAAGACCACCTGGCAGGAGCTGTCTATGGAAACTGCCTGCAAAAACGCTGCGGCAGGGGTTCTGCAAAGAGATATAAACATGCTCACTGGTGAGGGTGATTATGTCGCGCTGGCAGCCCAAATACAATATGATCCAGGAGTTTATGCTCAAATTGCTGTGGCCACTACGTGAGCTTGGAGATCTATTCAAGGAGTAGATGATTTACAGGGACAGCTATCAAAAGTGATTCAAGGAGTAAATGAGCCTTATGCAGATTTTGTAGACAGACTAATCCAAACAACAAGTAGAATATTCAGAGATGTGGACCAGGCCATGCTGCTGATTAAGCAGTTGGCATATGAACAGGCAAATAAATGGTGTAGAGAAGCCATTCAGCCATGGAAGAATAGAGATCTCTCTGCTTACATTAAGGTCTGCAGAGATATTAATGATGCCACGGTCACAGGAGCTGTGATTGCTGCTGCAATACGTGAAGTTTCTCCACTAGGATTGGGAAGCAGAGCTAAATCTAAGTCTTGTTTCAATTGTGGATGACCTGGACATATGAGAAATGATTGCCCCCAAAATAGAGGAAATTCTTTCCCTCAATCACAATTGCGCCCCCCAGGTTTATGTCCAAAATGTAAAAGAAGAAGACACTGGGCCCATGAATGTAAATCAAAAACTGATTTGGAGAGATGTTCATTTTCAAAAAATGGGAAGATGGCCCCCCAAATGTATGGGGCAGCCATGGACTTGACTCCACCAATTTACCCAATACAGATGATCCCTTGTCACAATCCCTTCCTACCATTGACTCCCTCTGCTGAGGAACCCAAGGGAGCACAGGATTGGACCTCTGTGCCACCTTCCAACTCATATTAACACCAGAAATGGGAGTATAGTTAATGGCTACAGGGATTAGGGGACCACTACCTCCAGGAACTGTAGGTTTACTTCTTGGGCATAGCTCAAAAATATTAACTGGCCTTTTTGTCCTCCTGGGGGTTATTGATTCAGACTACACAGGTGAAATTCAAATTATGGTTAATTCCCCCCAAAGGCATATCTGTCATTAATCCTGGAGATTGCATTGCACAATTAATGTTACTGTGTAGTGTGGCACAACAAACTAAAGCAATTCCCCAATCCCAAGGAAATAGGGCCTTTGGATCAATAGAAAAAGGATCTATGATTTTTTGGTCTATGACTTGTAACAATAGGCCTATAAAGAGGCTTATCGTTCAAGGCATCCCAATTACTGGGCTTTTAGATATTGGGGCAGATACTTCTGTTGTTGCCCTCCAAGATTGGCCAAAGGGCTGGCCTATACAAAAATCAACAGCCACTCTGAGGGGCCTGGGGTATTCCCAGTCTCCTGACGAAAGTGCCAAAATATTACAGTGGAAAGATGATGAATATCATTCAGGCCTATTCCAATCTTATGTTCTCAGTTCCCTGCCTGTGACCTTATGGGGGCGAGATAGGGTTAGTCAAATGGGAATCCATCTTACCACAGATGAGCCTACAGTTGCTACAAAGTTAATGAAACAACAGGGTTATATACCTGGAAAAGGATTAGGAAAACGTCCTCAGGGAATAACAGAACCAATTATTCCTAAACAAAAACCTGATAGACATGGGATAGGATATCCTTTTTCTTAGGGGCCACTGATCAAATACAACTAAAAATTACGTGGAAATCTGATGACCCTGACTGGATCCCTCAGTGGCCCCCTGTCCCAGAAAAAGATCCAGGTGGCTCATGAGCTGGGTAGTGAGCAATTAAAAAGGGTTCACATAGTGGCTTCAACGTTCCCATGGAATTCTCCTATATTCATTAAGAAAAAATCAGGAAAGTGGTGTCTTCTCCAGGATTTGAGAAAGGTCAATGAAACAATGGTTCTCATGGGTCCCACACAGCCTGGACTCCCTAACCCTGCTGCAATCCCTAAGGATTTTCATATCATTGTTATAGACATCAAAGATTGTTTCTTTAGTATTTCATTATGTGCTGAGGATGCCCCTAGATTTGCTTTTTCAGTTCCTAGTACTAATTGCATGACTCCCAACCAGAGATTTCATTGGGTTGTTCTCCCACAAGGAATGGCTAACAGCCCCACTATGTGTCAGGTATTTATAGATTCTGCCTTGCGACCATTTAGACTCCAGTTTTTTCAAATATTGGTGATCCATTATATGGATGACATTCTTTTAGCCCGTAAAGACAAGATATTATTACAAACAGCCTTTATGGCCCTCACTCAACAATTACAACATCATGGACTTTATATGGCTCCTGAAAAGGTACAAGAAACATTGCCTATAAAATACTTAGGTTACACTATACATTAATTAAACCTCAAAAGGTCCATCTTAATACATCCCATCTAAAAACAAATGATTTCCAAAAATTACTGGGAGACATAAATTGGATACAACCTACTCTACAACTTACAACTCATGATCTCAAGCCTTTATTTGACATTTTAAGAGGAGACCCCGATCCAACTTCCCCTAGGGAAATCACTCCAGAAGGAAAAAAGGCCTTGACTTTGGTAGAACAGGCTCTTGAAAAGGCTCATTGTATAAGAATTGATATTACAAAACCAATACAGTTCATAATTCTGTCCTCTCCACATTCTCCCGCTGGAGTATTATGGCAAATAGACCTTTAATGTGGATCCATAATCACTCTATTCATAGTAAACATATCACCGACTATCCTGAGACAATAGTCCAAAGCATTTTTGCTGGCCTCACATAATGTTTAAGAGTTTTTGGTAAGCATCCTGATGTTATAATTACTCCTTATATTACAACTCAACTCCAATGGTTATATAACAACTCTGATAGCTGGGCCATCGTCAGATGCACTACAAATATTCACATTGAGTGCCATTTCCCAAGGTCACCTCTGCTTACATTTTTCAATCAACACCCAGTAATCTTCCCTAGGGTTATATTACAACATCCACTTCGTAACGCTTTGACTGTATTCACAGATGAATCATCCAATGGAATTGCTGCAGTTGTTACCCAAGGAGAGTCAAACACTTTTCACACTCCATATTCATCTGCACAACTAGTTGAATTAACAGCAGTAATTATAGTTCTTGAAAATTATTCTACACAATCCCTCAATGTCTTCACAGACAGCAAATACATTGTTCAGGCTGTTCCTCATTTAGAAACAGCAGGGACTGTTTCCCCATCCACATCAGCTCATACCTTATTCTTACAAATTCAAAGAATATTATGGGCCAGAAAAGAAAAATTATTCATTGGACATATCCGCGCTCATACTGGATTGCCAGGCCCATTAAGTAGGGGTAACGCTATGGCTGATTTGGCTACAAAGCCCATTGTCCTACTTTCTATAGAAGAACAAGCAACAAATTTTCACAAATTATTTCATGTCAATTCAACTACCTTAAGAGCTAAATTTCACTTAACTAAAGAACAGGCCCGACACATAGTAAAGAACTGTCAATCTTGTGGCCCTTTACTACCAGTCCCTCATTATGGGGTCAATCCTAAGGGACTACAACCTAATCATCTATGGCAAATGGATGTCACTCATGAACCATCATTTGGCACTCTGAAATATATACATGTTTCTGTGGACACTTTTTTGGGATTCATTCATGCTTCCCCTCATTCAGGTGAAAAAATAAGGGATGTCATTGCTTATTGTTTACAGACATTTGCCATACTTGGTGTTCCCAAAGTCATCAAGACAGATAATGGACCTGCCTATTCTTCATCTGCTTTCTCCAGGTTCTGTCGAACTTTTGATATTACTCATAAAAGTGGTATACCATATAATCCACAAGGACAAGCCATTGTGGAGCGCAGTCATCAAATTCTAAAAAACATGCTCATAAAACAAAAAGGGGGAGATGTTTGTAGAAACCCTAGAGAGAGACTAAACCTTGCTTTATTTACTTTTTTAATTTACTTTAAAATTTTTGACCTTGGACAAGGAAGGCCGCACTGCTAGTGAGCATCACTGGAACCCTTCAAGGACAGAAAAACCCCTAGTCATGTGGAAGGATGTGTTGCTTAATAAATGGAAAGGTCCAGATCCAGTATTGATCTGGGGCTGAGGCAGTGTTTGTGTTTTTCCTCAGGACGAAGAGGTGCCGTGGTGGATTCTGGAATGGCTGATTAGGCCGATAAGCCCTCCGATAAACAATCAAGATGAGGCCAGGGATGACAACAATGTGGATCCTAGCTGCTAACCCATCTAGAAAACTTGTAAAATCCCTTGCAATGCAAAGACAAAGTCTTGTACATACAGGGAGACCCTTTGTTACTGGAAATTTGTTTTTAGCATGTGTGTTTTATTTACTGCTATTTCTTTTGGCCAAGCAGTAATGTAAATTATTGGGCTTATATTCCTAATCCTCTTATGTTAGAACCTATGTATTGGGGAGATATGGATTTACTAGTTTATACTACTCCAAAGATTCTCTCTCCACCATGGAATGATCTTACTTCTTTTAACATTAATGATGGCACTAAATATAATTTTACTCATACCATGGAGAAGATTCCTATTTGTTTAGGCTCTGGTAAATTTTGCTTGCCTTTGGCGTACCAACACTGGTTATTGCCAGGAATAAATATAACTGGAAGCTGGACTTTCTGCATGGTCTGTAAATCAGACATGGGACAATGTTATTAGAGAAATAGAATTGCCAAATTGCCCTGATTTTACTTATATTGGATTCAAATATAAACCATTTATATGGTCTGAATGCTTAGGTAAATTTGGAAAAATTATTAAAAACCAATGGGTCAATTGGGGACCATATGGGCTCTTTGTTAAAACTTGTTCAGAATGTAATACTATTACTTGTGATTTGTTTAAAACCATCAGAATGACCGAGGACCCGAAAAAAAGTGACACCGTCTCTGCTACACGATTGATGGCTTGGGGTGACGGCGGTATTTCAGACAATTGATTGGCCATTTTGACATCTACTGCAGTGCAGACTCATCTGTGGAAATTGGCTGCAGCTATCAAACCAATACAAATGTTTAATGGAAGTTTTTCTGGGACTTCTTAGTCACCTGCTACCTATACATTTACAAAATTTAGTAGCACTAATCTTACTGCTTGTGTACCTTTGCCTTATGTAATTCTTATAGGAACTTTCAGTTTTTCATCTAATATTTCCAGTGTTGAATGTAGACTATTCTCCTGTATTATTAATACCTTTGTTAGTTTAAATGGTAATGAATCTTTAATGATTTTGCAACAAAAAACTCATATTTGGATGCCTATAAATCTTGGTAGGCCTTGGGCTCATGATCCTTTAGATCCTGTAAGTCTGGAATTTTTAAAGAAGATTTTAAAGCGTATTAAGCATATGACAGGAATTGTTGTTGCTGTAATTTTGAGCCTTATCGCAGTTACTACAACTGCTGCTGTATCTGGTATTGCTTTACATACTGCTATTCAAACTAAACATTTTGTAGAACAATGGCATCAATATTCTTAATAGTTGAAACTGACTCCTGTTTACTAACTGAAATAGATGTATTAAAACAAATGGTAGGGTGGTTAGGAAAGAAAATGTTGTCATTGCAAGAACAATTGCACCTTAGATGTGATTGGAACTCAACTTTTTTTTTTTTGGTCTTTTCAAGACAGGGTCTCCCTGTAGCCCCAGCTGTCCTGGAACTCACTCTGTAGACCAGGCTGGCCTTGAACTCACAAAGATCTGCCTGCCTCTGCCTCCTGAGTGCTAGGATTAAAGATGTGCACCACCACGCCTGGTGTGGTGGTTTGAATGTGTGTCCCCCATAGGCTCTAGGTATTCAGATGTTTATCTCCAGTTGGTGGTGCTGTTTTTGGAGGTCTTGAGGTGTGTGGCCATGCTGCAGGAAGTGTGTCACTGGGGGCAGGCTTAGTGAGCTTAACAAGCCTCATGGTCTACAGTTGCTTTCTCTCTGCTTCCTGTGCTCTTTGTGAGATGTGACCCTCGGTTTGCTGCTCCAGATCCAGTCGCCATGCCTCCCGCCACAACGGACTCTAATTCCCTGGAACCGCCAATTGTAAGCTCAAATAAACTCTTCCTTTTATAAGTTCCTTGGTCATGGTGCTTTATCACAGCAACAGAAAACTGACTAATACAGTTATTGGTACCAGAGAGTGGGTTGTTGGCTGTGAAGAACCTGACCATGTGTATGTTTGGAGAAATGTGGAAGACTTTGGAACTTTGGGCTAGAAACACTGTTGACTACTGTAAGAAGAGCTTAAGGGGCCATTCTAGTTGAGGCCTGGAAGAAAGCATGGCTGCAAAAGATGTAGTTCCAGGGGAAAATAAAGACTTAGGCAGCAACCGGGATATTTTGATAAAGAGTCTGGCAGCAGTTTGCCTACAGCCCAAATGCTTGCCTGATGCTAAGTTGAAAAGCAGTGGACTGATGTCTTTGGTGGAGGATATTTCAAGACAGCCTAATGTAGAAATGGTGGCATGGCTTTTAATGGTGAATATTGTGCAGCTCTACAGTGAAGAAGAGCAGATGGGGCAGAAAGAAATGCAGAATGTACAGTTTGGATCTGATAACTGCACTAGGAAGATTAAAGGTGGTGCCAAGGCATGTGAAGGAGAGGCTCCCTTTCATAAGGAGATTAAAGCCATTAAGGAGAGGCCTGGAAATTTACAAGTAAACAAAAGAATCAGTACCTTCAGGGCAAGACCACACCCAGCTAATCCTCCAGCAAGTCCAGGGCAGAGAAAAGTAGCAAATGTGGTTGAAATGGGCCAGGGTCTGGCCCGAACTTGCAGCCAGATTCGGCAATTTCATTCACGTGGTGCTGGCTTTAGAGACATGAAGTTTGCAAGAGTGAAGGGGTCATCAGCTCTTCCTCCACGGTTTCAGAGAGCCAAAGAGGCCAGGAAGAGTACAGCAGTGGTGTCCCTGAATAAAGAAGGCCGTGATAGGCCACTGCGTGAAGCTGTGAATGTGAAGCCTGGTTGGCAGCGGAGACCCCAAGAAGACATTCGAGATGCCAGACCTGTGAGATATTTGCCAAGGAGAGCTGCATACAGGGAGTGGTACCAGCCTAAGAAAGAGATGTATGTTGCAAGCAAAGCTGGAAGAGCTGAGCCATCTAAGCCCTTTGGAAGTCAAGTCCCAGAAGTTGCATGTGGAGCTACAGGACTTGGCATTTGTCCTGCTGGTTTTCGGTCTTGTTTTGGTCCAGTATTTCCTCACTATGCCTCTATTCCTCCCTTTTGGAATGGGAATGTGTATTCGGTTCCACTGTACATTGGGAGTATGTAATTTGTCTTTTGATTTTACAGGAGCTTACAGTTTAAGAGATTGGCCTGAGTCTCAGAAGAGACCTTGGACTGTGGACTTTTGAATGGCATTGAGACTGGTAAAGACTGTGGGGACTTTTAAGGTTGGACTAAATTCATTTTTTATTTTATATGGTCAGGAGTCTATGGGGGCCAGGGAGTGGAATGTGGTGGTTTGAATGTGTGTCCCCCATAGGCTCTAGGTATTCAGATGTTTATCTCCAGCTGGTGGCGCTGTTTTTGGAGGTCTTGGAGTGTGTGGCCATGCTGCAGGAAGTGTGTCACTGGGGGCAGGCTTAGTGAGCTTAACAAGCCTCATGGTCTACAGTTGCTTTCTCTCTGCTTCCTGTGCTCTTTGCGAGATGTGACCCTCGGTTTGCTGCTCCAGATCCAGCCCCATGTCTCCCACCACAATGGACTCTCATTCCCTGGAACTGCCAATCGTAAGCTCAAATAAACTCTTCCTTTTATAAGTTCCTTTGTCATGGTGCTTTATCACAGCAACAGAAAACTGACTAATACACCTGGCTTCAACTACTTTCTGTATTACTGAATTGCAATACAATGAAACTGTTATAGAATGGAAGGAGTTTCAAGCTTATTTACATGGTAATACATCAGTGAAGGCAAAAATTATGAAACTTAGAGGAGAAATTGAGGATACTTTTGCTAAAAGTATGTTTAATGAGGATGCTGCCACTGTTGCACAAATATTTGCTGATAAACTTACAGGATTGGATCCAAAAGGAATGTTACAAAGTATAACTCATATTGCTGGAGGCATGTTTGGAGTTCTAGCCATTGTAATTAGTCTGTTTGGATTGTTCTATCTTTGTTGTATTAAGCCAAATCAAGAAAATCTAAATTTGGTTTGGATGAAACTTCTTACATTGAAAACAAAAAAAGAGAAACTTGTGAAAACTCAGACATGGCTTAAGGTGCAGGCTCTGAGGTCACTTTGGGTATAGCTATGAGAAACAGAATGTTTGGCAAACCAAGCATGGCAGGAGGCATACCTCCTGCACTGATTTTTCTATGTTTACCTGCAAGATGTTCTCTAAGATAGGGAAGTAGCTCTTGGGCATGTTCTGTTTCCAAGAAAAAATGATTAATACCAAAAATTGTTGAACGGTTTCTTAGAGATTGAATCCCATGACTTTATGTATTGCTTGCTTCCTTAGAGACTGTGTCTCAAGATCTTGTGTATTACCTGGTTTCTTAGATACTGTAATCTCTATCCTAGTAGTCTAGGTACCCATCACTGGCCTAAAACAATGGACTAGTCATCTATGGACTATACTGAGATTGGAAAAACCATGGGCTGGTTACTCTTACAGTTTAGCTTTACTGCTCTAAAGAATGAAGGAAGTGCTGAAATATGACTCACCCAGTTAGATGGCCAGTAGTCAAAGACAGGTAAGTCCACATCCTAGACTGATCAACCTAAGACAGGACCCTGACACTTAGAGTCAGGACTCTGATGATGGGTAAGACAGTCTTGAGATGTAGAGACACCTAAGACAGGCACTATCTTGAGTGCGTGGTAGCCCCACGGCTCACTCCCCTAAGTAAAACAAAAAGGGGGAACTGTGGGAGTCAAAGAATGCCTGAAGTGGCAGGCTGAAGAGAAATGGCGTTTGGTCTGTAGCCAAAAGGCGGTGGCTGAAGAAAACAGTGCGCATGCTTCAGGAACTTTTAAGATGATAGGCTATGCTACTCTTTCAAGCTCATGAACAGAGCATACTAGATAACAATTGGTATCTATGGACACATAATTTATCTGCTGATTGGCCCACTACTGTTATAAAAGTTCTTGGTTTTTAGGATGTTGTGTGAGTGTATAGAAGGAAATGGTACCATTAAAAGAATCTGCAATAGACAATTAAACTGTGATCAATTCCCAGTCCACCTCCGATGATCCGCGCCGCTGGACGGCGCAGTGGATCTCTGTGAGTTCAAGGCCAGCCTGGTCTACAGAGTGAGTTCCGGGACAGCTGGGGCTACAGGGAGACCCTGTCTTGAAAAGACAAAAAAAAAAAAAAAAA